>RSEF01000023.1:4978936-5022366 GCA_003993805.1 Himantopus leucocephalus | reverse complement strand
AATTCCCGCGTTCCCACACTGTCCCCCAGCCCCATCCCTCACCAGTGGGGCTCCTCTCTCCTGGCAGCACCCAAAGGCATCCCAAGGCTGCTCCGTGTCACGATTAAAAAGAGGATATTTTTGAAACTACTCTTAGATGTTGCACCATAGTTGCCTTAGATTCCCCCTCCCCTCCCCTCCCCAGACTATTTGAGTTTGTGTGTTACCTGAGGATGCCCTGCACTGGGCCCACACCTGCGTGCAATGACCTTTATCCATTAGGCCACGCTCTCCATCAGCTGCGGTGGGGCTAGGTCCTGACCATGTAATTATGGCAAAGACAAAATGGCTGGAAAACAGAGAATGCATCACCTCCCAGGATCAGAGCTCCATCTCGGTGCTGCTACATGGGTGAGTGCTGTGCAGCGCTGCTGCGGTGGGGCACTGGGCTGAACCGCGCACCAGTGCCCGCAGGGAGCCTTTTGGGGGGGGGATCCATGTTGGGGTGAGTGAGGACCTTATTTGGGAATCTGTGGCTGCTGCTGTGTTGAAGGACAATCAAAGGTAGCAGAAGGGCTTTGGTGTTCTACAATTTGTTACAGTGATGTTAAAAATATGAAATATTTGCCCAGTTCACAACCGCTGTGAAAATAGCTTTAATGTGGTAATTCATCATTTCATAGTATATCAATTAGTGCAAATTCTCTGCTGTATTTATAACTTATGAACGTGGTGTTCCATTTAGAAGAAGTCGCTTGGTTATTCCTAGTTTGTTATGAGGGTACTCGGATGTGTTAGATTTTCGTGCTGCCTTTTTTACAGTGAATCAATGTGGTATTTAGAGCTCCATTTATTACACAGGTAGGACTCGTAGTTGTGTATGTTTTATGGGTTTTTTTAATATACATAAAAATCTCAGTTCTCTCACCTACAAACAAAGCTGTATATTTATGGATGTTCTAAAGACTGTGAATGTAAGGCTTGTTATTTTCGAGTATGAAAAGGAACTGCTTGCAAAAGTGGAAAAAAATGTTGAATTTATTAATATCTAGGGGAAAATGCTGATTGACAAAGGACCTTTTCAGATAAGATTCATGCTTCAGAGCAGCAGCAGAAGTATGAACCTTGCAGAGACATAAGCATTACTATAGCTGCATTTTTCCATTCTAATGAAGAAAAAGAGGCTTCCCTTTATTTTTTTTAATGGTATCTAAACTGGTTCATTTGAATTAGCTACACCCACGTGCATTTTGTTTAGATTTATATGCATCAGGTGTAATATAACTACAATCAATGTGAGTTACGAGGCCCAGTGCTCACATTACCGAGATTCATGTGCTCGAGTCGTCTCCTGAAATACCGGAGAGTAAATGCAGCGGGGCTGGCGAATGCAGATTTCTGGGACTTGAGTGCCCTCTACTGAAACAGTCCCTGCTAGCCCTGAGCTTTGACACCCAGCAGCGTGATTGATGGCTCGCTAAATTAAATTGAAGCCTGCGGTTCACAGGTTCACCCATTATGAAGAATCCCTCCTTTCTTTCCTCTCCTGCCTGATCGTGCGCTCGCTGCTTCTCCCTTCTGGTACTGGTTGTAGTTCTGACTCCTCCTGCAGCTCTGCATATGCCACAGGAGATTTTCTCTTTTTAAATGGCAAGTTTAGATACAGTACGGATTCCTTCTGCAGTTGTCATCTGGGGAGCTGCGACCGCACTGAGGGGCGCCGGGGCTGCGTGGGGCGCACACGGCAGCGCCCGCGGGGAGCAGCCGGCACTGCCCAGGGAGCTGGGGTGCGTTCGGCGCTTCGTTCCTCTGCGGGGCATTCGGTCCTAGGGAGCAGCTGGGATGAGGTGTCGGTGCCGCCCGCGCTCTAGCAGCTCTTGCAAAAGCAAACAGCAAGAAACTGCGTTTGCCCCCACAAACTTATTGTAATTTTGTGTTAAATTTTGCTTGTTGTGGGGGGAAAGAGGAAAAATCTCCACTTCCTACTTGGTGTTTCATCTGTGATGGGGAAAAGCACTGTGTTTCCCTGTGCTTCACCCACAGCCCGGGCAGGGGCTGCTGGCGCTGCCGCAGAGCGATGCTCCGCTCCCGGCGGGGCCGGAGGCACCAGGCGGTTCTGCCATCCCCCCCGCGGGGTGGGGGACCGAGGAAAATGCCAGAAACCGCCTGCGTGTTGTACCACGTGGTGCCGGACAGATGATTTGAATGTCTGGAGATTTCCCACTTCTTAAATTTGTATCAGGTTTATTCTCTCCGAGCGATTTCGTGCAGGCTTGCCGGGGAAGCGTGTTCTGCGGCGCGGTCCGCTCTGACACACGGCGAGGGGGGGGGGCAGGCAGGGAATGGGTTTTTTCCTGCAATCTGTGTTACAGAGTAATACTCCTAGAAGAATTGTTGCTGCACTACACTGCATATATTTGTGTTGGAACATACTGTGGTGTAATAGCTGGTTTGAAATGTATCCAGTTCTGCTGAATATATTATCGTGGAAGTCAGGCAAACGCGCTGGGAGGATGCGAGCTCCTGTCAAACCAGAGCAGAAACGCTCTGCAGAAACTGTGCAAACGAGGAGGGAGTTGGGACCAACTGCTGCTCTGCTCTCCTTGCTCAGGGACGTTTGCGGGGGGCCGGTGCCGCAGGAAAACTCCGATCAGAGCCATGCGTGGGGCTCGAGTGTCGAAACGGATCAGAGTGCTGCTTGGCTCCGGCTGTGAAGCAGTTGGCATCGCCCGCCTTCACGCGAGCCCCTCCTCGCAGCGAGCGGCCGGTGTGGGCGCAGGAGCCGAGCGCCCGGGCTGGGACCCGGCAGGTCACTGCTGTCGGCTGGTCTCTGCCCGCGGCACTGGTGGGACACGGGGGAAGGTTTTGTCCCCAGGCTGGCAGGAGACAGGAACAGGCTCTTCCTTCACCCCGGTGGTATTTGCATCACTGATTTCTTCCGCCGCCCCCGTTCCAGCCGGGGCAGACCTGGGGGAGCCAGCACTCGGCCCTTCGTAAAACGATGACGACTCGAGAAGTTTGCCGGCCTTTCCTGCCTGGAGGCGGTTTAACTAAGGCTAACGGAGGCTCTGCGAATGAGCAGCCAACGAGCAGGGGAAAACTTGTTTTTATTTTTAATCATTTTATGCCATGATTTGCCTCGTCTGAGGGTCCCCTCCTGGCTCACAGCGGTGTCACGCACGTGGCAGGAGCCCGGCTGGGTCTTTGCACTGTCAGCAGCCCCCAACCGCTGCCATACGGGGGTACCTGTCCCTTGGGGGTCTGGGGGCTTTGCCCGGGAGGGCACAGCAGAAACGTGCCACCCTCAGGTGGTGTTGGGTGGGGGGAGGTGGTACAGCCACCCCAGCTCTGGCGCCGATGCTGAGGTGGCCCCATCCACACGAGCCCGCGCAGCAGGACCCTGCAGGGCACCTCCCGAGTGGGGGCTCCTTTGATCAGCCGCTGCCTTTGAAGAGATCTGGGGTTCGCCCCTGGGGTCGGGCTGGTGCTCCCCCAGAGAGCCCGGGCTGTGCGCTCCCCCGCGTCCGCGCCCGCAGAGGCACCCGCGGCAGCAGAAACTTGGGAGAACGCGAAGAGCTGCCCGGCCTTCTCAGACATGCTGTAGTGGCGTTGAGCAGGGATGGAGCCGTGCCGGTGCCCGGGGCGGTGAGAGCATCCCGCTGGGCACACGGAGCCGAGCCACGCCTGGCCCCGGCTGCTCATCAGCCTTACCCAGCAGCAGGCGAATTTGTTCAATTGTAGCGTGTCTTATAGGCAGAAAAGGGCAACAGGGAACAAATGAATAAGTAAGACCAGTTTAAATTATTATCTTTATCACACCACGTGTGCGTCCCCTGACAGGAGAGAAGCTGTTTTGGCCAGTCGGCTCCGCCAAGGGCTCCCTTTTCTGTGCTGCAATATAATCTTTTGAACTAGGCTGAGTGGAAATGCACATTCGTGTCAGACAGCCTTTGCATGTATTTTTCATCCTCTTTCTGCAGAGGTAGGAAATCATCTTATTTTTTTTCTTTAAAAAAAAATAAAAAGCCCTCTATCTTTAGGATTGGTGGGAGAAGCCATTTGCAACTGATGGGTGTAAATTATGCCTGCTTAGTCAGACAAGAAAATTAGAGACTGCAGAATTAGACTCTGCTTGCAATTATCTTTACGTGGAACCAGTTTACAAAAAAATTTGGTATGCTCCTTGGCTTTCTGATAAATTCTCATGTGATTTATTTTCGACCTGTCGGCTTCAAAGTGTGGTCCGTTGCATGAAGCCCAGGAAGGGTATCTCCTTTTTTCTCCTGTACAAGCGTACCAACTGGCTGAGCAGAAGGTTGGTCACCTGCCAACCTGTGAGTGCACAGGGCACTTTACTGCCCACATGTCTAATTACCCATGCAAAGATTTGGAATGAGTTGTTAATACCTTTTTTTTTTTCCCTCTACACATGCAAAGGGCAAGAAAAGAGCACGTTATTTCAAATGCCTGTTAAAATCGGACTTTGGTGGAATTATGCTGGGAATTAATTTGGCCAGCTGCAGCCAGTCTTTTTCCCCGAGCCCCGTGTGAACTCAGGCCTGTTTCCAATTCACAGCAGATTTCTCAGTTGTTCCAGCACATTCGGAGAAAGTTTCAACGTTGGGTGGGGAAGCTGTGGCTGCGCCTGGCCGTACCTATTCAGAACAGAACGAGGCGCAACCAGGCACGGCGTGTCGGTGGCAGCCCTGGTGTGCAGCGATCAGGAGGTTCCTGCCTCGGGAAGGGCGTGCGATGTCCAGGAGAAAACTGCTTTCCCACAGCAGCGGGCATTGGACACGGGCGGTGAAAGGCTGAGGTGTGTTAAATGTGTGGAGGCAAAGAGTACGTGCCTGTGGGGGGCAAATGTCCCGGCCCCGCGCCCCTGTGGGATGTCACCGTTGGGAAGGGGCGTAGGAGAGCGGAGAAGGGGGGGGAGGAGGAGGAGGTGCTGTGCTCTGGGGAGACGTGGGGGCTGAGATGGTCCTTGTATCTGTCTGGATCTGCACATCTGAACTCTGTCGTTACTTGGGCCCCCCCAAACGTTTCCATACAACAACATAGGTAACGAGTGTTGATTCCATTCTAACATTTGCAAAACACACTATCCTGCTTGGATAATGGATTAGTAATTCATGAGCCCATGCGTGGTCCTGGCTGCATGCCGCATCTCGGTGTGGCGACCCCAGCGCCCGCGCATCGCACGGGGCGGCGGGGCCGGGGGTGGGCAGCGGCTGAGAAACCACCCTCAAATATTCCTGCCAGGCTTCTCAAAGCTGCTGCGTGTGACCAGACTGTGTCCCGGTGCAAACCACCACGCTGCCTGTCTCCCAGGCTGACTGCACGGATCCAGGCAGTGGGAGAGGGGAACGCTCTCCGTCGGCTGCTGCCACCAGCCCGTGCCTCCGAACTCGGATCCTGAGGCGCGGGAGACCTGCCTGCACCGCGCCGCGGCAGCACGGGTGCCGTGGCCCTGTTTCAGGCTGATGTGAGACTCCTTCTGAGACCGGTGCTAAACCAGACCACTGCGCCAGTGAAGCGCTTGTTATTCATGGCTGTCGGTGCCTGGGCGCGAGGTTAATTTTGGCGCTTTTCAGCTTAGCAAGCAATGATCAGCTCCATGTTTTATCCTGGTGGAAGGGGATTGTGCAGCGCGTCGTATTTGTGGATTGAAAGGGGAGCGTGGGAGGCTTCCCGCGTACGTCACGGTCCTATTCACAGGAAGAGAGAAATGCTGCTTTATATTATCTTTTTTAAATCTGATGTTTATTTGGTATTTTAAAGGTGTTAAGAAAACAGAGAAAATGAATTCCAAAAGATAGAAAACAAATTGGATTTTGAAATGTAACTTGTAAGATGCTCTCTGGTTTTCCCAGTTCTCCCAAGCTGTCCCAGTGGCTGCGGTGACGGACACGCTGCCGGGGCGGCTGTGCCGGTGCCCGGCTGAGGCTGATGGGGGACATCACCTTTCTTTCCAGTGGTGGCCAGTGCCACCCAGCAACTCCAGCAACTGCTGCCTGCACCACAGAGAAGTCGAGAGCTGCTGTGCCTCGGGCCATGCTGAGTTTGCCTTTTTTTGTAAACCATTTTCAGAGCCTTCCTTTGGCCATGCAGCAGATGCAGGGCTCAAATTCACCGCGGGTTTCCCGAGAACTCGGTCGTGCTCGTACTGCTGGAGGGGTGAGAAAGGTACGGCTGGGAACAGAAGCAGCGAGAGACCTGAAGCCGGGTGGTCCTCCAGCTGGAGGGGCCGCTCTTCCCCTTGGTCCTTCAGCACGAACCAAGCACGCGGCGCGTGAGACTTAGACTAGACAGAAGGAAGAAATCCTTCCCTGTGCGGGTGGTGAGCCCCTGGGGCAGGTTGCCCCGAGAAGCTGTGGCTGCCCCATCCCTGGAGGTGTTCAAGGCCAGGTTGGACGGGGCTTGGAGCAACCTGGGCTGGTGGGAGGTGTCCCTGCCCAGGGCAGGGGACTAGATGGCCTTTAAAGGTCCCTTCCCACCCAAACCATTCTATGACTCTCTGAATTCATTAATGTTTTATCTCCAAATCTTTCTTGCACCTGGAAGGAATATAAAATTAATCTGTCTTATGTATGGGTAATTCTCAGGTGCGTCCTGTTCGGCGCAGCAGGCAGGGACCAGCCTGCGGCATCTCACAGGCACCACTTGCTGGGGGTTTCTCCCCCCAGTTCAGCCAAGAAGGCTCTCAAGTGCGGGTGGGGGGAAGGAAGTTATGACCCCACCTGTGAATTTTTGGTTGACTTCCCACTGGGGACACCCAGTCCCTGCTCTGCCGCCCGGCAGCGCCTGAGGAGGGGCCTCAGATGGGATTTAGTTATTTTCTTCTCGTGGCTCTAAAGTTGAATCTGGAATACCCTGTTTAATTTCCATCGCTACTATTTGTATATATCTTCTCTCTTTGGTGAGGAGACAGAACAATAATATTTTTAAGCAGGGCTTAGTACAAGTAAAACAGAGCTGATGCGGCTTTATTTTAAACAGCGTACGCAAAATCTTCTCTGGATTGTGTCTGTGCTCTGCGCGGCCTTCCACTTCATGGTGGGGACATGACTTGCATATTGAAACCTGATATGAAAAAACCCTAGGAAAGATAACGAGCCCCTCTTTATGGTTTATTTCCATAATTTTCTATGGGAACTCTTGCTTTTTTCAAATGTGAAGGAAAAAACCAGAACTGTGTCCAGTAAACATTAGATATTTAAAGTGTTTGTATCTAGAGAAGTATTTTGTGTTGGCTTTTTTGTAACATGTAAAAGCAAAATGTGACTAATTTTGCGTAACTGTATTTTTGTTTTATAAGCATTCACTGGGGGAAGGGAGAGCAAGGTCTTAACTAAATTATGTGTTCTGTACAATTTTTTATTTGGTCAAAATGCTACTTTTTTTTTTTTTGATCCCCAGGGCACTCAGTGTGTATAAGACTGGCTGTGGTGATACCTGCTTTGTCCCGAGACGTGGGGCGGCTGGCTGTATGCTGGACTGTGTGACTGCTTGTAATAAATGAAGGCCAAAATCACACAAAATCAATCAGTTAGCGCTTGTCTGCACATCCTACCTTAGGGAACAGGGAAGTCAGGTGCCTTTATGTTTTGATTGGGAGCGAATGTATATCTTTCCCAGAACGCAATCATGATTCTCATCTAATACTTTCACATATTTCAGTGAGATACAGCCTGAAAGTGGGCGAGTGTGACGCGTTCCGGCGCTGCCCTCGAGCGCCCGCTGGGCTCAGATGCTCGCTGCGGGAGGATGTGGCCCTGGAGAGATGCAATTACATACCCTCGTGTTAACAGTTTAAAGATCAAGTAAGGAGTAGTTTGACTAGAGATTAAATATAAAGATACCCATTTATGAATTAGAAAGAAAGAAGAAAAAACCCTCCAAGTAGATTAAAGTCTTGCAGAACTGACTAATAAATCAACTGCTGGCGGAGCGTGGCAGCCTTGCCTGCCGCTCTGAAGTGGCTAAGGACAGGTTTAATAATGCTTTACGACTCGGAGGCTAAATGAAGAGCAAGCAGAGAGCAGCACACCCACGAGCTCTGTAAAGGCCATGAAAAGGGACTGGGGAGGGAGCGGGCGCCTTGGCTGCAGCGAGAGCCGGCGGTGGGAGCGGGGACCCCCGGGGACCCCCGCTCCGCTGGGAGGAGAGCGGCAAGGGGAATGCCCCGTAAAATAGGTACTGAGTTTGGGCTGAGACCTCCTGGGCGAAGGAGGGAAGTGCTGTGGGCATCTAGGATTACAGGGAAAAGCTTGGAGCTTTGCTTGCACGTGGTTGCTCGTTATTTGTATTGCAGTAATGAGCAGCAATGCTGTGGCACCATCAAAGACCAGTGCTCGGGCAGTCTGTACGCTGCTGGAGGAGCTCATAGCCACACACAAGGAAATGAGGCGATGGGCACTTAATTTTCCTTTATAAGTTCAGTTTGTTAGCCTAGACTGAGGGCGTTTCTGAGGCATAGACTGCCTTTTAGTGCGGGGATGAAGGGACGTTCCTCTCTCCAGGCACAATCAGAGTGCAATGGCAGGTGAGCTGCGGTCCGCAATGGGGACAGGCTTGGGAAGCAAACGCTCCTGGCGCTTCTTGGGAAAACTCACCCTCTACTGGAACGGGTAAAGTAAATATTTTAGGAATTGTGCTCTTCTGGAAAGAGCCAAAATGCACCTCACTGTATTTACTGCAATTCGGTAGGCAGCTGGAGGTAACTAATAACCCATCAAAGCCTCTGGGAGGGATTCCATGGAGAGAGAAGCTGCCGTGAAGGTGTGCTGCTTCTAGGACTGAAGGCTCTCACATGCGTTAGAGAAGTGTCTGTAGATGCTCCCTAACGCACATCAAAGCACAGCCCACCGCCTGGGTCACTTTCATGGCACAACAAAAATACCATAATGTGATCCTAGCAGAGCATCACGGTCTGTCCTCCGGGCACAGGGTAACAGCAGGAGCACACTTCCTTCTCCGAAAGAAAAGGCTTTGAGGAACTCGGCTTGTGCTCACGTGCCATGGCAATGCAGCTGGGAGGTGCCCGACAGAACAGGCTGGAGTTTTGATGTGGCCCTTCCTGGGCAATGAACTGTGTATGTATGTCAGGGAGTCCCGCAGCAGAAGTGGGTTCTGCGATTACTGAAACATCAGATCCTTGGGATTTGTACAGGTTTGTTATGTTGCTCCGCGTTACACTGGTGGGAAAATGGCCCCTGCAGAACCAGGTGCCGCTACCAGTAGATAAGAGCTGTCATTCGCCGGAGCAGCAGCCTATTGCTTTTAGCGGGTGTACGCTGCTAACAGCCGAGTCTTAGGGGTGGGGAGACAGTGGGATTAATTGCTGGCTCAGGGAGTGAACTGCTCTAGGGGAAGTCAAGGGTGATCAACCTCAGCTAGACAGTCATTTCCCAGGAGATGCTCTATGCCAAGGGTACCTCTTGCTATAAATTGCTTTGGATGTTTGAGTATAGACCTCTTATAAACTCAAACGCTGCACAGGACACTGGTGTCCTTGCACTGCCATCGTGGCCTCAATCACTGTGAATTGTTCAAGGTCATGAGAAGGGCCTGTTGTAATCCAGAATTAAATCCAGTTTGTTCAACTGCCATAATTATCTTTGCAGCCAGATCTCGGAATGCTTTTTCTGTTCTGTCCTGCGGGGCGCCCCCAGGTCTGACACTGCACTGGTGCATCAGAAGCGTCTTGAGCAATATGCAGACGCAAAGTGGTTATTTCTGCAGAGCGCTCTCAGAACCTGCTAAAAGACAACGAGCACGGTGCTGAGAGCCCGCTGGCAAGCAATGCACTCAGGCTCCTATTAAAAACAGCAGAACAAGTTTAATCTCCGCATAGGGTGGAATTTTGCATTGTCAGCATTGTTTGATCCAAGTTTTAAAGGCAAAATTGAAATCATTCTTCACCAGGCTCAACACATTGATCTCTAGAAAAGAACACTTGTAAATAACCTCCTTGAGAATGTGTCACCCTCTTTCTCCTCCAAACCGTACTCCTCCGTGAAAAGGGCAATCCCCAAGGATGCTCCAAAAGCAAGAAAGAGAATGAGCAGAAATGGCCTCAGGGAATTTCTCTCTCGTTCCTCCTTCTCCAGTCCACCAGCGAATGCGCACATCACATGCTCCAGATCACAAGCCGTTAATAAGGAAAAATCCTGACGCTCACATTTCCCCTTTCCCAAAAAGGGTCAACTCGCGTTCCTAAATGGTTCGTCTTCTCCGATGCTCAAGAAGGCGCAGGGCAGGCCGCAGACCCACGGCCGGTGGGCAGACAGGCTGCTGGGTGTGCGCCGAGGCCGGCTCGCCACCGGGGAGCAGAGGGTTGGCCGACTCGGGCGCAGGGTCTGTCCCGGGGCCGCTGGCGGGACGCCTCGCAGGGCAGCATCCCCGCTCTCCCTCTCTTCGAGTCTCCATTTGCCGTGTCCCCCTTCAGCGAGGTGTCTTTCACGCTTCCTGGGACTTGAAGTAGTCTCCTCCTTGTTTACGCCGTGTTTCTTGTTGGCTTTGTTGCTGGCAGGGTCAGGTGTGCCTGCAGGCGGCCGCAGGGGCTCGGCTCCTCCTCCCGTGTTCAGATCAAGGATTTCCCTTTTTTTGCCACCTTGTAAAATGAGAAGCACGAGGCACAACCTCTGCCCTCAACACGTCAGCAGAGTTTAATCCGGGTTTCCCCTCTATGTAGCGGCAGTCCCAACTACCACCACCTCCTGTTCTCCAAACGCTGTCCCTTTTTGTGCGCCCCGAGGAGACCCAGCCCGGTGGGTGGCATGTCCCTGTGTGTGCTGCGTTGCACGTCAGCGGGAATAGGAGGGAACCATCGCTCCGGCTTTTGCCGTGGTGCCGCAGGGACAGATGCGGTGCTCGGGGATGGAGATCTGGGCGCAGGTTTACCTTCCCCTCGGTGCTGATCAAACCCTTTCCGCTGGTGTCAGCAAGGTCGCTTCAGCACAGCCTTCGGGGGAGAACGAACGATCCTCTTTTGGGATCGATAGGACATTTTTGGGAATACCTTCAACTGAAAGAAAAAGCAGCTAATATTAGACTTGGTCTGAGCATAAGGTTTCCCTGGCAGGGTTGGGTATATTTAGGGCGTCTAACTGCCAGAGAATTATAAAGGGATGTATTTTTTTTCTTCACCACCAAATGAGACATAACGATCACTCTCAGCATTTGTAAATTGCACTGAAATTGACAAAGTTTGTAATTGGGAGGTTTAAAAATTGTTATTTTTTAATTAGCCCATAGTAAACTTTGAGGTAGTTTGTTGAACTGGCTTGGGGGGTGTCCTGCCCGCGCGCCGTGCTTGTGCCGCTTCCATTAACGGCTGCAGGAGCTGCTGCCGCTAGCGTGACCTCTCGTGGGATTTGATCTTGCAAGATGCTGAGCACTTTAGATTTGATCTTCAAGTATCTTTTGACTTTGGTAAGTTGATTCATTAGCTTCAAATTAAGAACATGTTTAAATGATTCACAGAATTGAACCCAGCCAATGTGATTTTCAAATTAGATATATTTCTGTGGGTTGTTTTTCTTGGGTTTATTGGATTTTTAACAGGTTTGAAGGGATACTGTGGCAGTTGCTGTGACCTACTTCAGAGCAGAGACTGGGTGAGTCTATCCAGTGGCTCTGCACTGATTAACAGTGTCTTTCTAAATGCCTTTGCTTCCACCTGAATGTAATTTTCCTGTAAGGAAAAAAGTGTTAAGTAATTGGAACAAATTCACAGGAAAAGCATCTTTAATGGTGACAGGTGTCTAATTCCTGCTCTCCTCAGGGGGGGAGGAGGAGGTTTCCGCCTTCACCCTCCTCATCTGATACAGACAAATCTCTCTGACCGGGGACAGAACCAGGACTGTGCTCACTGAGGGTTTTCAGTGGCGGCACGTAGCATTTGAATACATGTTCCAAAATGAATATATTCTAGCTTTCCTATTGAGCTGGAAGGATTGTCTGAGATGGATAGGGGGATGGAAGGTCTTCGTATTGGAGGAAAACAATTTTATGTTTTTTTTTTAAACAAAGCTGTGTCTGTATTTGAAAGCAAAAATGATCACAATGCATTTTCATAACAAAATCTCAATACACAATGTGGAGCCGCCAGCATGGGAGAGGCGGTTCCCGCTGTGGTGGGGCTGGCTCCGGAGCCCGGGGCCCCGCGGAGCCGCCGGCGAGGTGAGGGAAGGGGCTTGCTCCAAGCTCCATCTCCCCTGGCTGCCGTCCGGGGGCCGGTGGCTGCACTGACGCCCCCGTGCCGCCTCGCTGGCGGGGAGCCCCGAATTGGCCGTGTTGAGGGCAGTTTGCGCACCGGCCGTGGCGCGAGTGGGGTGGGATGAAGCCCAGTGCGCTTTCCCACGGTGTGCGAGGCCGCGCCGTATCTGCTGGGACCGCCAGGGCCGGCAAACCTCTCGCCTTTCTTGGAAGCCTTACAGAAACCAGCAGAGAAATGCCCTGCGCTTGCGGAGCTGTGCATCCAAACATCTAAAGATCGGAGCGAATAGATCCAGGAAAACACAAGCGGGAGATGAAAGAGAAGAATGCATGATTTGGAAATGAAATGAAGTCATCTTTAATGAAGCACTTCAAAAATAGCTTTGTCACTTTTACCCACAAAGGAAGTTATTGTGGTGAAATTACATTATCATCTCGTGCTGGTTTTAAAAACCAAGCTGTGCCTCCTGGGGAAAAGTGACTGTAAAAAGCTCTTTGTTTTTTCCTTGAAAAAAACAATGCTGTGAGGATGTGTGTTTTCAATCAATGGGGGCTCATAACTAATGGATCAGAAAAGTTTAGGAGCCAGCAACAAACTGAAGGCATTAATAACTGTTGCTTTCAAGTCAATGGAATTGATCAGCAAATTCAGTTTATTTCTGAATGATCATTGTAGAAAAGTGGAAAGCAAACCAATATTTAAAGATGTACCTGCAAGCAATAATACATGATTGCAGGCTTTGGCAAGCTGGGCAGCAGAAAAGGGGCTGGATGACATAACGGATCATTCATAATTGTCAACCAAATTGCATAGCTGGTATTGAGCTTTAAAAAATGAACCATAAGAAGCATTTCTTATTGATTTCTGTTTCGTTAGAAACAATATAAGGCTGCCTTAAAGAACTGGGAACGGGCTGCAATTGATTCTCTTTCCTTTTGAGCAAATTCCAGTAGAATTTGAGATTTGACTTTAATTTAGGATTTATTAATGCTTTTTCATTCTCTTCCACTTCTCTGTTACTGTGGGAGAGGTTGGGAGTCGTGGGAGCTGAAGTGAAACTTGAGGAAATCTTATGCCAAAGGGCACGAACTCCATTGAAACTGGATATTTCACAGATTCTCTAGAGAAGGAAGAAAAAAAATAATCCAGAGTCTGATATGAATTTTACAGGCCAGAGACTACTGATTTTCGGCAGGTGTGCAGGCTGTGCTGCCACCAGCTTCCCAATTAGCTTCTGCCCCTCTGCCAAATGTTTAGGTTACCGCCGGTCCCCCCTCGCTGCCCTTCCTCTGCAGCGAGGATGCTCTCATTAAACCTTTTCAATGTGAAATCTTGGGCCCGTATCTGTGAACAGAGCGCTCCCTAGCTCGGATGTATAGTTCTTAAGTGATCGTTAGGCTTTTACATGAAAATGCCCTTGTT
This sequence comes from Himantopus leucocephalus, assembly GCA_003993805.1. Lineage (NCBI taxonomy): Eukaryota > Metazoa > Chordata > Aves > Charadriiformes > Recurvirostridae > Himantopus > Himantopus leucocephalus. Next base: position 5,008,742 of record RSEF01000023.1, on the reverse strand, counting down.
TGAACCAAACCGTGTTGCTGTGGGTGTTGACTCCAAGGGGTTTGTTAGCCACCGCCGGCTGCGAACCAGAACGCCTTCCCCCGAGCCCGCCTGCAGCGCCCTGGACCTGTGCCCCTCTGCCCCGGCGCGCTCCGTCCCCACCGGCGTCCTCTTTGCTGGTAGCCTGCAAAGAGGAGAGTTAAACTTGTGGGGGCAGCTCCTTCTCCTGCCATCCGATGGAATCCCCGTAACCTGTCATTTGTCACAGCTGGGGACCAGCGGTGACCGCAGGTGCACGGGCAGAGAGGAGGATGGCTCTGTGGGGCTGTGCGGGGCTCGGACCGCAGCCCTCCTGCGTCCCCGCACCCTTCCCCGGAGCTGGGGGTGCCGCGGGCCCTGGGGCTGCGGCTGGATAGTGCCGGGATCAGCCCATTAGCCAGGCGAGGAACTCTCAGGCTTGCTCTCGGGTCGTGGGAAAGGTGGGGATGCCCTGTCTCACCGAGGGGATGACGAGTTTAACGAAACTGGTATTTAGGCTTTGCTTTATCAGCGCCCTGCAGCTCTGCAGGCTGCTGACAGCGCTGTGGCTCAGAAGGTGGTCCTGTTTTACAGCAGACCCACAAGATGCCTGAACCAGCGCAGCCGCGGTGTGAAACGGAGGTGCGGGGAGCTGCGGGGGTGTGATGTGCTGCCGGTGGGCCCTGGCTGCCCACAGCCGGGTGGGTGATGGGGTGTGCTGTGGGACACCATTTCTGTGTCACTTCAGCACTGTCCTGACACCTAAATGTGATGAGGCTCCACGCGACCTGTGGTCCTTGCCGTGGCCCTCAGCGCGTGGGGCGGAGAGGGGTTCCTCCCGGAAAGACTCACGCTTTGCGCAAACTCCAGGAGAAATGTTTGAGCTGGGGGTTTCCATGCGCACTTGGCTTTCCCTCTCCAGTGCCAAATAACAATGTTATGGCTTCCACTTGTGTGATTCATTTCACATTCTTTCATCTCCACAGACCTATTTGCTCTTCCATCCCTCCATTGCTGGATAATAAATACACAGCTCCTCACCCATGAAGGTTACACATCTATTCTTCCTCCTCAAAACCGGAGGCGAAGCCTGTGAGACCCAATATTGTTTAAGGTCCTTCTTACATGAGAAAGAGATGTAATCACCCTTCACAGGTGAGATACTCTGAGGGGATTCATTTCACATCACTCTACATTAAACTGGTTCGCTTTGACTTTTTCGTGCCCGCAGTTAGGAGCGGAAGGCAGAGGGGACGAGGCACGGCCCCGCGGGGGGGCTGCTCTGGGCACAGACGCGCCTCTCACGGGGACGCTGACTCCCCGGACCGTGGAAGTGGTTCCTCACTTCTGTCTGTACTGAAATTATTTCTTTGAGGAAACGGACGAGAACTCTACAGAAATGAACAGTAATTTTCCAGAATTGATCTAACCAGTCACTTGTACAGTCTCTTCCATGGATGGTTCANGAGCAGGGGAGAGCAAAGGCGCCGGGGCTTTGTGGAGACTCGTTGAAGCCCGCTTCCGTTAACGGGGACTCTCTGCTGGATTAGTAAGTCTTAGCTGCTGCTCCCTCCGAATCTGGGCGCTGTGGGCTGGAGAGGCGGTGGCAGCGTGAGCCGCCTGCAGGTCCCGGAGGAGCCGGTCGCGCTCCCGCAGGCGCTGCGGGGCTCGGCCGGGTGCGAGCTCGCCTGCGCCCTTCCCCGCTTCTCCTGTTCGGCCTCCTGCAGGCGCTCGGCGAGGCTGGAGAGAGCCGCGCCGCAGCCGTGTTTGAGGGAACTAAGCAAAACCCCGGCTGCAAAAGTGTGAAACTAATGCCAGTTATTGTAGAGTAACTTTGAAAGTGTTTATATATATATATATTTTTTTTTTATAAAATATTTACCTGCTGCCAATAGAAATATGAAGTGAAACCAGACTTTGGTTTGTTTTTTTTCTTTTTTTCTTTTTTTCTTTCCTGGCATCACCTGCAGGGCGATGCAGCCCCAGTTAAGGGAGCTGACTGCATCTGCCGTCGTGCTGGTGGGTTAGCAAAGGGTTGCCCTTGGGGCCGGGGGGGCACTACCAGGCGCCACGTGCAGGGCCGGTCCTTGGGGGTCTGCCTGTGGGGATGGAGTTCCAGGTAATAAGGCAAATCTACAGTAATGTCTACATGTTCCCGTTTTCTCAAAATAACGGCTGTGCTTCAGCTCAGCCCTCCGGAGGATCGGGCTTCTCTTAAAGCACTGGATCGTAAGGGTATATTATTCAGATCCTCCTGTTAAGTTGACAATAAAGATTCAAAACTGCAAAATAATCGCAGGATCGAAATTACTTACAAACACGTCAGGGCCTGCAGCTGCTGCAAGTTGGTCAGATTTACATATATCATATGGCTAAATAATTTGAGCTAAATAGATTAGCTTGTTATGCTTCTGATGAAATGATCCTTGACTATACCGCGGCCTCGTGCCGGGGCCGTTGTGAGAGGGGGGAAGAACCTTGTTTGCTGCCGGTGACATTCAAGTGACAATGAAAGCGGAAAAACACCTGGAGGTGTTGCTTTTACAGATATTAAATAAATAATCCAAGATGTTAGAGTCTTACCATGAGCCGAGGAAGGGAAAGCAGCGAAAGGTGCTCGTGGGTTTGATTTAACTTCTGCCGGAGGCGCCGGCGGGGCACCGCGGGGCAGCTCGCACCGCAGCCGCCCTGTGCCCGGTGCCGGCAGATGGTGGGGGGCTGTGGCACAGGCGTTGAGCCCCCCGGGGAGGGACGGGTGCACCACAGCCATCGCAGCGCTGCGTTCACCTATCACGATTTCTGCAAACAAACCCAAATGTGCTTTGGGTCCCAGTGTGCCAATATCAAATGGAAAGAGCTACTCATTGACAGGCTTTAAGGTCAAGCCTGTGCCTTCTGTGCTTGACTAATATAAATGGTGATGCGTGCGATTTGGGCCTGAAGCCCGCTCATTTGTCATTTAAAAATACATAAATAACACTTTTTGTTGATTTTTTCATGAATGTCACTTCATTGGCAATGCCTGTCACAGATGTTGCGGTTAAATCCCTCTATATACATAGATACTGCGTTTGGATAGATTTGATCTGGGTGAGATAGTGACTCAGACAACGGGATGTTGCAGACCTCCCACCACCAGCAGAGGTGGTGGAGCTATTGCCTCCTCCCAGTAAATGGAGGTGACTGGGAAACTAAGGCCACTGGAACAGAGGAGGAGAGGAAGATATTCTGCAGTAAAGCTGGGAGCAAAGTGCCTTTGCTGGTCACCATCCTCGACATGGATGCCGACTGCGGCTCTGATGCCCGCCGCTCCTGGCAGCGTTTGTGGAGGAGACAGTGTCAGGAAAAGAAGCCCTTGTTCCCCAGGCGCTCTGACACACGCTAGAGAGAGATGGGTGTGCGGGTGGGATTTACCCCGAAAGTAACATTCACAGCACAGCACCTATAGGTGATTGGAAGAAACTGTCTCTATTAAATGTCATCTGAAGGAATTGCTCCTTCAAGTAATCCTGGGTGGGACGTAGCACGCGGTGGGGCAGTGTACTAACCCGCCTGTGCGGGTGTCTGAATACTCCCTCTGGGACCAGGCAGCCTCGGCCTCAAACAGTCTTTCTTTTGGAGGAGACAAAATGGTACAGATTTAAATTGTGCTTTAATTGCGCGGTGTGTTGGGGAGATGCCTTTTGCCCCCGGGAGGGCAGAAGGCGGCGCTGCTGGTGAGCCAGGTGTGGCAGACGAGCTCTCGGGCACGATGGCAGCCCGTGCGATAGCCGTGTACGTACTGCTGGCGGGAGGTCTGCTCCGCCTTGGGATTTTATTGTACACAGAGGTTTTTGCTGAAAAGTTCTCCTTTCAGCACCGTAACTGTAATACATTTTATAGGGAGCTCTTTTATGTGTCAATAAAAAAAAATAAAAGCAGTGCTGGTGTTACGTGAGGCTGTGAGTGTGACGGAGAGCGCGGCAGCGGCCGCTCCGGGCTGCCGCAGGTTTGGGCAGAGCGGAGTCGGCTCGGCGAAGCGTGGTGGGGTCCCTCGGCCGGTGCGGGACCGGCTCCCTTCCGCCTGCTCTCCGTACAGACAGGCACGGCACGGCGGACCTGGGGGGAAGAAAAGAAAAATGTCTAGGTTTGCCAAGCACTTAGCAATGCTTTTGGTTTGGGGAAGAACATGCGTGGACAGAAGGACGCAGGGTCGGTGCCGCAGCGTGCGGTGACAGCCCCGCTCAGATGCGGCGGAGCAGCGGGGCTCCGCTCGCCATCGTAGGGGTTACGGTAAAGCACTGATGTTCCTGTGGTTATCGTGGCACTGGCATCTAGACAGATGTGGAGATACGCACACAGCATTAGCGCGGAAATCTGTTAGCATAAATTAGTGATGAAGTCGCCTGAAAAGCCAAGCCCCAGCTCCATGATTAAAAATAATAACAGAACTTCAAAGGGGCAATAGGCATGATTTATTTTTAAGATAATGTGGATAATTTCAAGTACCAAAGGATCTTGCTTATGCTGCTTTCTTGGTACTCTGCATAATCTGCTGTGTCCAGCCAAGATTAGATAAAAGCAACAGCAGGATCATTTTTTCTTCCCAGTGTTAACTGTTTTGCTTCTCTTTACGCAGAGATGAGGTCTCAGAGCTTCACGTGCAGAATGCTCCTCTTGGCCTCAGACTTCACTTCCACATAAAACTTTTGGGTCTTTCTTGCTGCATCATGCTGCTTGTGGTGGGATCTGTGGGAGCACTGGGGGTACAGCCCCACTGCCGGGGGGGGCCGGTGCCTCGGCAGAACCATGGACGTGGCCAACGGTGCCGCGGTCGGGGTCCTGCCAACCCAGCGCCGGGCTCAGACGCAGAGCTGCAGGCAAAGGGCAGTCCAGCTTCGTAGTTCTTGCTTATTTTTATCTGAAACTGGTCCTACTCACACGTAATGTAAATGAGCCTTCCACGCAAACATTACCAAAGCGTATTTGCAGCGTGCCCGGCATCTTTAAAAGTCCATTTGTTTCATCAGGCTTCTAATAGCTTGCAAATTGTTATTACTCGGGCTCAAAAAGGAGTAACCACTTTTATTCAAACTAACATGATCTTGGTGTCACTTTTCCTATAGTCCCATGCTTAATTTATTTTTATTACTAATATCCTGGCAATCTTTGTTAGTTCAGGAGCTCCTGGAAAGCGCTCGCAGTGCTGTTGGGTCCGTTCCCACACCAGTAACCCCCCTGGGCTGTACCGTAGGTCGCGGTAGCTCCACGTTTCCTGGCAGAACGTCTGGGGCAGTGATAATTCATGGCCAGGTTTCTGCGGGATGGTCTCCAGTGACCATTAGCGGAGCGATACTCGCACTCAAGCGTTACGCAACATTTTATTTGGATCCTATTCATGTGGTAGAAATCTCATCTGTGTAAATGAGCGTGTCTGATGCGCCCGTACCTCCGGCGCTCCCTGCGGACCCTGCGCCGGGCTCGGCGTGCCGGGCAGCCCGCGGCAGCAGGGCCGGACGAAGGGGAGCCGCGTTTCACCTGCCAGCGTACACGTGCGCTGCCGGCGTCCAGCACAACGAGCACAAGGCCTGGCTGTTAGTGTGGGTTTCCCTTAAAAAGAAACGGCCGATCCCTTCCAAGTTCAAATCTAAGCAAAAACAGCACTCAGGGATGATCAAACCTCAGCTAAAAGCGTTCTCTCGCCAGCCTCCCCCGGCGCGAGGAGGCTGCTCCGGCGCAGCCGCATCCTCCCGATCGCTTTCTTTTATGTTGTTCGTGGCAGCGGAGGGAGCGTCGATGCTTTCGGTGTCACGGCAAGACAATGTGTGTGCGCTATTGCCCTGATATTGACAGCCCGGCTGCTTTTCTTGTATCATTTATACTTCATTTGTGAAAAGTACTGTAATTATTCCCTAGTAGTAATCTTGGGAATGGCGCACAACTTGAAAAGAAATCAAAATGGGTACACCTGATTGCAAAGAAAACACTTTAAATATTGAACAATTTTTCTAAAGGTCTAAGTTTTCTATTTGCCTCAGCACTTAGCATTTGTGCAGCCATTTCGTGTGAGCTGTAACAACGGACACTTTACACCGAGGGCATTTATAGTAATAAAAAAGAAGAAGGGTTCATCCCCCGTACCCTTTCTTGCTATTTTGCATCCCTCCTTCAGTGTACTCCCAGGCAATTAATAAAACTCTTAAATCTGTCTTTTTCTTTTTCCCCCCCACAATCCATGCAGACTTTCCCAACCTAATTGTCAGTCTATCTTTCATTAAGCCAACTGCAGACTTTTGATCTACTTCTTTGGAGGAGCTTTTGTGTTCAGCATTTGAACGAGCTAGTCCCCTGTTTACAAGATTTGCATCAAAATAAGGTTTCTGGAAAAGAAAATGCAGCTTAGCAAAATAAAAAATTGTGCAAAGCCCCAAGAGAACTAATTCGTATGTGTTTCAGCGATAATAATAATAAAAAACCCAGCGTGAGAGAGGCTGGCTGCGCGGTGCCGGGGCGCGGTGGGGATGTGGTGGGGTCCTCCTGGGAGCGCGGTTACTGCTGCGCCCGGCGGGTGACAGCCCCGCGCCCGCAGGGTTAGTGCTGCGCTTCTGTGCCGCTCTCTTGGAGTAACCTTGTACCAAATCTCTTGGAGAGTCTGTCAACCTGAAACCAGCTCCTTAGACTTTGTGTGCAAATAACTCGAAGTACCGGGGTGAGACTGTGCCGCCCGAGAGGAGGATGGGGCATGGCGCGCCGGCCCTGGTGGCTCCGGGTGCTCTCCTGTGGCCAGCACCAGACCACCGTGATGCTTTCGGCTCTGCGGCGAGGAAGCGTTACCTGTTTTCCCCAGCTGCTCTCTTGTGTTATACACACACCCTGTCGCTCAGAGAGAAATCAATTTAGGAGCTGACAGAAGCTGAAGAAAACTGCAGCAGTTAATTAATAGCCCCGTGTCTTGTGCACTTGGCTCCAACAGCAGACTCCCGTCTCGGAGCTAATTGGGAAGTCAGGCTAGATCGTATCCTACAGAATGCATTCATGTTAATAAGTGATTTCTGTATTCAAGGGTAGTTTTTATTCAATTTCCAGTACTTTATTTTGACTAGCGAGTCAAATATTCTTGAAGTATCAAAACAATCTTTGCAGCTGTGTAACAGGAGCATAAGGATGTCATTAAAAATGAGCCCAGCTTGATCTGGATGCTGGCAAAACAACTTCAAAAGTATCCCAGTTATTCTGGGGGAAAGGAGCTGTGTTCTCTCAGGATGAAAGGATCCATTTGAGAGTAGTTTAAAGGCAGGACTGGTCCCCGGCGAAGGGAAGGCTGCCGAGGGACCCTCCCTGAAGCGCATCGGTAAAAATCCGCCTGTGGATTTTGAAGAGCCTGTAAAGAACTGCTGGGGTAGCCCCCGCACCCGCACACACCCCAGGGTTGCCCGCAGGGAGCGGGAGCAGCAATGTCCCGCACGGTGCTTTCCCAGCACAGAGTCTGGGATGGGGATCCTCCCACGGAGGGGCATCTGCTGGCACTGCTGGGCAGCTGGTGTAAAATAAAGGGAAATACTTGTTTTCAGAGTACGGCGATCACTGCCATGGGATGGAGTGTAAACGGGTAGGGAAAGAGACGAGGGGAATGGGGGATAGATGGGACCGTGGGTGGCAGATAACGCTGCCAACCCAATTGGCCAGAAAATCCCTGAATCTCTGCCAAAGCTGGAAGGGTAAAGTGGGAAATGTCACTCCATACGTGACCCCTTTTACCTTCTCTATGCATCCACTTCAGCTACTGTTGCAAATAGCAGTGCTAGGACTCTGATTTAGCTCAATCTTTTTTTTATATATATATTTTTTTTTTTTTTAAAGTAAGTTTGTGGAATTGACAGTGATGGTCAGAGACAGGGGAATCTGGTGGTGTCTAGGGAGAGTCCATGTTCCATCATTCAAAGCCCCCTCTTTTGGGGCTTGGAAGAGCAGTGAATGAGTAGAACAAAAAAATTAAATTTTGTATTAGATTATTGATACTTTGGTTGTCTGCATTCCTTTGATGTTTTGGGTTTGTATATTTGTTTTTCTTCCTGGAGCGTCCCATGAATTTAAGCAAGAGGGAGGCTCTTATTTAATGTTTTTTCTTGCCCCAGCAGTACCTTAGTAAAAGACAGGAGGAATGCCAGGCAGGTTAATTCAACACTGGAAAACAGTCAAGGAATTTGGGCTTAACTTTCCTTGTTCTGAAATGCTTATCTAGCAACATCCCCGTGTCCTTATGGACCCAAGCAGGTACCTCTGGGATCCCTCTGTCCCAAAAACTGCAGACAAACCTGTCCTTAATTTCAGCATTAAGGTAGTAAAAGTGGGTCAGGATGAAGTACTTTATAGGTTAATTCTACCTTCATTTATGAAGCAGTGGAGCAAAACCCCACAGGTCTGAAAAGCCAAGGGAGAATCTTCATTTCCCCCAGTGTTTTTTCTTGCCACTGTAAAATCCAGTTTGCACCAATCATAAACAGTTGTGCAGTTTTCCCAGAAGGTCACTGTGCGATGAACGTGCAACTGCACAAACTATTTCTGCATATTTAAAAATAAAGAAAAGAAAAGAGAGGGAGATATTTTTCTCTTTGCATGCAATTTTTAAGAAGCGGAGAGCAAAAAGCCATAAAGTTTCCTTTTATAGATGTAGAAGACACAGCAGCAGAGCGTGCTAAAGTGAGCGAGGAAAACCCAAGGTGACATTTAATTTTAGCGATAATAAGCTATGGCAAAACTCCTCTTATTAAAGACCTAAGGCAAAAATGTTCGGCTGGTATATTCTGGAGCAGAGACACTGCAAGGAGCAAAGGGAGTCGGGGTAAGACACCTTGAGCAAGATTCGGAGCCAGGCATTAATTTTAGGGATGAAGAATTTGAGCACCTCTGCTAAGCAATAAATGAATAATACCCGTTACAGGGAGACGGAGCTCTTCTGCTGCTCGGGTTCACACCAGAAAAATTCTCCCCCAGATAAGGCAAGGCTGCTGCCCGGGCTCGGCTGGGGCGGGCTGGGGCAGGGCTGCAGCCCCTCAAGAACGTTCTCCAGCTCGCGGACCCGAAACATCCCTGCCCCTAGCAGCGTGCACAACTGTCGGAGGCAATTTCCGACATGAGGCAGGCAGAGAGCTGCGGCTCCAAGGCACAGACAGGGCTCGAGGGGCCAGTCCGGCCAAATTACCTCCCATGCTTCCGGGTACAGAATCTGCCACTTCTCATCTGAAAACCTCGCAGCCTCTGGATTAGGGGAAGAGCTGAGTCAGAATTTGAGGTGACAGGTAGAAAGCATCCAGGGTGAAGTGTTCTCTTCAGCAGATGACTGGCCAGCAGGCCCGTCTCCCACCTCAGCCTTGTTTTGCAGAAATGCCCGTTGAAACCCCCACTGTAGAGTGTGAAGAGACGGGATTTGTTTGCTTTTATAGGTTTAGGGGTGAAGCGCTGTAATTCTCACCTTGCGCTCCGCTCCGGCGCACAGTGGTGCAGTGGCTGGAGATGGGGTCTGTTGGTGGAGGGGGTGTCACGTCGCAGCCCCCCTCCCCAAATAACAGCAGTTTGCTCTGAGCGCAGAGCCCTGCGTCTGCCCCCGTTGCTGCAGTCCTCTCCTTGCTGTAAATTCTCGTGACTGAATGTTTTCAAAGGGAGGAGGGCTCTCTCGATAGGTCTCTTTGCAGATGTTCTTTCCTGGTGGCAGCTATGTCTGCAGATAATTGCCCAACACTTATTTTGGCTGCACTTTCTAGAAAAGAATTAGTAAAATCTAATAAGGCACTTAGAACGCCAGGCAGCCTCGCTAGCTGGCTGCGCACCCGAGTGGGTAATACAGCAAGATATCAAGTCTCTGCTCCTTAAAGGACTCCCAGCAGCCGGGGCAGAGCTGTGAGAGTCTGAGCTGCTCAGCCTTGCCATGGCACTCCTGGAACTGCACGTCGCAGAGGGCGTGCACAGCAGTGGCTTGCTGGCGAGTTCCAGGTATGTTTGTTAACACAGGTGCCTCCAATTACATGTAAAATAGATTTAAAAGGCCTGGTACGGCTGCCGTAGGGAAAGAAATTTGCAGTTTCTGCCATCTCTCTGTGCACGTTCTCCTGTGGAGCGATCCTGCGACGCTGCCGAAAGCCGTGCCAGGGCTTTGGGTAACGATTTCAAATCTGGTTCCTTTCTGCCTCGTCTCCGGTGTGTTTGTGCCATAGGATCTCTTGGTGCCCTTCAGTAGAGGAAGGAAGATGTTGCTGGCACCCATAATAAGGTACCTGTACAGTAATTACGTTCGCTAATGGGGAGATGGGTGCCTGAATACTGAACAGCTGCTCCCAGCCACTGCCTACGGTGGTTTTCTCTCCGGCGGTCTGAGCCGCTGCCGTGCTGGGAAGCACAGGGAGTGCTGTGCAAAACTCTCAGTCCCATCGGAGTGACCCTCGTTTGGCTCCACAGCTGTAGAGACACCGGTGACGCACACCGGTACTTGTCGCAGAAGCCTCCAGCTGTGCCGGGTGCCGTTCTCACACTGGTCGGGGCTAACGCGCCTCGGTGCCCGGGAGTGTGGTTCAGGGCCGTGTCTGCTGCCGCGGCCGGGAACCGGCTCCCTCCCGGGGGCTGGCAGACGTGGACGGGGCAGCAGGGCACAACCCGGGGTTCCCCAGCGCCTCCCCACCTCGGGAAGCCCTTCCTCCCCTTCCCCGGCCGGTCGGAGGCTGGAGACGGGCTGGTGCGACCAACAGCTCCTGCCTGGCTGCCCTCGGAGCTGCACCGCCGGAGGGCAACGGGAGAGCAGGATGAAGCGCTTCCACGGCCATTTCTGGATCTCTGTCTTATCCAGCTGGATCAAAGCCGGGGTGCCCAGCCCAGGCCGTGCCTCTGGGTTTCTAGCGTTAAGCAGATTTATAGCAAGTCTGTGACAATAAGTAGAAGGCAGCATCGGGCAGCCTGCTGCCCAGCGACTCCTCAGCTCTTGGCTTTCTGCAGAACCAGACCCTTCTCTGCCAGTGTGGATGGGGATATAAATAGATGCACAGAGTCGAGGTGATGAGCGGGTTATACAATGAACCTCAGCGCTCACAAGAGCCAAAAATACCTACAGAAACCATGGGCAGTTTGAATGACGTTTGCAGAATGCTGCTAATGGCAAAAAATTGCTGCCACGTTTAACAGAGTCCCTGTCGCAGAACGAATCGCCCCGTCCTGCCAGCGCGGAGACTCACCCCCCGAGTGCGGCTAATGGTGGCCCCTCCGTGGCACTCTGCCTTTGCTGCTCTCCCCGGCGCTTTCTGCCTGAGGAGGGGCGGGCGTCAGCAGACAAAAGGGTTCCAGCGTTTCGCGGCACCCTCGGCCTCGCAGCTCAGATTTCAGGTCAACATTATTTTCCTCTTCCATTTTGCAAAATGACAGGAGAACTGATCGCGCTCACCTTGGCGAGGAGGCGAATCCTTCCATTGTTGCGGTATAATAAGGGACAATAATTCTTGGAGAGAGCGCGAGAGACAGAGTTTTTGTGAAATGCTCCCATTTTGTATATAAACCTATCTCTATTTTTCAATCCCAAATGGCCCTTGTATTGAAAGCCCGGTGTATGGCTGTCTCTATTCACTGTGAAAGCTGCGAAGAAATAGAAACTGTCCAGAATTGCTCAGCCTCTGCGAGAGGGGACATTTTTCTCTATGGACGTTTTTAGCCACATCTCGCTGCAAAGCTGTGATGATTTTATGAGGTTGGGACTAAGGGTATTGAGCTTCTTGCCTGGCTCGACCACAGACCCCGTGCAGCCCTGGGCCACTTGTCTTGCCGTGCTGCAAAACCCGCGGGATCGGGGCCCTGGGCGCTGCCGGGCGTGCGCAGCACAGGGCTGCGGGGACCTGCTGCGCCTGCGGCTGTCCAGGGGTGGGTAAAGCACAGCCGGAGACTGTGAGGTGGAAAATGGGTCGTTCCTCCCCCCTCTTCCACTGGGTCACAGATCCTCTCGTCCGTTTGACAGGCTGGGAGAGTTGGGGGGGTTCAGCCTGGAGAAGAGAAGGCTCCGGGGAGACCTCAGAGCCCCTTCCAGTGCCTAAAGGGGCTCCAGGAGAGCTGGGGAGGGACATTTTATGAGGGCATGGAGTGATAGGGCGAGGGGGAACAGCTTCAGACTGGAAGAGGGGAGATTCAGATGAGAGATCAGGAAGAAATTCTTGGCTGTGATGGTGGAGAGGCAGTGTCCCAGGTTGCCCCGAGAAGCTGTGGCTGCCCCATCCCTGGAGGTGTTCAAGGCCAGGTTGGACGGGGCTTGGAGCAACCTGGGCTGGTGGGAGGTGTCCCTGCCCAGGGCAGGGGGGGTGGAATGAGATGATCTTCAAGGTCCCTTCCAACCCAAACCATTCTGTGATTTCCTAGATATGGGAGCCTGAGCAGATTCAAACACCACTTAGGAAATGAGTTGTTAAATCATTGCTGTCTGGAGGTGAGCGTGTAGCGTGTTCTCCTTACTCTGGCAGCGACCACGGGGAGGGTCACGGGGTTGGAGGTCTGGCAGGCGCTGCCGCAGGACTGAGCTGAGGACGGGCGCAGTTGGTATGCTGGTGGTGAAGGGCAGGATCAAAACCCCACGGGGGCAGCCCGCTGCTCTCTGAGCAACACCCGGGGCCGAATCCTGCCATGCCGCAGTACGTGACGGAGCGCTGGGGGCGGGGGTGAGGCACAGTGCGGTGCTGCCGCCTGGGAACTGGGAGGGTCGTGGTCACAGCTGAAAATGTGTCACTTCTGTTTGAATAATTCATTTCTTTAAAAAAAAAACAACAACCCAACAACAAAACACAAACCCGAAAATCCACAACGCCGCCCCTGGGTCCAGCCCTGTGTGCGGACAGTTTGCCGACTGCCGCTCTCGTTAGCCGCATTGCCGGCCCCGCGCGGGCACTGGGAGCCCCGGCCGGCTGGGCTGGGAGCGGCGGCAGCTTGCAGGTGTCTCGTACAGGGTTTGCCTCGAGCTGTTTTTGCTAACAGTAAATGGCAAATGTTTCTGTGAATCCCATATCCTGAGGCCCTTACCTGTTACGAATAAACCACGTTATTGAAATTGTCAGAGCAGAGTGAGTAAAGCAAACCCTTACTGCGAGTTCAGATGCTCTAGTTGTCCTTCCAGGGGCTGCTGGAGAGGTCTGCAGGTAGTTGGAGGCTGCAGAGGACTCTATAATGCCGTGCTGTTGATTATTCAGTAACTGACAGTTGCTCGGGATTAAGCGGCAATAATACAGATCAATACTTGGTGCAGCCAGCACACAGAACAGCTCTGGGCGTACACTGCACTGTCCCCCACCAGGCTGCTTTGCCCGTGCTGTCGATTCTGCTAACGAGAAGCTGTCGGGGTGGCCGGGCAGCCCAGCCCTGATTGTGGACCGGGGCAAGGCTCCCCCTTCCTTCCGCGGAGGGTTTGATTTTCCCAGACACCGTTTTTCATGGTAGATGCTCTGCTATAGGCAGCCCCGTTAAAAACGAATGGCGAAGTCCAACACTCCTTTCCAAAGCCCCGAGCGCACGTGCTGGCTCCAGTCGCGCTGCAGGCAGAGGTACCCGAATTGCGTGTGCTCACACAGAGGCTCGCGATGGGTTTTGGGAATCCTGCTGCGCTCAGAGCTGGAAATCACTCATGTGGTGCTCGAGCAGAACGAGCGGCCGCTGGGACTCGGGCGAGACGTGCTTCGCTGCGGTTCTGTGTTGAATTTCCATTGTCTGTGGTTCTTGGAGGTGTGGGCTCTGCCGCTGCCCGCGTGCTCAGGACGAGGGGGAGAAAATTACTGTACACTGATGCCCTCAGGATGACATAAGTCGTCTGCAGGGGACGCGTGCTCTGCGGGAGGGAGCAGCGGTCTGCAGCAGCGTGTGCAGCGCAGGGAGAAGGACGGGCAAGGTTGGGCCAGCGGGCGCCGGGCTGTAAGGAACCCTCAGACACAGCTGGGGTTCGGCTGACTCTGGGAATGTTCTCCAAAAATCCTGAAATAAAAGTCAGGATGGGAATTGCCGCCCACCTTGCAAGGAGAAAGTGCCCAAAGAGAACTGCCCTCTTGAAACACAGCCCAGTGGAACTCCAATATCCTCTTTATTTTCCTCTAATTTAGGGTGCTGAAATGCCAATGGGCTCCCTTGTTTGTGCCCGTACCTTTGCTGGAGCTCCTTTAGAGTGCAAAATCAGCGACGTGTCCCTGCCTGCTTCCAGCCCTAGGCTTCACTAGACATATATTAGTAGTTGTATGACTCAATTGTATTAATTGTTGCATTAAATTATATGGTATTACTCAAAAAGAATGTTAATTTAGTTTTCGTACAACTGTGTTCAACTTAATTTTTAATCAGATCTGACAGCAAAAATTTAAATCAAGTGCTGCATCTTGGCTCTAAGAGGACCGAGGACATAATGAATGTACTAAAGCGATCAGGACAGTTTGCAACACTAATACGCATTAAGCGTGGGCAGGCTGCTGAGCTGCAGACAGTAATTATTCCTCCTCTCCCACCAAGCTGAGCTTCGTGGAGGAAGAGCTGAGCCGAGCGCTCGGGTCAGGGTCTGGAGGGCCGGACTGGGGGGGTTCAACGCTGACACGCCGTCAGCCGGACCCGGACCGACACAAAGAGCTTTAGCGGGGGGGGCTGGTAACGAAGCCCCGGCTAACTCCCGCTCCCAGGAGCAAACATAAAGTTAAAGTAGATTAGAAAGCAGGCTTCAATCTTGGTCATTTAGACAGTAATGCAGGAAGGGTAGGGAGGGAACCGAAAGCAATTTGCAGCGGCAGAGTGAGCATGTAACTGCATCTTAAGTTGGAAGCGACAGTGAGAGTGTTTTCCAGGCGATTGCAGCGTTACTGAACTTCACCAAATGAAAGAGCATCTTCCGAACTAGGCCAGGTAGCAGCATGGTTTCTATTCAGCGTTTCCTAGCACTGATCTGCATTCAGGAGATCGGGTCCTGGAGATAAAGAACTCCTGATTAGGAGAGCTTGGCTAATTAAAGAAGAAATAAAACGCTAAACCCCTAGCAAGCCACTGGTCTGTTAATCACAGTAATATACTGGGGGGAGATCAGGGAGCCGTGCAAGTTCTTAAAGATCCTGATAGAAACATTACATTTCTGCTTCTCTCTCGCTGTATTGGGAGCGTGGCATTTGGAGGGCATTAATCTGCTGAAAATACCGATGGCCGCTCGTTCCACCGCACAGGAAGGTGCATACGTGTGTTTGCGCTCGTGGGTTTCTCTCCTGGGCGCTCGTTCCATCAGCAGGCATGAAAGGGTTTTTCCTTTTTTGAAGGTAGTGTGCATCGCTGCATGGCTCCTAATAGGAAAAGCAAGGTCTGTATAAATTCATAATGGCTGCAGTAATCTTTCTTTTCCGTGAGAAGCTGGTATTAATAAGGACTGTCACAAACTATGAATTTTATTGTAGTGATATTCATTATATGTGATATACAGAGAGAAAACGTGATGCAGCAAGTGCAATGAATTGTATTTGTTGCAAAGACTAGAGCTAAGTGGAAATAAATTAAGCGTGATGTGTTTTAGGAGGTTCTATATTCTGCAGCAGGTACAAAAAAACTGCCCAAAAATGTTGATATAGAAAAGATTTCTAAGGTGCAAACGGAGATACAAACAAAGAAAAAGAAAAATAAATTCATTTTGATGCAGAGAGACGTATCCTTAGAAGAGGGCTGCAGAAAGCAAATATTCCTTCTCTTCTAGAAATTTGCAGAACCAGGATAATTGCTACCTGTGGTTGCTGTGGGAACCAGAACTTTTCAATTCCAGATTTTAAGAGCATAAAGTCTCAGCCAAATGTGCCACATTAATGTGACTGCTGTCATATTACAGGAAATCAGCCAATTTGTGGTTAATATAAACACGTTAGGAAGGGAGAATTTTGTAAAAGTAGAGAATCAGTTGGTGTTTTTTCCCTTGAAGAAAGACTGGGATTTGGCAGCTGGGCTGGAGCCAAGGGTTTCATTCAAAGGCAGAGCTGTTTGAACCCAAAATTGCTTTTTTTATGTCCCAGGAGCAGCGGGGAGGGCTCAGCTCTGGCGGCGGGTCCCTTCGCCCCCCGCCATGCCCTCTCCCCCCCGGCGGGGCACGGGTGGGCACAGCTTGTGCTGCGCTGTGCGGTGGGGCTCCCCGGCACTTCCCCGTGTCAAATATAACAACTAAACCTCCGTCCGTGACAGCTTTCGTGGCTTCTCTCCGTGCAAATAAGCGCCCCAGCTCGGGACAGCCGGCGCCGCCTCCGCGCTGCCGTCGCGCTGCAGTTTGCTCGTTCCACGCGAGGTGGGACAAACCCACGGACCAACGGTTCCTCCTCATCTGTGCTGTTCTCTCTCCAGCGCGGCCGTGTGTCCCTGCCAGCAGCGGGCTGGGAGGGCAGCGGGGGAACTCGCGTCCCGCTCCCGGCGCTTCGTCACATCCAGCCGCTGGTGGAAGAGCTGAAGCAGAAACTCTTTGGGCTTGAAGATGTTTGTGCTTGGCTCCTCTGGCACTTCCACGCGGCAAGGGTGATGGAGATAAAAGGCACATTTGATGGGAGGAATAATTACTCCCTCTGCTCTGGCAGAGCTCCCAATGGATCCGGGGGCAGGACGCTTGGCAGGGGGCTCGCTGGACAATAAACATTTCCCATTTGATGGGCATCGGCATAGGAGCACCTGGGGGCGAGAGCATCGCTGCCTCCCCGGCAGGCACCCGACTGTCGGGTTTCCCCCCCACAGGGTAACGCAGGGTGTCTCCGCACCAGAGACCTCCAGCCCTTCCGTCACAGCGTCTCCGGGTCCAAGGGAGCTGCTCCCGTGTCCCACCCGAGGGGCGGCGCGGTGCCTCCCCTGGGCTGCAGCCGGGGAGCGGGACGTCCCGGCCACCGCGGGCCAGCGCTGCCCCAGCCCCCTGCGAGGGGACGTGCCCACAGCCCCCCGCGGTAGGAGCCATCGCGCTGGGCACTGCTCTCCCTCTCGCTTTTAGAACAAATGCACGCTTACGTGTTTTATTTTTCTCTCGATTAACAACAGGAAAAGCAGCGGAGAGGCAGATCAGGGACTTGGCTGTTGCCAGCCGTACAAAAGGAGCGATGACTGGTAATGGCTCCTCGGCAGGGGAGCGCGGGGAGGATTTTGCGAGGGAGAGGAGCCAGTGGTGACGCAGCGGAGGAGCCGATCGCGATCAATTTGGAAGGGCGGAGGCACCACGCAGCCAACCCCCATGGCCCTGTGCTGGTGGAGACCCCCTGGTGCAGCTCGGACCTGTGGGTCCAAGGCAGCGGTGATGCTCCCAGGCTTCTAAAGTGTACGCGGGACCAAGGGCCAGAGAGCATTTTATTTATTATTTGACTGGAAGAAAGCAAGCAGGATAAAAGGGCTCCCTAGTTAATAATTCAGTCTTGGCGTCTGGTGTGTTTTCATGTGTGCATTGATTGTTCGTGCTCGTTGGGGCTTGTCAGCTCCTCGCACAGCCGGCGTCGCACCTGCGGCGAGCGGAGGGATGCTCGCCGGGCTTCAGGTGCCGGGTGCCGAGCCAGGCAGCGTAACGTGGAGCCGCACACGCTGCCAAATCTGCACAGTCATTTCTGACCCCCTCGGGACGCAGCCTGGATCCGTCGCAAATATATCTACATCTCCAGCGACACTGCCCTGGCAGCGTTTTATTTTTAAGGGACACTTAAAAGAGCCTGTGAAGGCTCAGGGAAAAAAACAAGCGCCAAGGCAGAGCAAGCGCAGGGAGGATGGCAGCAGTGTGATGCTGAGCACCGGCCGGGGATCCGCAGCAGCAGTGCACTGGTTAGAGCCCTCGTTGGGAAATATTCCCTGAAATGCAAAGCAAAGGCAAAGAAGGCTCCGGCTTAGATACACCTGCACTGATATTTTATTGATTGCGTAGGACCCTTAAGGCAATTTCATCAGAGCACGTAAAGAAGGATTTTGGGTTTGTTCCCCTGGACGCCGTTGTTTCCTGGCTGCCGTGCTGCCTAGAGAAGTCCTCCTGATTTCTTTTGTGCAGAGTTACAAGCTGCTGGAGTAATTGCTTTAAAATTTGGGTTTGGGTTTCTAGAGGAAGCTAGAAGGAACAGAGCAATTTAGCTAAAACCAGTATTCCTTGCATCAACGTTGCCTTCATAACTTTTATAAGCAACGCTTAGGGTTTGCTGTGTTGGCACATTTAGGCTGTGTTTTAGCAACTGTCTCTAACTGGGACTTCAGAAGATTAAAAGCAGACCCAAAAATTCCTGTATGAAAAACTTACTATGGCAAGTGTACTACGGTTTATGCTTCCTAATTCTCAAAGGGTACCGCTAAGTGCAGTGGGAATAGGGATTACTGTGCGTAAAAGGGGCAAATTAGAGGGAGCACTTAGCTGCGCCTGAAATTCTGACACAGAAGGTAAGGAAAATAAGCTACATTGAAAGCAGAAGTAAAGAGGGTCCCTGTGGAAACTGCCCTGCTGAGGCACAGCCGCACCAGTGGTGTCGGGGAGTGGCCCCAGTATGTACCAACAGCGGCAGCATCGGCGCTCGGACCGGGCGAAGGAGCTCTGGTTGTAACAAGCTGTGTCAGCACGAAGGCGTTCTTGATGCTCAGGAGCAACTTTGGAAAGTACTGGGTGTAATTTTATGTTCTTTATGTAAGCAAGGGTTAAAAAGTGTAGCACATCTGTTAAATCTTTTATTTTTTTTTCTCATATGCAGAGCTCTTCTAGAAGTATTTTATGGAGAGAATAAAACTAAAAGTGATGGACTACTTGATATTTTTTCTATGCTTTTCAAGTCCGTCAATCGTACACACATGCAAAACCGCTTCACTCAGCCAGAGATCTCAAAGCGAACTCGGTGTTCTGGGTCGGGAGCGCGTGGTGCGTCCACGTGCGCGGCGCCGAGGGCTGCGCTCCGTCTTGGCGGAAGCCCATTGCTCTTTGAGCTATGGAGTAACATTTGCTGCCTAATGAAGGCTCTAATTAGTTCTCTGAGCTGTTGTTTTAGTAACTGGTTAAGAATCCAGTACACACTCGCATGGCAATACTTCTTATTAGATTGAATGGGAAAGATTTTAGGCTCGTACGTTCATAAACAGACAATGAAAGTTCCCAGCGTATCAGTAATACATCAATGTTTGCATAAATAGCAGGAGTTATTCTAGTAAAAAAGCAATATTCTTGGCATCATGCTAGGCAAAGAGGGTGCTTTTATCTACTTTGAGTAAAGGTTCTCATTTTAAAAGGAAATAAGTCTGTGAATTCTTGTGATTGCTTATGAAAGATTACAGTACAATTAAAACAGTGGCTTTTACTTCATCTTACTGACAAATGATGGCCTGTTCATTGAGAAAAGGAGATAACAATGAAGCTTGATGTATACGGTCGTTTGGGTATTCTCGTTTTCTGGGGAAGGAAGCGGGGCGCTGTGGGGGCGGGCACCCTGCAGACCCCACTCCTGACGCTGGCGCAGCTCCTGCCGATGGGCGCCGGCGGGTGAGCCCGCGCCGTGCGCTGGCCCCGTCCCAGGGCTGGCTGGAAACCCTCAGCCTTCGACCAAACACCTCGGGAGAAAAGTTTCCCCAGGCTGTTTCTTCCAGGCAGAAACGGTTCCTCAAAGCAGAAACGTTTCTGACGGGAGCCGGGAAGGGTTTTGTGCTCTGTCCCCACGGCCACAGGACAAGGAGTGACAAACCTGCCTGTGCACTCAGAATGGAAAGCAGAGATTTATCCTGAGACCATTTAGGCTGGAAGTTAGTCGCGTTGAGTCAAAATGGCTTTTTCATTTCAAACATCTTTCCTGCAGAATTTTAAGAAACTCAGACTTGATGTTTCCTTTAACGCTTTCATTAAACACTTTTCTTAAAAACAGGTTTTGGGCCAAAGCAAATCTAACCAGCTTGGGTTTGGAAATCTGGTTTGGATTTTAAACCTGTGATAGTAAAACTCTTTCCAAATTCCAATTAACTAGAATTTTTTCTTTGCATTTTTTTTTTCTACAGAAGCCTCTATTCTCTATGCATTTTTAATAAGCTTTATCCTGGGAAAACATGAGAGCGCTAACTGCAAGTGAAAAGAATAAAGGCAGTTGCTGCATAGCTCTGAAAATCTGTTAAGTACTGGAAAGCTCATAGTGAAAAAGCAAAGCAATGAAGAAATCTCAGCTCTGTTCTTATTAGAAACTGTGAATGAAGATAAAACCTTTTCACAAACCTCGTCTGGCTGAAAAAAAATGCAGAGTAACAGCACTAGATAAACCTGTGACAGTGCTCATATGTGTTGCTGGTAGTGGAATAAACAGCAGAAGACCTCTGTCCTTTGTCTCTTTCTAAATTGCAGAGCTTTGAGTTTCGGGATGGACTGATCCCTCCTGGAGGAGGCAGAGGGGAGAGCGCACTGGATGGGCGTGAAGTGCTGAAGGCACAGAGGAGTTACAAACCCCACAGACACCCAGATTGTTAAGGAGAAAGTAGTTATACAGATGATCTTTCCAGAATGTATACATTNTTTTTTTTAAGGCGAGCAGATGGGCCCAGGGTACCCAGCAGACAGGTTTCTGTCTGCAGTCGGTGTTGCCAAGGCTGGTGGGAGCGCGGCACTGAGTCACCGGGAGCAGAGCAGGGGCGGCTGCCCGGGGAGCTGAGCCGGCGGGTCCCTGCATGGCCACGGCCATCGCCGCCGCTCTGCGTCTCTTGGGGATGGCCAGGAGGGAGGCCAGGAGCTGCGGTGAGGGGCGAGACCCCGTTGGTGACCCTCCCCAGGCCCCGGCACTCGCTGCCTTTGCTCGCTGGCTGCTGCCACGTGCGGTAGCCGCGGGCAGGCTCTGGGGCACGCACCGCTCCAGTCGCCCGGGCAATCTCAGCCCCCTGAGCCTTTTGGTGGCTCAAGCAGGAGAGATGCCCCCGGGCTATAAAACGGGCCCTGCTCTCGCCCTCCACCCCCCCCGGGCAGCCGGCGGCATGGCCTGGCAGGACCCTCCCCAGGGACCCCATCCTGCAGCTGCCACCGCAGCGATGCCCGCCCGGGGGACCGAGGCGGTGCGGGGTGTCCCCGCGGGCTGGGAACGGAGGGCAGAGCCTCCCAAGGGGCACGGGGAAGGGGAGGGTGTGCGCCAGAGGGACGGGCTGAGGCTGCCCAGCCCCTCGCTCTTTTCCTTCCCACCCATTCGTGTTTTGGAAATACAAAGAAATAATATTTGGGTGTTTAAATAAAACATATTCCTGATTTGAGACTAAGCATTTGTAATGTGTGGCTTGTGCCTCCAGCGCCGGTGCGCAGGGCGGCTGCTGTTTGCGTGCATTTACCTGCAATTACACAATTCCAGAAGTTTCCCTCAAATCCTGTCTGCCTGTCCCGAGAGCACCGCTGCCTCCGCCCTGGGCCCCTCCTGCTAAACGCGGGGTGCTGGAGGGGGGCCCCCAGGTCGCCCCGTCCCGCCGGGGCAGGAGGGTGCCCGCGCTGCGGGGGCTTTGGGCACAGGACACCGCAGCGGGGAGCGGGTGGGTCCCGCTCGGCTCCTCGGCCATCCCGGCGAGCGGCTGGTCCCTCGGGCATCACCAGCGCTGGAGCAGCCTCCCTGGGGAAAGCTGCTGACCGGCCCTTTCCCCGTCAGAACTAATCAGCATCAGACAAGCTAATGGGGAACACAAAACCTATTTAAAAGCTACATTTACCACTTGGCTGATTCCATTACATCGTGTAATATCCAGGTGTCACATTTCCTCTCCAAATGCCGGTTTTAATGCTTTCCCAGCTTAGCCGTGTGATGGAGGGTCCTCCCGCTGTCCATCCTCAGTCCCGTGGGAGCCCGGAGCTGCCGGAGGAGAGGGGACCCGTGGGGTGGTGATGGGGTGCGGGTGCTTGGCTGGCTGCTCCTGAGATGGGGGTGGAAACGCGTCAGTTGAACTGGATGTGACACTGCCAGACCCGCGTCCTGGGGACACTGAGCGGATGGGGGACGTGCCGAAGTGCCTCGGGTTTGCGAGTTTTTCCCTGGATGGGGCCGTGTGTGCCGGGCGCCCTCCGCTCCCCACGGCAAAGGCTTTCCAGCTGACGGCTCCCGGGTGGGAAACTGCCTCTTGGTTAGTTCTGAGATGTAATGTCTGAGTGCGTTGGGATTGTAATGGCTCCGTGTACCCTCCATTATCACTGAATTCCACGTGATCGCTCTCAGTACAGGAATGGGTTTAAAATCATTTGCATTTATTTTATTTTTTAAGGGAGACACCTATCCCTGCCTTCTCTGCACTGCGAATAGGCAAACTGTTGCTTTCTGCCACCTCTGTAAATCCAGCCCAGACAGGGGACGTGGCAGCCAAGGCCACACAAAGGGCTGCGTTTTGTTCACGTACGGCTCTTCCCTCTGAAAAGAATGTGCGTGGCGCCCGGAGCTCCACCGCTCGCTGCAGCATCTCCCGGCTGAGCTTCCCACCTGCCGCAGGGGACGTCCCCTCCTTGGTGCAGCCTGGTCCTCTTCCGGGGACGCCGGCTGTCTGGAATCACCTGGAACAATGAATTCCTATTTTGCAGTAATTCTTGGTTTAGAGCAGATATTTTTGCAAGGATTCAGGTGCTTAGTGAAAAGTAAATATCATCTGTGCTGCTCGCCCCGTTTCCCACACTGGGGCTCTGTCATGAGTGACTTTACGCAAGCACAAAAAGCCAACACAAGATATATATGCCATACAAGTTCTGCCGGGGAACTGGAATAGGCTTTGTGGTGCTAAAATGAGATTTTTAAGTCGTAGCGAGCGCTTCCACTGTGCTGGATTTTACCCAAAATGAAAAAAAAAAATTCAGCAGAAGAAATGTTATGCACATAGCTCCTTGAGTTTCATCTCTTCCCCATACTTATAAAGCTGAAATCCCTTTCTTAGCTTTTGCTTTTCTTCTGTTTTTCTTCCCCTTTGGGCCCCTGAAATCTCACAGATCTGCAGTCATATCAGTAAATGTATCTAGAATTAGAAGGAAACCTTATCTTTAGGCCTTGCTGATATTTTCTGTTCTTGGTACACAAGTGCCAGAAAAAAGCCTGTGAGTTTGCAGCGTGCACTCCAGCTGTCTTAGAGGGATCTGAAATTTTAGAGAGTTCTGAAGCTCCTTTCTAGGTGCCTTAAGTCAGGCATCAAAGATCACATGTCATTTTTGCTCTTTTGTTTTGCGTTCGTGCTATAGCGTATGTTACTCGTGGTGGTTTTATCTGTAGCTACAGTTTTATAGAACAAGATTAAGGATGTAATTGTGTTCTTTGATTCTTAACAAGATCAAACAGAATGACAGAAATACCAGTAAAAGGTTTCGTAAAATGCTCACTTATTTGAAGAGATGTATATATCTACCTCTCACAGTTAGACGGAGCGCTGGCTGCAGGTTATGCTCTGCGGAGAAAGAATAGACTGCATCTCCAGAAATGGATGCTGATAAACAAATGTGGTCAGTGTGGGTTTTTCCAACTGCTCTTGCATGGGTCAGAGACTGCCCACAACAACGTCGGGACAGCCGATGGCTCAGCACGGTGCAGGGAGCCGATCCCCAGGGCAACCCGGCAGCCCGGGGACCCCCGGCACCGAGCGTGTCCCACGGCCGCGGCGCCGGTGCTCTGTGGCGGTGCTCTGGGTGCCCGGCTGGCCGAGGGCAGCCACGCAGGCTGGTGGCTCATGTCTGATGGAGGGAGAGCTCCGCGCTCTTCTCCGTGCCTTTCCTTCAGTTGTGGTTTAGCTCGGCGCGCCGATGTAAGATAAAACAGGTCAAGTAAATGAACAGACATAAGTCTGCTCAGAGCAAATGCAGGGATAACAGAGTAATGATGTTTAAGCACGACACAACTCATCGGCAGCATAACAGGGGTTGGCATCTGATCTCACACTGTACAATTACTCAAGTGCTGCATGCAAAAGTAGGAAGCGATCACGCTGCTGTATAATTTAGCCTCGCGTTATGTGTGATTCCCTGGCACTAATACTAAGTACATGAATGATTAAATACACGGAGCTCTCGGTTAGTCTGCAAGGCAAGAAGAGCTTGCAGAGGAATTCAGCTCATGTGCAGACAGAGGGGCCTGGGCCCAGGAGCAGAGCTCTGAAAGTGTATTTCACACTGTAGCGGTGTCCAGAATATGTGATTAGCTGGACACAGAGCCTGTTGGCAAGGGACATCAGGCAGGAGGATTTAAAGGTGCTATTAAGGACAAAGAACAAAGCTAAACGTTTATGTTTTTAGAAAAAAATCCGTTAGGATACTCTGAAGATTGCTCTGTGGTGCATTCTCTGCTCCCGTCAGAGGAATAAACGTCCCCACTGCAAAGAGGGGGCTGTTACTGCCAGGTTCCCGCGCAGGGCTCTGGTGGCGGGGGGCTCACCGGAGGCAGCACCCTCCGGCTGGTCCTCGCAGGGCTTTGTGGAGCGGGCACAGGCAGGCAGACTCCTGCGGGCTTCTCCTGGAGCGCTGGCCCAGGAAAAATCCCCTCGGTTTCAGCAGGAGAGTTTGCTCACTGGGGAGGGGTAGGTTTGTCCGTCGTGGGTGCTGCTGCCACGGCCACCCAGGGGCTGCCAGGAGGGGACGCGAGGTGCCCTGGAGGTAAATGTTTGGGACGGGTCCTGTGCTCGCAGCCAAGCACGAACTTCTGACAACCGTCCTGAAAAGGCTGCGGTGAGGAACGGTGCAGGGACGAGCTAAAGCGCGGCTGGGGCGGCCGGCGCTGCAGAGGGACGGCGTGGCTCTGCCTTGGCTGTGCCGGAGGAGAGGAGCCGCGGCGGAACGGTGCGGGGGGTGCCCAGGGGCTGTCGGAGCGGGGGCTGCCTGCGCTCGCTTTGGGCTTGCACCCCTCGAAAGTGTTTCTGACACCCCCGGCCGAGGTGGGGTGACCCACGGCTGTCACCTTCCGGCCTTTGGCTTCTGTTCTTTTCGGAAAAGGAAGCAATGGTGAGATTTTGAAATGTCTCTGAAATTTCCTGGGGGGTAAAGTCTCTTTCTTGACCAGCTCAGTGCTGTGTTCTCCACAGTGCAGGATACAAAATGACGTTTTTATTAAGAAAGATGAAGTTCTCAGGCTCAGGCAGAGCAGCTTCTGCAGGGCTGTACGGCAGGGTCACTGGAACAGCGCTTGTCGTGAACTTGACATGAAGGCACTGAAAAATAGCATTAATGTGTCGGAGGAGTACAACAAAGGTATCGTTTTTGGTGCACCTTAAACACAAATATTCAAATAAACAACAGAAGAGGAGTGTGACGAATGGATATTGAGGAAAGCCGTTCTGGGTGCAGGTGCAGAAATGAACAGAAGGGAAGGCACAGGATTCTGTTTTCCTCTTCTCTGAAATATCCTCTATTCCTCTGAGATAGGGGAACGATAAGTTTCTGAGAAAGAAAAATGTTCCTCTTGGTGACCTTATGGATTTAAGATCTATTTCTAAACCAAATTTTCATAAAAAACCTGCCACGCACAATCTCCAGATTAAACGTTTTTTTATTTTCAGACAGACATGACCTTTCCTAGCTTTGGATATTAAATATCACAAAACCGGCTGCAATTTAAGCTGAGGATTTTACATTTAAATAAACGTAACTTAAAAGCAGAACTAACTTCTCCGCAGAACACAGGGGAACGTGGGGCGTCCCCTCTCCTCCCGAGGCCGCCCCTGCAGGATCCGGGTCCCCGCGGTGGGCTCTGCTCCCCTCGCCCCACTGCGGAGAGACGGTGGTGTTGATCCGACCTTCTGGCGGGTCTGGAGGAGGCGGCTGATGGGGCACGGGCAGTCTCAGTCCTTAGCTTGAACGAAGCAGCTTTGCCCGGCAGTGTGGTGTACCGCCAGCCACTGAGCTACGTACAGCGCTGCGAAGGGGAGAGTGCATTCAGAGGAATTGTTCCCAGTGGACCATCAATGCTGCTGGGACGGCCAGTGCCAACAAAGTGGCCACAGGACAGGACCTGGGTGGACAGGCAGCCACTAGTGACGATTTTTGCAGAGAGAGAAGAGAAGATAACACTGCCTGGTGCAAGAATGCGATTTTTAATATGCTCATGTTCACCAAAAGGGGGGAAAAAAGCACTGAGCTCAGCAGGTTTCGTCTCAGCCCTTCACTCCGCCAGAAAACACGTACTTGGTTGTGAAACAAAGTTTGTCTAATTTGCAAGAACTTTAAACTTCAGCAGGGTTTTTCCATCCTTCCCTTTTCTGCTGGAAATGCCTTTTGGTTAACAAATGCTTTGCGACAACAAATCAATGTCCTTCTGTGTAACAGAATTAACTCAACTTGCACAGCTACAGATTCGCTCTTTGATTATTGTCAATAACTAATCTTTTCATGGGTGAAATGAAGGATCTCGGCTCATTAGCACGTGCTTTACGGAATGTCATTTATCAGCAAAAGGAAGTTAAAACCTCCAAAAGGAGTAAGGGCAGTTTAGATGAAGGTGAATGTTGAACAAAGAAAAATAGTGGTGGACAAGGCTGGGACAAAGTAAATAATCTTGGTTTGAACCGGGAGGGCAATTTCGGAGGCTTTCCCAAGGCTGTGCTCTGTTCTTTTTTTCTGTCTTGCACTTGAAATTTCATAAGAATTAAATGGCTCATCTGATTTCCAGTATTCCTGCTTCAACACCCGGATCCTAACCACCTCTCCACGGAGCAGTTGTTGCACTTGTGCTCCAAGTGTGGAGTTACAGCTTTCGCAGAAAGATGGGGTCGAGAGAAATCCCTGCTGCGGACAGAGCCAGGGACAGCGGGTTCAGCAGCAGAGACCTCACCTTGCGCGCGTGGGTGTGATGCCCCGACCGCTTTCTGGTGTGAGTTAAAGGCAGCTGAAACGCGAGGGTTGCTCATGGCCAAAGCTCGGGCAAAGCGACTGGTGAGGGGAGCGGTGGTGAAGGTGGGGGCCGGGGGGCTGCTCCCGCGGCCGGCAGCAGCAGGAGGGAGGGAGAAGAGGTGTTAAAAAGGGAATGCGGAGCATCAGACGGAGTATTTCCACCCAAATGGATCCACGCTGCACTGTGTGCAAATGGAGAATAGCGGTCAGCCTGGCTCTGGTGGGGCATGTTGGAAGATGAAAGGGGGTCCCCGGTGCGCCCGCTCTGCCGCCAGCCGTGTGGAGCCGCAGCAGCTCCTCAGCAGGCTGGACGGTGCTGCAGCAGCACCTGGAGGGGCTCCGCATCTCCTTCAGAGGGTCCTGCCCCAGTTATCGGAGTCTCCATCCCAGATTTGTCCCGGTGCCGCTCGCCCCCGTCCCACCCGCAAAGCCAGTCTTCCTCCCCAAGATACCTCCCTGCCTCGGAGCCTGCGGTTCCGATTTCCTTGGGTGATTTCAGCAGAAGTGAAGGCAGCTGGTCCCGCCACCGCTCCCCGAGGCGGCACAGCCGGCTCCCCTGCCCACTCTGTGCTGCCGCTGTCGTGGTGCGAGGTCTGACCCGACGGAAACACCCCAGAAGTCCAGGCGAACCCCGAATTTCCCAACGCGTCTATTCAGGCCACATAAGCGAGTTGCCATGGAGATGTGCTGAGCGCGGGCACGATGCTCAGGCGATGGAGTCTCACAGCCAGAGGCATCTGTTAATCTTATTTTTATCAATTTTTAAAGAGGGTATGGTGGTGGTATCTCCCCCACCTTCCCCTCATCTCTTGCAAAAGCTTGGCATTTGCACTTCATTGAGAGCACGGGCTTCAGTGACTTTGAAAATGAACCTGAACGAACATGAAGCGCTGGCTTGGGGAACATGTGCTATGAGGGATGGAATTTAGTAGCAGGGAGCTGCCACCTTTGACATATTGCTCCGGCTTTAATGAGGGGGAGATTGACAGCCCAAGACAGAGGTAAAAGGAAGATGTGCCTTTGCCTTCACCTCGGGGGGTCACGGCTACGCCGGGGCGTGCAGCCGGGTCAGGAGGAGGAAAAGGAGCTTTTATTTATGAAACTCTGACTCAGTGGCCGTCTGCAAATGGATCTTTTAATTGGGTTTTGCTTCCCCTTGCTCTGGGTGTGTTGAGTCCAGCTGCCGGCCCGCGCTCCGGGAACACATTCCTGGAGGAGGTGGGTTGGTGGGTCCCAGGTCAGCGCGGGGCAGCGAGGGCGGACTGCGGTGGGGGTCAGGAAGGCTTTATTGCAGCGTAAGGGGATGTCCCGCCAGCAGTGCTTCTTTCATTTAATGTGGGCACCATATTGCTCAGCAGAGAGGTATTGAACGTGCATCAGCGTTTTGAAGTCCTTACACAATAGCCGCAGTAAGAGCATATAAATGCAGAGTAGTAACAGTGTTCTGAGGAAGAAATAATTATTTAATTCGAAGCGAATAGCTGTGTTTCCCTCATTTTTTACCTGATTTTATTTAGCTAAGTGCCATGCAAGCCTCAACAATAGGAAAATTTCCACTTCAGCTCCAAGCAGACAAAAGCGAGCCTGTCTCTCGCAGAAGTAAATCACGGCTAACTCCGCTGAGGCTATTATAAGTCACTATAAAAATGACACAAAGACCCACATAGGGTGTGAGCCAAAAACAGCATGGGGCGAAAAATAAAACAAAGTTATGGCCCTTATCACTCACAAAGTACACTTTGCACAGAGATTCCCAAGAAGAATAGCCCTGAATGCCGTGCTGCCTATCAGACAGCGATGGTAAGGTGATGTTACTCTCACATATTATCATGAGTTTCAGCGTCATGGTGGTGCTTGGAGACACCGATTAGGCTTTGGCCTCATTAAACTGTGCAAACAGGTAATGAAAAGCTGGTCTCCCCGGAAAGTCCCGCGCCCTGAGCTGCGAGCAGGGTGGGCGGCAGAAGGCTTTAGGCGTGGAGGTGAAGACAGCCATAAAGCAGTTGTGTTTTTTAGGGAATCAGTCTGTGTCCAAACAGGACCGCGCTGGGCTGGGCACAGTCTATTTCATGGACACCACCACAAACCATGGCAAGGAATTATTCTTTACTCTAAACGGGGAGGGTCTGCAGCACCCAGGGTTGTCCTTTGCAGGGGTGTCGAGACCGGTGCCCAGGCGGGCAGAGACCGTAACCAGCCCGCACCCCTGGCCCTCCTCCGCGGCCGTGCCGGGAGGACGCCGCTGGAGCTGCCGCCGGCTGCCCCGCGCGCAGGCCGTGCCGTGAGGCGGTGGGCAGCGCTGGGCTGGGACAGCCGGGCCTCGCCGCGGTGTTACCAAACCGAAAAGTGATGCTTCGGCAGTTAGCAGCTGCTGAGCCCTAATGACTGTTGCACAGGAATAAGATAAGCTGAGCCGAGAGCATCGGTCTGTGAAGGGGCGCTCTGCGCCGTGCCCAGACCCCGTCCCAGCCACCGGCGGGGACACACGTATTTCTGTGCCTTTGCTCGCAGCTGCAGGCAAAAGTGTTTCTGGAGCCCAACTGGAACACGTAATGCAGAATTATGAGAGTCGTTTGCCTGAGCATTATCTAATCGTGGAGCTAAACTGAGCTGTGTGATGATATGGGTACATTTTTTACATGAGTAATCTGCAGAGAAGATGCTCTACATAAATGTCACCTGATTTTGTTCTGATTTTATCCCCTTTATTTATTGCACTGCTGTACCTGTTTATTATTTTCAATTTTTCTTCCCGGCATTTCACCTCGCGGCATCTGCCACTCCTGATCCTGCACCAGGACCTCCAGGTGAGGACAACGAAGCACCTTTGTGTCATTCCCTGCTTTGATGTGAAAGTAAGAGAGGGAATGCAGAGAAAATACATGCCAAAAAAGCTGCACACACGTGGTTTAAAAATAGCAGTACAGCTCCTTACAGCGCCGGCAGCAAAGCGGTCTGGAGGCAGTGCCGTGCCCCAGCTGGGGGAGAACCTGCTTCCCCCCAGGTTGTCCCACTCTGGTCCAACGCCGGTGTCACAGTGCAACGGAG
>RSEF01000023.1:4824670-4978836 GCA_003993805.1 Himantopus leucocephalus | reverse complement strand
GGCTCCGGCTCCAGGAAGGCTTTACGACCTGACAATATATCTCTGCTGGGCAGAGAAGCACAAACCTTTCTCTCAGATTATTGCAAACTAATCAGCCTGGGTGATAAGTTTACAATTTAGCACACAGCTTGGTCATTTGGTTATAAACGCTTTGGTTTGTCGCTGCTTTAGTTGCCCGGCTTTGCAGGACTGATATCAATCCTCATTCAAATCAAAGTCCTTTTCACACATGCTCCAGTGAAGTGGAATTTTCTGCAAAATAAGGTGTTATTAACCTAGCTCCGCTCTTCCCGGCGAGGAACGAGCCCTGCCACTGAAACCATTCCTCACCAGTGAACCCTGCTTAAATAGCGATTAGCAGACCTTCCTGCAGCAAGAAAAATGCAAAACCTGTGACCTTTCGAGCTCTTAGCTGCAGTGACTTTTAATACGTAAGAGTATCTTCTATTTCCCTTTCCAGAATTTCAGCAAACAGTGATTTTTATAGCTCTTCCCGTCGGCATGTCGCTTTTCGACTTCTCCGTTTCTGTTTACCTTATTTCTCCTCTCCCTCTCAAAGGGATGCTGTTCTGGGACGGCTCGGGGACCACCTGACAGCCCCAATTCCCACCCCGCAGCCCCGATAACGCTCCTGTCGGCTGTGGGTCAGCCAGTGCCCTACTGGCGGTGCCGCCTCTTGAAATAGGGCAATAATATTTTGGCATTGAGCCCGAGTGTGTCGGCAGAGAGGGTTTGTGGTGGCCGTTGCCGTGGCAGGACCCGTCTGTGCCGGGGTGCCGGACCAGCACCTCCAGCCCTGGGAGAGACGCGCCGTCGCCTCCGGGTGCGCGGAAGGGGAACCGTAGACGGGAAGCGCCGCAGCACTCAGTGTCTACTGCCAGGTTTACCCCGAAATAGCGGGAGTCGCCGGAGGTTTGAATGGAGTGACATTTTGTGGTCTCTCTGCACGAGGAGCCTGCCGCGGCTCCGTGGCGCTGGCTGAAAAATAGAAACGTTTAGTGCATGGAAAAACATTTGTAATTTAAAAATTGTTCCCGTTTCAGAAAGTTAAAAAAGAAACAGCATTTTTATTTTAAGATTTGTCAGGATTTTGTTGATGATGGTTTCCCTCTCTTGCCACAGTCTAATGTAAAATGAATAAATGCTTTCTCCTGCCTTCTCCTACTCAGTAACTTCTAAATTTGCAGAGAAAAAGGAAAATGTGATGGGAACCCTCCTTTTTCTCTCTCTAACCTTATTCACTGTGGTGTATTCTTTCAGTAATAAACAGAGGGGAAAATTGGGGAGAGCAATATCAAATTACAGATATTTTTTTTCCCAAAAATCCAAAAGCAAAAGAAAATGCTAATTTCTGTCAAATCTCTCAGACTTAAATCTAAAGCAGTATTTTTTTGTGGAAGAGGTTGCTTTCAGCTGGGACCATTTTTTCTCAGGGAAAAATGTTAATTAGCTCTCTGTTTTAACCACCAAGGAAGAGGGGAAGGAGGCATTCTGCATGGGTGAGGCTGCGGCTGCGCGAGTGCAGGAGCAGCAGCAGACACTTCTCGGAGCTGGCGTGTGCAGCATCGCCTCCGCCTGTGCCCTCTGCCCGCGCCTCCCCCCGCCCGGGGCGCTGGGCGCAGGCGGCCACCCCCGCCAGCCAGGAAAACTAATGCCCTTGCCCACAGGGGCAGGAATAACGCTTCGCAGCACACACTGCAGAGGCAAACTGGGCTTTTGTGTGTGCCACGGCTAAAGCGAAGGACAGAAGCAGAACACGTGCTGCCTGCAGTGGCGGAGGGGGCTGCGGCCCTCCGGAGTCGGGGGCAGCACCTTCACCTGCTGCTGCCCCTTTCCTCCCAGAGCATCCTCCAACGTCATCCTGTCGCCCCGCTTCTGACAGCACAACCCTGGCGTTTGGCACCAAGGGCAGCCCTCGGCAGCCAGGAGGGATGCTCTGGGATCCAGGAGGGATGCTCTGGGGGTCGGCAGGGATGCCCCAGGAGCCAGGGGGGATGCTCTGGGAGCCAAGGGATCCTGCTCCCCTTGGGCTGAGCCTCTTCATCTCCCCCTACTTCATATCCTCATCTGCCAGAGGGAGCTTTAATTACTGATAGTGTCGTGGGTTCTGCAGGGCACGGAGGGGCGGGTGCCTGACTGGCTGATGCTGGGATGGTGTGGGGGGCCGGACAGACAGACAGACGTGCAGATGTGGCGAACCAAGCGTCCTGCAGGAGCCTTTCGGGGGCAGTTGAGGTCTGTGATGGGAACAGCCAAACACCCGTGTCGGTGTATGCGAGTACTCGTGCAGGCATGTGAAAGAGCATTCCCCCCAGCCCGGCCGCCCCTCCCTGCGCAGGCACAGGCTGTTTCACGGGTCTCTGATAATTTTGAGCTGACCTGAGCTTGTGCTTTTTACGTGGGTAAGTTACCAAGAGATCTGGCTGAGGAAAGCGGTGTCAGTTCAGGTATCTGAGCTGTTCTTGTGAAGAAGAGCTTACATCAGAGCGAAGAACTAACAGCTATAATTATTAGCTTCAAAAATTCTAAAACTTTGAAAGGAAAAGAAAGTTTCAGCATAAACCAGAGATCTGTGTTGTAGGTATTGACACAGTCCTTACCCTTGTGCGTTGTCATAAACAAGGACATGATAATTAGGTATTTTTTAAGGGACAAAATTATTTTATTTGCTTCCCTGCCAGTTTTCATGAGACCATCAGTCATCTCCTGCATAGATAAGATTTCTTATGTTCACTGACAGGATAAATTATATGGTTCTCATCCAGCAAATCAGCATTACTGCGCAACATTATCTCTCGCAAAGCGATGTCTGAGAAAATCATAAATTCTGTCCAGGTTTATTAGTTCTGTCTTTTATTCATATATTTATTTTATCCCAAGCTGAGTTGCATTTTTTTCCCTAATTATTAATCATATTAATAAGGGGAGGGGGGGATGTGGTTTTCTGTAAAACAAAACCGCTGCAGTGATGCTTGGGTGTTCGGGGACTTCTCATTAGAGGGTGCTGCGAAGTCTGACCATGGCGATGTTGTGGCTATTGGTGCGGAGATAACGCCGTGACAGATCCGGTGTGAATGCTCATAAGGGGAGATGATGAGGAGGGGGAGGCTAACGAGGAGCCGTTCTGCCGTGCTGCGCAGGGTTTGGGTGGAGGGGTGACACAGCCCCGGCCGGCAGCCGGGCCGCCCCGGGCGGCCGCAGCGGGGCCGTGGCCAAACCCTGGCAGGGGGCCAGCCAAGGCAGCAGGAGCGGGTACCCGTCCGCTTTGCCTGAGCAAGTGCCGAGCACCCACGGTGTCCTCGGCACAGCCTGGGAGCCTTTTGAGACCTTCCAAAATCAGAGCTCGCTGTTTTAGGGAATGTCAATTATTGCGATGACTTATTAATTACTGGCTTCCACGCTTCCCCCGGTGATGTCCCTGACAGATCCCCTGACAGATAAGCTTTGCAGTGGGGGAAGAGGGGAGTCTGTCCCCACCATCCCCTGTGGGCCCTTTGTTATCAAGGAAAAAGCCGGTGAATCTTAGAGCTGATATCTGAGACCACCAAAATAAATGTGCATGTAATGGAGACGTGATGCTGCGGAGAGCTGTAAATGTCACTGCGAGTCAAGAGCCTGCTGTAAAGTGAAAGGCTTGAAAACGAGATTGAGAAGCGAACTGGGAGCGACACTGGCATTTAGCGATGATGAGCATCGTCCCCAGCCCGGCCGCGCTCTTCTGACACCCCCGCGGAGCTGGTTCAAAGCCAGGTGACAGTCAGAAATCGCCGTCTCACCGGGCTGAGGATTTCTCTCAAGCAAAACTTTGCTGAGGCCGAGCGCGGGGACTGCCACGGCTCCTAACGCAGCCGTAGGTGGGGTGTGCTGCAACATTGCCACCGCCAAACGTGGAGGGATGCTGCCCGCGGCACCCCTGCGCTGCTTGTCATAACGGAGGAGCCATTGCCTCCTATTAGACACCTGCTCCAACACGGGGAAACGGCGTTTTCCAGGTGTGCTATGGCACTCGCGTTAAGTGGCAGCCACCACTGCATTTATTGACGGAGCGAGCAGCTGGGTGCATGGGGTTTGCGGCGTTTTCCACATGGCTTGCATACAATACGGTCAGTGTAATTCAGCATCCTTTTATTCTCCCAGACTCATCAAAAGCTCTGAGAAATGAGGCTGGATATGTGGGCTGGGGTGAGCGAGGCTGAATTATTGTTGAAGTTATTGATTGAAGAGTGGGAGAAATAGCATTAGAGCCTGGATCTCCTTTTATTCTGTTAGAGAGGGGAAACAACAACGTTTTCTTAAACTATGAGTCGATAAATAATTGTTTGTGACTTTTTTTACCTTTTCTGATGATGGTATTCTGTAGCTCTGAGGCATTTTTGGAAGGAGTGTGGCTTTCTTGGCCTGTGGAGGGGTAAAAGCTTTCAGATCATCATCTTGGTTAATATGAAAAGGAGGAGCCTGGATGCCTTTAAAGAAAAGAAAATCTCTTTAACCGGACACAGAGGGCAGAAGTGATGAGAGCCACTTGTCAAACGCAGGCACAGGTTAGACCCCACAGCCAAGAGATTGGTTAATGCTGGTGTCCTCACCCAGTTTCTGCAGAGGCTCCACATCGGGGTGCGCTCGCCATCCTCGGAAATGCGGGAGGGGCTGTGGCACCCCGAGGTGCCGCACATCTGGCAGCCCGGTGTGCGGTCCCCCCTGAGCTGCGCCGGGGTCCCAGACCCCGCAAGGACAGCCTGTTCCCGAGAGCCACGGGAGCGGCGCCTCCGTCCTGCTGCTCCCCTCGTCCACTGCCCCGGGCTCCCGCCACCCGTGCCCAGTCCATACTTCTCATATGAGAAAATACAGTGAACTCTGATCATACGGTGCTCCCATCTCTTCATAAGTTGAGAATGAAACCAATACTATATTTCAAAGAAACAGTGCAGGGCAACAATTTCTAAGGTGTACTTTATGCAGCAAATTAAAGTTTTCCTCTACAGAGATTTTTATGACGGAACGGATTATTTACTCTTTTGTTCAGTCATATTAAACTGATGAGTAAGTGGCAGGGACAGCCTTCAGGTTTATTGAACGCTCACAGATTTTCATTTTATTTGATGCTCGCCGTTCTAGGCTTGGGTTCTGGGACTGGCAGCCCAGGTACGGCGAGGCTGTTTCTTTTCCGTGGTTGGTCTCCTGACATTTTTAAGGATGCGCTGCATCTTCCGGCACAAGCGAGTTTAATTTTGTAATTAAATTAAACTTTCACTTTGTGCCAAAAATTTGCTTTTCAATAATGTAACTCAGAAAAGAACTGATTTCTCTTATTTCATCAGTTCCCGTGAAGTGAACAGTGGAACCATTTACTGTGATTAAATTAATCACTGAGCAGAAATTTGCGTGTAATAGTCTGCCACCAAAGCAGTCACTAATGATTTTAAGCGTTTTACTCTCGGGGTCAGCAATTTCTCACCCCTCTGGGCTGGAATGAAGGGGCTGTCAGGCTCCTCGCGGCGAAGCTGCCCTCGTTAAATGGGAGAGGGGTATTTTAAGGATGCCGGGGTTATAACAGGTCAGAACATTTCAACAGCAAAAAGCTGGGAGAGGCCCAGGAGATGAGTAATGCTCCCAGCTCCCATGTGCCCTGCCTGGCAGTGCCGCCTCGCCGGCCCTCTGCACCCCGGCACGGGCACCGCGCGCCGCCGGGGCCACGCCGTGGTCGCCGTATCTCGGGGCCGGCACTGCAGCCCCGCCAGTTTGCTGCTCCTGCCGTTGGTTTGCCGGAGCGGTGTGGGACGGGGACGGGGGCACGGAGGTGTGCGTGGCCGTGCTGCGGGGTGCGAGGCGGGAGAGGCGGGGTGTGCGGGGCCGGGCAGGTCCCCAGCTGGGCACCGGCATGGATTCTGCCCAGCAGTTCATTACAGCCTCTTGTGTGGTTACGGCGAGTGCTGTTAGCACGAGCAACCAAAAGAGCTGTCATCTCGTTTGCAAGGAATAATGTTCTCCTGCTCCTTCTAACTGGCATCGTTGGAGATAAAATTGTTTCTCAGGAACGGGCACGAGATTTGAACTGACGTTCCCTGAGAAGATGAATTCTGCGGCTAATTTCCCAATGTACAGGTTGAGCTGAATAGTAAATGAATGACACTAACTAAGAGGAGATCCCGAGTTTTATCAAGTTCCAGCTTCAACTGCTTTTCTCTATTTGTGTCATGCCCCAACTGCAGAAAGCCTGCGCCTCGGTGCCGCAGCGCGGGAGCCCGAGGGGGCTGGGGGGTATTGGGGAGCACGCTAACCCGCAGACTGGTTCGGTTTTGTAGGCACTTCATACTGTCTGGTCATTTACCAAAATAACAAGCGTTTTTAAAGGAAGCCACAGGCATTGCAGGCGGAGGAGAGGAAGCAGAGCCGGGGCTCCGCTGCTGGTTCTGCTGGGAGCTGCCCAGCTCCGGCCGCGGCACGGCCGCGCAGCGCTGAGATGGCGAGCGGTGCTGGGGAAGCGATCGCTTCACACGCAGCCTGCCGAGGTACAAAAATAATGTCATCGCGTCTCTCATTATCCACTTCATCAATCTCAAACTGTCGCCTGATGACACTCACCCACTCTTCCTCCTCCCCGGCAAAGTTAACTGACAAACGGGCGCTGTCACCCCGAGGGGGACGGTTCCGCTGAGCTGCCTCCCTCGGGGAGACGCACACCACCAGCAGTGGCCTTCGGAGCCGGCACGATGTGATTCCCGGTCCCGCAGAGAGGTCCTGGCTGGGCGTCTGGGGGTGTGGGCGCTCGGCGGGGGCTCCGCTGCCGGAGCGGGGCCGCGGGAGGGGCCGCGGCCGTGCGGGGTGCGGGCAGACGGGCCGTGCGGGCGGCAGCAGGGGAAGACGTGGAGCCGGTGCAGCCCCGGGCGCTACGGGAGCACATCACATCTTGTTGTTCCCGCGCGAGGCCGACCTGGGAGTCGGGGTTTGAGGATGAAAGCGGTGCCTGGCCTTGAGCTGAGCCACCAGCATGAATTCTAGCAGCGCAAAACCAAAGCGCAGTGGGTTTTCAGGCTCAGGATAGTCTCAAAACCACGCAGTGACCCAGACAGGAGGGAGGGATGGGATTTGTGCTCTGACGGCATCTTCTGTCTGCCCTGAAGGCTCTGCATGCTGATGGATCTGCTCGTTCAGCGCGGGGGAATCCACAGCAGCCTGTGTCCATCTCGGCAGCAGTTTTTCTTCCTGACACTTTGTCTGCCTTGTCCGAGGAGACCGAGAGCTGCTGGGAGGGGTGACAGTCCCTGGCCGGGGGGGTCATACAGCACTTAACGTAAAGGGCCATTGTCTCCGTTGGCACCTCTGAGATGGAAGAGGTTTGTCCCACGCTCCGGCAAACTTTTCACAAGCACATACACACAAATTATCGCTCGCAAGGCTCAGCACAGGATTGGGAACCGCTGGTGCTGGCAGAGACGGGCATCGCTCTGGAATTGCTGCTTTCCTGCGCAGCATCTGGTACCCACGAGGGACTGAACTCAATGGAGCGGTGGTCTGACACATCACCCGCGCTCCCCCAGACGGCAGTCCTGTCGGCGGCCCCAGGACGGGGAGGGCGATGCCAAGAGGAGGTGGTGTTTTCGTGAGGAGGCGGCAGGAGTCAGCCCTGTGTTCTCCTGGGGGGGACGGGTAGGCAGGTGGGACGTGGCCCTCCGTTAGTGACTGTCGGTAGCGGGATCATCCCCTCTCTAATACCCGGCGGTCCCAGAACGAAGCTGTCTAAATCCAGGGTGCATGAGAGCACTGTACCTCAACGGGAAAGGGGAGTAAGGGATAACAAAGACAGAAGAGGAGTCCCACAATACAACGCATTTACTCAGTTGGTGGCAATAAGTCATTCTCTAACTCAGGAGAGAATCATGAAGGTCATTGCATTAAGGATAGCAATAAATTCCCGCATGTGTTATTGTTTCCCATATCTTGTTTATGTTATTATTACCTGTGTGGTATGTTTTATTAGCACCAAGTGCCTAATCTCTTGATGCTTCATTATTTTGCTAGATTTGTATGACTGACAATAAAAATAATTATTTTAGAGTAAGTAGCCAATCATGAAATCTCTGGATACTAATAGTGAAGAATTAACTCAGCATTAATGCGAATGCAATATGCCATTAGTGTGGGTAGAGAAGTACACTGTAAGTCACTAAATAAAGCACAGGGGATCAGTGTGGAGGATATACATAGAGGAAACAGCTGTATATTAGCGCATCTGAAAAATGGAAATACTTCAGAAGCAACTGAGGGATGATCAGTGCGAAGGATAGCAGGTGTTTCCCAGAGCCCCAAAAGCCAACATTTTGTGATTTCCGACACATTCCTGTGTAGGTTCTCTTTGTCCTGGCTGAACCCAGGAGCTGGCACGAAAGGGAACTGTCTGGAGGAGAAATTGCTTCTGTGAATCACCTGGACCTGGATATTTGCACCCTGGAAACTGCCCGCGGAGCGGGAGCAGCTCTCTGCTTTTTGCAGGCAAAAAAATCCTGTATTTTCATCATAATGAAACGCTCACCTCTTGATTCTGTCCCTAATGTCGTCCCCCATCATCATGTACTCCTCATTGTACTGGAGCATAATCA
Source organism: Himantopus leucocephalus (assembly GCA_003993805.1). Classification (NCBI taxonomy): domain Eukaryota; kingdom Metazoa; phylum Chordata; class Aves; order Charadriiformes; family Recurvirostridae; genus Himantopus; species Himantopus leucocephalus. Next base: position 4,970,239 of record RSEF01000023.1, on the reverse strand, counting down.
AAATTTGAAAGGGCTCGGATGAAGCTGATCGAAGATGGATGGGGAATGTTTTTCTCCCCTGACAATAGGCGTTGTTAAGGCTTTTGTGTGCAGCTCCTCAGCTTCTGAGAAATGAGCGTGTAATCTCCATCCTTACATGCAAAGGAAATAGAAAATCCATACAGGCCATTTTAAACCCTATAGATTTCAAAAGCTTTATTCCCCTAGGGGTGCTGAGTCAAATGCTCGGCCCCTATTGAAAGCCAGGCACGCCGCTCCCCGCGTACGAGGGGCGCGAGGAGGGGTCCTGCGCGGCGCCCGCAGCGGGGAGGAGGATGCTGATGGGGCGTTTAGTGCTCGCGGCGGCAGAGGCGAGCGGGGAAGGTGTTTAGAGGATCTGCTCTTCCTCTGGAGCAGCCAGGGGACCGGTCTCGGAGAATCTAATGGGGTCTGCTGCCCTTAAGCATTTTGCAGACTCTGAAGCTATTAGGGAGTAATCCAGAATCCTTTGAAAGGATCCATTGATTTCAGTGGCCTTTCGTGAGGCACAACATGAAGTCCTAAAAGGTGAATGCTCTGAGCTGGTAACTGCTGCTGCTGCAGCTGGAGCCGAGTCTGTCAAAAACTCCAACGTGCGTGTTCTTGGGAAGGTTTTTAAATTTAATTTTTAAAAGAAATTTGAATTTTTAAAAGAAACAGATAAGTGGCACAGACAAGTGGCCTGTTTAGGTAACAGGTAAATTGTTCTAGACAAGAATATAAGTCTATTGAAATAAAATACTTACAGAAAACTAATAAAAACTGAGGAAGAGAAAGAAAATTTGCATCCATTTGGTTATTATGTTAGAATTATTTCACAAAAATTAGAAAATAAAGCGCAAGGATCAATTCTTAAGACTTTTTCTAATGCTTTAGATAAGTAGCACAGAGTTTTCTTTCCTTTCGGTTTATATTTAGATCAACCTCATGCAACAGAGATAAAATCATTTTGCTTAATTTTCGAAGCCCCTTAATTTCTTCATTACTTTACCAGCATTTCTCACCAGCGCCACGGCCTTCAAGCCCAAGACAGTTGACTAAAGACAAATTAGAGCCCATGCTTCCTTTGTCTGCTTTAATGAGTGGCTGCCATTACCCTTGAGATGCTTCCAGGACTGTGAGCTCTTAAGTGCCTGTTTTCAATAAGGAAGATATAATTTTAGTTTTTAATGTTTAAAGATTAATTACATAGTAGCCCCTCTGCGGCTCCTCAGCTTCTCCTTCCCCTTGTTTGCAAAATTGGATGCTTTACCATAGGTGAGGCAGGGCTGAGGCTGGCCCTCGTCCCCCCGAGACGCCCTCGGGGTCCCTCCTTGCAGCCGCGGTCCAGCCCGTGTCCCCTGGGAAAGGCACAGGAGAAGGTTATGGGCGGGTTTGTCTTTGTGCAGCGGGATCCCAGGGCTTTATTCTATCTTGTGATTTTCAAATTATCTGAATGCAGTATATTTTTCCCTCCCCACCTCTTCTCTGATCCCAACTGCACAACAAAACCCCGGCAGTTTGACTCCAGGCTCATGCGGATTTCACAAGGCAAATAATCCATGTTAAAACATGTCAACAAGATGTGTGTTAATAGAAGCAATTTTAATGCTTAAGATGGTGCATTTTTAACAGTTACTTTAAAAATAATAATGCTTTGCGTTTGGCAACCTTCACATCACTCCTGGATAAACACATTTGCCACTGGTTGATTGATTTCAGCAATTTCACTATTATAGCAAACCCAGGACATTCACATCCTATTCCTGGCATGTTTGTGGCATGAAAAAAGCAACTCCAATTTTAAAAATAATTTTAAGCGCTCCTTCATGACCAACCAGCTGCAAAGAAATATTTTAAATCAAAATAATGAGGTTTCTACAAGTGGGTGCTCTCTCCCTCGTGCCGTCGGTGAGAAACAGTCGAGACGTTTCCGCTGGCCTTGCTGCCCGTCCCGGCAGCACCCGCGGTCCCTCTCCCTGGGTCCCCAACGGGCTTTTGGCAGAACACAAACCATAAAGCCAGTTATCGGCTGCTCCCCCGTCAGCGCGGGCGGCTCTGGGGCTGCGACTGCTGCAGGGACGTGAACAGGGTTTTCTGGAGCAAACTGGAAGTCCTCCCACCTCCGGTAAGGAGTTGTTGGAAGGAACAGATCCTGGAAAGCCTCAGTGCTCTGACCTTCCTCCTCCAGCTGCAAGAGCAATTAAGTGTCTGTTAGGAGCAGGAGATCCTTCAAAAGGGCCGTTTCGCTGGTCGTAATAACAGTCATTGGGAAAGGAGAGCGGGAGAGCCACCACCGGGTGCTGGTGAGTCACACCAGATAATTGCTCTCGGGTCTGAAGCCAACTGAAAAGGACTCCGAATTTCCACCGAGTTCCAAGGGATCAGATCCGTGAGCCCAGGCAGCCCCCGAGGCCCCCAGAAGCTGCGGTTGCCCCCACCTGAGGGCCCTGCCGGCCACCCCACGGCGCGTGGGCGACGCACGGCTGGGACGAAGCCTGGAGGGGCCCCGGTCCATCTGTGACCGCGGGCTGCAGAGGGCAAGAGGAGGTGGAGGTGCCCAGCCCACACCAGCCCTCTGCCCCTCTGCTCCTTCCCGGGTCGCTGCAGGTCGGGCTGTACCTGCAGCGGGATGACGCAGGAGGCAGCGACGCAGGCGATGCGCCAACGAACACATCCTTCTCCCTGCAGAGCATCAGGACGTCACCAGCGCAGGAGGATCCGGGGGCAGGCGGGGATGCAGCAGAGGTGGCTGGATGCAGGCGCAGTCCCAGCGGGGAAGCGACGGGCTCTCGGGGAGCTGCTGCCCGAGGCTGAGCTCGGACTCGATGAAAACAGTGTTCTTTTAATTTTGTGCAGGGGAAAAATGTTACTATTCCTTCTGGGGGAAAAACAGGCACCTGGAGGGAAGGATTGTGGGTTTCTGCAGAAAGACTAGTCAGTCTTCAGAGGTTTCACACGTTGCCTTCTGCCTTTTCTTTCCCTACAGAAATAGCTCTTACTCCAGCACATGGGGATGGCATCACAAAAATAAGCTGCCTGCAACCAGCATAAACTGGCCGCTTTGCTGGCAGATGAATTTGTCGTGGCAGTTGAGCCTCCCCGGCAGAGCTGTCCCGGCAGGAGCTCTGCCTGCTTCTGCGTGTCGCTGGGGTGACCACAGCCCAACCCGGCACGGGGAGCAGTAGGTGTTGTGACAGCCCCATCCAAGGGAAAGTACTACACGCAGTGTAAGGGGCTAAAAATAGGTAACATTTCTCCATCTGTTCTGCTTGCATTAAGAGCACAGAAAGCCAAGGAGGCATGAACCGCTCTGTCTGCGCTGTGGGCGACGCGGCAGGAGGAGGGCAGGAAGGAGCCGTGTCCCCTCCTGGGGCGGTCGGGGCCATTCCTCGTGCCGGGGCTGGAGGGGTCCGAGGCGCTCCGCCGGACACGCAGCCAGCCCGAGCCAGCCCATGGAAACCATTTCAGGGGCATCAGTCCAACACGTTGGCCCCAAGGTCTCGTGAATGAAAGGGGCCGGTGGCCCAGCCCCTGGGCCGGCGGCACTGAAGGCCCCTTTGGTGACTGTGCCCTCCGGTCTTTTAAAGCCATCTCTGGAAGGGGTGGACAGGGTTAGATTTGCAAATACCTGGAGCCGTGGGAGAAGCACCATAATAGATGTGATTATTTTTATGAATGATAGGCAGGAGCCCTGATTTCCATGGGTGAAACTATATAATATGCCAATTCCTCGCAAACCCACCAAATAAATCTACGTTCTGTATACAACTTAATTTCAACTTCATAGCTCAAATGTATGTGTTTATTCCTGGGAGTAAGCACTATTTGTAGTTTCCAGTACAATGCAGCTCATAATTTTTTCACACCTCTCAGAGCAGGTGACAGCTTGCTTGCAAAGTCTAATTCATTCCCACAGTGTGCACAAAGCTGTGGTTTTAATGCATGCACAAATAACACATCAAAATAAGAGCACAGACAGAAGGATCCGTCCCCATCCCAAACCCACCCTCTTCTGTGTCCAGAAAGGGGACGGGCGCCGTGCAGCAGAGCGCCCTGCAGCCAGCCCAACGCTCGCGGGCGACGGCGCGAGAAGACCTCACTCTATAATTTCCTCTTGGACAGAGCCCCTTTTTACTTAATTGCAGGAAGGATTGTTATGCTAATTGCTATTTTGCAGCGAGTTAATTCCACAGTGTTGGACGTCTAAATTAAGCTCCCTGCGCTGAGGGGCCGGTGCCTGTGCTGACGGATGTGGGGGGACGTTCCTTTGGCTCGTAGCGACCCCGTCCATCCCCCGGTCCCCCCCGGGCGCTGTCACCGAGCATCTGCCCGCTGGTGCCGCTGCCCCCTCTCGCCGTAGTGACGAAGCTGCTTCTCGCCCCGTCCGGCTGCAGGGAGCCGAGCCTGCGATGCCACGTCCTCGCGGAGCGGTCTTTGAAACCCCTTAAGCTGTAATATTCTTTGATGTGCCATAATTGCATTTAGTCAAGTTTTAGGTGTGTTTTAATGCTATTGATTGTTAATAACAAAGCTGTGGCTGCTTAATGCTGAACGATGATTCATTGTCAGTGGGAGCAGAAAGTCCGGGGGCAAAGTATTATTTCTGACATACAGTAATTTCTTCTAGCAGGATTTTTTGTATTTTTTTTAGCAGCTCTGTGTTTTGGAGGCCGATGTGCGGGTGGGTTCCTGGGAGCATCGGGCTCGGTGTGCCCACAGCAGCGGCTCCTCCGGGGAGTCAGGACTTTGGCTGGAGCTGGAGTGGCTTTAACGGGGGCTGACTGGGACCCGCTGGCCCAGGAGGTGTCGGGAGAGGGGAGGAGAGCGGGGTGGGTTGCTCAGAGCTGGGAAGAGCCTTTGCAATATTAGCGGAAAACCTGATGGAGCGGAGGGCGGGCAGCGGCAGAGTGCGGGGGCTGTGCAGCGAGGTCCTGGCGTGGGGCGCGGGGGAAGGGGCTTCCAGCTCTGGATTGAACTTGGGGCCGCTCTGGTAATGCAGACGTATGGACCTTCCACGTCTGCAGTGAGGTGCGATGAGTGAGGCCTCCTGGGGACTTGTCACATAAATAATAGCAATGAAAAACCGGTAGTTCCCTCATTCCGCATTTTCCTATATATATTGCCTATATTGGTTAATCCTCACTGTTAACAAAATAGATGTTTCTGATCAGGTTTTAGCTTGCGGATTACTTATGTGTGACACAAAGTGTATTAAAATGTAGTATACTTTTTAAAATTAGATTTTTTTTTTGTGATAAGCCATTCAGCTGTAAATGCATTTCAGTCACACTGAGAAGATGAAAGAGCCTGAGCCACCATATTACTTTAAGTAATCAGGCTTGAGGCTAAAGGTAGCTTTCTTTTTAGCTGACAAACCGAAGGAATAAATAACCTGGACACTAAAAGTTGCATTAGGCAAATAAACATTTCCACAAGAATTATGTGTGACGTTCAAGGGAAGGCAAATAAACCTTGACTTATGGAATGCTATCAAACCTCTTGGAGAATTAAATAACGGAAAATCATTATGTAGCATTTGCGGCAGCTATTAAAGGCTGTCTGTTCTTTTAGGCACTCCTGTAAATAAGGTGTGTTTGTAACCCAGCATACACCACGTTCGTCTGATACCTGGTTCTGAGCACGATGAGCAATTCGGTTTCATTTGAATCGCCCTTTAATTATGAGAAAGGTGGTTTCTCGTACCTCCGCCTCCCTGCGAACGCCGGTGTGCTGGGGGGGACTTGTCCCCGTGGGACCGTTCACCCAAACCACCCCCGGGCCAGGTCTCGGCCGGGCTCCCCCACGCCGTGGCATTGCGGCTCTGCCACGACGGCCGTGCCAGGGTCCCCGCAGGGCGCCGTGGGACTGACCCCTCCACCCTCAAAACTGGGGTGTCAGGGGGGTAAAACCAACACGTTGTGTACTGCCTGTCGGAGGGGAGGACGGGGGGTGTTAAGCTCCGTGCGACAGAAGCAGCTCCACTGGTTTTAATCGAACTCTTGAAGGATGAGGTGCGGTGACAGCTCTGCGCTGTCGAGACGGGGTCTGCGGCCGCAGGCAGAACGCTCGCAGAAAGAATGCTCTTTCATTTAGAGCTCTGGGATACCTGGGGGTGTTGGGTACGACGGAGATTTCACTCCAGGACTCGGCACACAGACACGTCTGATGGTAATAATAACCGCCAATCGCACAGCCCTGCTCTGGAGCAGAAATAGCCGCGCTCGGAGCCCGTCACTCTCTGCTGCGGCAGCAGATTGCACGGGCAAAGCCGGGTGCACAGAGAAAACAATTTCAGCTTGAAACTAAAACACGGTTTCTGAGACAAGCAAATGTAGTTCTGCAGAAAACGCAACAGTCAACACGAGGGTAGCTGCAGTCGGGCTGCTACTGCGACTCTGAAGACAAAAAGCCTCTTTTCAACTATGCTCAAACTTTTCTGCAAGTGATTTATGTGCTGGTAAAAACTTGTCAGAAGCAGCAGCCGCGGCGGCAGGAGGTTTGCCACGCTGCGGGTTCACGGGCGCTTGCGGGGGGCACCATCCAGAGCTGTTCACACTTGCCCCTAGAGGCAGTGCTCTGCCGTCAGTGCTTTCAGCCGGTCCCTTTGGGTCCTGTTCTGCAGTACCTGAGTCCTTCCTCATTAAGCAGTGAACCCCCCAATTCTTTGTGATTTTAATGCGCTTGGTTTATCCTGTTAGAAGAGCGGAGGGGAAACGCGCTGCTGGGGGTGAGGGTGTGCGCGTTACACGGCAGCTGCTGCGCTCCTCCAGCCCCTGCTCCCGGGGCATCCCCCCAGGATCCAGCTCATCCCGCTGGAACGCCTTGCCGGGATCTCCTGAGCAGCAAAGGCTTGTTTGGGGGTCTGGGTTTGTTCCTTTCATCTTTCCTGTGGCTTCACTTTTTAGTAAAACGACTCCTTTCTTAATTCCGATTATAAGAACTTAATCAAATAACTTAAAGATGATGGCAACATCCAGCTAACTGAGCACCCCCGGGGCCGCGGCCGTGGCAGAACGCCACCTTGATGTTCAGTTCGAGCAGCAAACATTACGGTTTTCAATTTAGCAGATGATACTTGTGGTTAGTTATCTGTCATATGCGCTATACCGCGCTCTCTGGGTGGTTTCTCTCGGCAGCAGCATAGCTTTTTGCCAGTTATAAAAAAAGGCCATTTTTCTCTGAGCGCACTTTCTATTTACTGATCCAGTGAAGCAGCATTGGGATCAAAATCATGTTCTGAAAAGTAATTGATATAATCAGCTACACAGAGCTCTGTGTTCACGATAAAAGTTTTCTCTGGTAAGCCGTCGGAAGCGCAGCAAGGCAGCGTTCAATTAATGGGAGTTTAGCCCCCGAGCAGAGGAGCGTCAGGAGGAATTCCCTCTTCACTGCCTTCTCCTGCGGGTGATGTTGCCTCCGGCATCTCCAGGTAACGTCGGTGCCCTCCCGCCTGCGCGCCCGCTGCCTTTCAGAGCGATGAGAGAAGTCATCCTCTCCCGTGAAGACAGCAGCCCTTTGGGGTTCTGCCATCCTCCTGCAGGGCCTGGGCTCCAGCTCTCGGCACGGCAGAAGCGGGGCGGCAGCCCGAGGTGTGCGCACACAGCCCCTTCCCTCCCCTTCTCCTGCCCTGGCCCCGGCGGAGTGGGCACGAAGCCCGCCATGCCCCGGCGCGGGGCTGTGACTGCGCGGGAGCAGCGGGAGCCACCGGCAGAGGTGTCCTGCAAAACCAACGGCGCTCTCGTGGGACAGCGGTGCTGCCTCGGGGTCACTCGTCCCTCCCTGCCGGCATCCCCCTCTGGTAGGACACCCTCAAAACTGACGGCCTGATGCGCTTCGCTCGTCACACCGTTGGCGAAAGCTCGGATCAGGGCGGCGCTGAGTGGAGTGATACAAAACCCAAGCAGAAAAGGAGAGCACCCCCTGACCAGGCAGCAGAAATCCCTGCAGCGTCCCTGCAGCGTGCAGACCCCTGCGCTACCCGGGCCCCGGGGAAAAGGGTCTCCCAGGGAAGCTGCAGGATCTCCCATGTGCTCCTCCAGCCCCTCGAGTCATCTCCCGTGACTCGGCAGTGGGGAAAGAACAAGAGGCTCATTGGAAATGTCATGGAGGGAGCTACAAAGCAGCAAATATCGCAGGCAGGTGCTGCAGAGCGCTGAACAGGGCAGAGCTGTCACCTTCACCTTCTCCTCGCCGCAGCCGGGGCTCAGGGTCTGGCTGCGTCGTGTCTGCAAGCAAAGAGCCATTACCCTCCAAAACATGCACGTGAAAGGGCAGAGGTCGGCAGCGAGGGTATGTCAAACGCTCTCTCGGCTTTGAAACGCTGCAGGAGAACGCTGGGGGATGGAGCAGAGCCGCAGAACGAAAGGAGGCAGATGCTGCTTGGAATTGTCCCCGTGCGCCGCCGGCTCCAGCACGGGTGAGGGCTCCTGAAAGCCTTTTCTCGACTCCGCGCACGCTGTGCTTGTGCTCCGCTTTGCCAGGACTCGAGGAACGGGGTCTAGTTGCTCACTGATAGCTATTTATTTTCCCCGTGTGTGGGGTGAAAAGGTTCTGTGCCACAAAACTCTGCTCTAGAGACCGCTTTAAATTAATCAATTAGGAAAAATGAGCTGTGTGATGTAAAACGTCCTTGCTCCATGCAAGTCTTTTGAACTATTAGTTCTCTTGAGGAGATTAATTATGAGCGTACAGAGCTAATGCCCTTTTAATGGAATCAGTTATTCAGTTTTAAGGAGTGCTGGGTACGGAGTGCGCTGGCATTAGATATTCATTGTGTAAGTTCCCGATCAAACAAGAGCGGATAAAGCCGATCAAGGAAGGGCTCTTTATTCTGGGAGAGCTGTGCGGCACGTGCTGATCTGATGCAAGTCACAGGCTGGGAGTTGCTTTAATTGTCTCCTCTGTATGTGATTCCAGAAACTGGCTTTTAACCTGCAGTAAAAAGGGTTGTTTACAAAGTGCATACATTTGCATCTCAACTAACTCTCCTTGGCTTAATGAAACTCGGAGATGAGCACTTGGCTGCTGTTGCTGCTGGGTTGCAGGCAAATTCCTGCCCGGATCCTGCACAGCTTTCTCTTTCTCTGCCTTCTCTGTCTGACTCAGAGTCCCTTTTCAGTGTCTGTGTTTTCAGGAGCCCATTCTAAGGCAGCAAAGGCCTTCGATCGCGCAGCTCCCACCAGCCTCGTCGGCAACTGGGACAATTAAGGATGTGATGTGCAGATGCTCCGAAACAGAAGCACTGAGAGTAAATCCACTTATTCAGCAGCAAATTGCAAATGGAAAGTTGCAGGAAACAATCTCTGAAATATTTCTGAGAGGGAAGAAGAGGATCTTTCCAGAATATCTGGAGGCCCTCTAGGACACTTTCAGAAAGGCATCCTTTGAGCAAAAAGATGTTATTAGTTGGGGTGGTGACGTGAGAGGGAAAGAAGGGCCATTAGCTTGGGAATCTGATGAAAGCACTGCCTTTCTTGAATGGATTCACCCCAGAAAGCTCGTTTGCAGTCTGGCCCAAAACACAGGCTTCCTAGCGAGTCAATATATATCTTTTTGCAGGCCAGTCTACTCCAACTTATCAATTATGGATCTAACTGGTAGCACAGCTTTCTCTATATGGCAGCCAGATCTATCTCCGATGTTATTCTTTTTCCGTGGTGGAAACAAAACATTTGCTAAACTGAAGAACATTCATTAGCACACGATGGAAATGACCCAGTATTTTGGTTTCCCACTTGCCTAATTAGTTTTTGCAGATTAGCAAGTAGAACAGCTGAACAATCAATTGGACATATTAATCAGGCCTATTTTGGAAGCTTTAAATAGAGAATATGTTTCGTCTCTTCTTTCATTTAGGATATAATGGCTCGTAAATGGACACACACAACATAAATTACATCCTTAACAAGATGAGAGGAGAAAATGGTGAAATCTAAATAAGGAAAGCTGGAGCATTTATTGGCAATTCAGTGGGCTTCCTCCTCTCAAGCTCGTGAGCGAGGGATGCGGAACCCCAGCCTCATCGCGAGACTCGGCACAGGCATGGCCCCGACTCCATCCTCTCTTCTCTCCTTTAACCCACCAGTGAGGGCTGTGCAGATGGACCATCCAAGAGCTTCATCTCCCTCTCAGGGAATGTGACAAGTGGCAGGGAAAACACCCAGCAGGGGAACAAGAGAGACCGGATGGGATGGGACGGGACGGGATGGGATGGGATGGGATGGGATGGGAGGTTTGGATGACAATACCATGAGCAGATCCCGTCAGAAACATCCAGGTCTGCGCCTCTAGCATGAAATACCTCAAGCTCTGCACAGGAATGAATTTCTGTGGGGGCATCCCAGCTAGATCTGCTCCCGCCTCCTTTCATGGATGCCGGGGAATAGGCAGGCATGGCCTATTTCTCTGACGCGTTTCTCAGAAAAGCCAGTAGTATCCTAGCCAGGCTCACTGACAGCTCCAAGTGGGGAGGAGGTTTGGGATACTTTGTTCTGCATGTGGCCATGGCACCGGCAGAGTCTTTGAGCGGCAGAATGGATGAGCAGGATGCCCTGATGGTCATTGTGCAACTCAAAGTGCAACTGAAGAGTGAGGTCCCCGACTTAGGCGGGAGGGAGGAGAAGCAGACCGTGACCGTGTGCCCGCAGCCGCCAGGAGAGCTCTGGCAATCAAAGCAGCAAGGTCAGAGGAGAGAGAGAGCTTTTGTAGCTGAAAACCTCTTATATCTGATCCTGAACGCTGCAACCTACTAATATCTGAGCAGTGATGCTATATGTAGGTGTGAGGCAGACATATAGGTACATTTGATACATTATTCCTCTTTGCAAAGGTTCAATAAAAAATGTGTGGGTTGTTGCAAATTATTTCTACCATCCTTCTTGCAATGAAGTTAACAGCTGACTGCGTTCAAATGCATCAGTTGTATAAATTCATAGGGCATTTTCATGTTTCAATCTAGTTATGTATTTCTAGTTGACCAAACATGTTCAAATTACCATTAACTGCAATCCTATCACTTGGTTCACTGAGCAGAAAGGCAATATCTGTGTTTTAACCCTTGCAGAACTGAAGCCGGAGGCAGAGGGAGCGGAGGCGGTGCAGGGGGAGGCGGCGGGGGGAGGGAGGGAGGGGGAGCACAGCTCTGAGCTCTCTCCCCACATGGTGAATTCATCGTGTTTTGACACCTGGGCTCACCGGGGCCGTGCCACCTTGTGCCAACGGTGACCTGCATCCCCGCGACGCTCAGCCCACGGCTCGGCCCCTTTCCTGGCCCCGCAAGGACTGTGCTCCTGCCCCAGCCAACTTGCGGCGGGTTTCATCCCTCGGTTCCCCGGCCAGGCGGGGGTGACCCCTGGGCACCCCGTACCGCACTGCTGCACCCCTGCCCCGTCACCCGCGGGACTCCCGGTCCCGGCCATCGCACCCCTCTGCACCCGCAGGAGCTGCAGCACCAAGCGGGGTCACGGCAGCCTCTCGGACCCGCCGGCTTTGTTACAGGGACTGAGACTGCTCACGCCTCTTCTAGCCTTCGATGCTGGAAACAGCAACCTCCGTGCCCAAGCTGACACCCCGGGCTCTCGGGTCGTGACAGCAGATGGCTCCGGCAGCTCTCCCCATGGCAGAGCCCGGCTCTGCCGGTGTCTCTCCCCTTTCTCAGCCAGAAAACTCAGGAGCCGTACACGAGGATGCACCATGTTTTCCTCCGGCTGCCGCGATGCTCTTAGCAGATCTTGTGTTGCCAAACGCTGCTTGGGTGTAAACGTACAAATGGGCTAGAAAACAGCTTTTCCTGAAGAGATTAACATAATCAGGAATAAGCCCCAGAAGCCAATTAAGAGGAGAGCAAGGGTCTGTAAGCCAAGGTCTATTAGGCAGCAGGCGTACAAGAGGCGTCAAAGGCAGCGTCCCCCGTGACGCCGTCCCAGCGATGGCAAGGGGCGGCAGGGTGGTCTCTGCCTCGCGCCGCCGGCCCCGGGCAGGACAGACCTTCCGCAGGTTGAGTGCCGTGTCCAGCCCCAGGCGATGCGGGGATGGTCTCCCTCTGCTCCTTTCCTGGCCGTAGCTGCTGCGTTGGTCCCTGCCTGACTGGCGAAGGGCTGTAAATGCTTTCATGAACCGCCTGTTTTCCCAACGTCCTTACGAGGGGTCCCACCACGCTGCCGGGCACTTGGTGAATTATTTAATATGCCACTTAGGTTTTTAAAGCTGCTGCAGAGCTTAAACGAGCCTCTCCTGTGGGTAAATGCCTCTGCAAATCCAGGTCTGACCATGAGAGCTGCCTGTGCTCTCCAGACGGTCACAGAGCCGTGGAACGGCAGGTTGGAAGAGACCTCGAGGACCATCAGGTCCCACCTTTCTTGGCAAAAACACAGTCTAGACAAGATTGCCCAGCACCCTGTCTTAAAAGTGAATCTTAAAAGTTGTTTCTTTCCTTCACGCTTGCAGGAGCTTGTTTAACCCTCACCCTCTGCCGTCCTGCCAGCTTCGCGTTACTCACCGGGCCGGTGAACCTCTTACCGACGCCAAATGCTTTGTGTACTTGTACCTACGTGCCCTCACGTCAGCAGTGCAAGTCGGGCTCCTCGGTGGGAACATCCCGCGCTGGGGTCACCCTGCAGCGATATCATACAGGCAGGGCCGAAAGCTGGGGACGGAGTGCAGTGCAAGAGCAGGAGCGTCGCCTCCTCCCGTGCTCACTGCAGCCCCAGCACCGACCCCCGTGCGCGGTTCCCGGGGTTTGCTGCGCATCCGCAGAGCTGGGACCAGAGCGTTTGCGCAGGTGGAGCAGCCGCAGCCAAGCGCAGCCCATAACACAGAAAAGCCATTCCTGGCTCTTGCTAAGCCCCACGAGGCAAAAGAAAAGGAAAGAGAAATGGGTGGAAATGAATGTTAAAAATCTCAGCATGTAGCACATTTGAGATATGTTTGAATACTGTTTCGAGGAAAATGAGACATGGTTCCAAGTCAGCGTGAATGACGTAGAAATTACGTTAAAAATCCACCTGATTTTAAGAATGGGATGTGGGAGAGGCTGTTTTTACCTGCAGTTTTGCATTACTGCCCTTTCTCTGCAGGGAAGCTCACCGCTGCTGCTGGCAGTCCTTAGGGCATTTTTCGTTCTAGAGAGCAATTTTTTTGCAAATTATTAGCCAAAACTCTCTTTTTATTGATAACGCAACTTGATGCTAACCAGAATTGTTCCGCTCCAGCTTGGCTGAGGCTCCTCCAATGCAAAATAAGAACCCAATCCCGCAGCGTGAGCATGCGGAATGCGCTCCAAACCGGTGGCAGTGTCTCGGGGCACATCCTGAGGCGCAGACCCAGCGCCGGCAGAAGCAGCGGAGGGAGCGGGGCTGGGGACAGCAGGGAGAGGGCCGGGTTGCTGGGGGAGATGCAGGGAGGTGTGTGGATGTGGATGTTGATGACAGTGAAGGCAATAGCGGAGATGAGCCAAGGCAGATCAGACTGACTCGTGTGTTTCTGATTCCCACATAAAGGCTTGTGGTACAGAAAACATAAGCAGCCAGGAAACGGGCAGCAGTAACCAGCCCCGACAACAGCCCTGACTATCGTACATGTCAGCTACGGCTCTCAGAAAGCTGGAGTAATAAAAAATAAATAAAGGAAACATTCCAGACTGCTGCAAACTCCCCAAATTGCACTCCTGACTTTTAACACCCCATCTGCCAGCTGGTACTAAAAAATTAATTTAGTGCAGCTGATGACAAAACGCGTGTCTGGAGCACAGCGTCAGCTGGATGTGCCCCGCTGCGGCCAGGGGCAGCCCAGCATCCCGCCGGCAGTCACGCCGCGGGGCCGGCAGGGCACGGCGGAGAGGTACGGATGGGGCGAGTTAGAGCTTAAGCTGTGGAGTCTCGCCAGCGCCAGGGCTGGTTCCAGGTCGTTTGGAAGAGCAGGAGCGAGTTGATGAGCTCTGGAGCAGAAGCACGCCGTTTGATGCAAGATTTAAGTTCAGGTCAGCTGGAAGGCTTCCTAGCACCTGGCTGAGGCTCCACAGCATAAATATGTTCATCAAAGTATTTCACCTTGATAATATTCTCTTGTATCTTTTCTGGGAACTGGCTAAGATGCACCGTTACAGTTATTTTCGGAAATGGGTTTAATACGAGCTTTTCTCTCATTTGATGGCAAGTGGTATATCCCTCCCAAGAGACTCCTGCCTTTCATTGCAGGGACCATAATCAGATTCTTCATGTGTTAGTAATTACCTGGGAAGAAGCTATAAATATAATGAAAATGCCAATGCTTCCTAATGGTACCAGTAGTTACTTTCAGAGAAATTAATTATCTGTGAAAATCAGATCAAATAAATAATGTTCTCCTGGAATATCTGATATAATTCATAATTTCAGAGAGTTTAAGACTAGGGAAGACCACTAGATCATCTACCCTCACCTCATTTATAACGTGGGCCATCAAACCTCACCCAGCTGTGCGTCTGCGGAGCTGCGTCTCTTGTGCGGTTGACTAAAGCCTAACTGGTGTTTGGGTTGAGCTCCTCTTCCAGCCATGGAGAGCACACCCCTTGCCCGGGCAGAACACTCATGTGGAGCGAGGACATCCATCTCTTTTCTGCCTAATATGAACATTTCCCCTAATCCTCCTTCCATCTGTCACCTTGTTTTGAGACGCTGCCCAGGAGGGGAGCAGAGCCACCGGTGGCATCCACAGGTGAGTGTCAAAGCCCAGAGAACCGATGGGAAAAGGCACTCGCTGGACAGTGTCGGCTGCGGTTCTTGCTCCCGAGTCTCACCTTTCAGGAAAGGGAAGAAAGGACCGAGCTGCTTTTGTTTTAATTAGTGTCTAGTCTCTGTTGCAACTTGACATCTTCATTTAATTTTGTTTGCAATATACATGTAGGGGAGAATGATAATGTAATATAGTAATGATCGTTCCTGAGACAGTCACTTATTCAGAATATTACTCCTGTTTAATCAGTGCAGTCGAGTGATTTATTGACTTGCATAACCAATCTTGCCTGGCGTTTCACTGTAATTAAAACAACTACATTCCCAAAGTCCATCTGCATATAATAAATTGTAAAAAAACATGTCAGGGCAACATTAATACTGATGATTCGCACGCGTGACAGTCGTGTCCCTCCGAGCTGGGGCTCATCCTCCTCCCGCTGGCGAGGGCGGACGGTCGGGCAGGAGCTGGAGCTCGGGGACCGGGGGGGCCCAGAGGCTGCAGGAGCAAACCCAGACACTTTGGTCCTGTCCAGCTGAACCAGAGAAGGTGCCTTTACGGCTTTTCCCGTGAGTGCCCTGCAGGGGGAAGGCCACGGCTTTATCAAACGGAGTTGACCAATGCCTTCCCAATTTCTGGAGGGAGGTCAGTGCGAGGGGGAACTCGGTGATGCTCAGTCTGGACTGGAGGAGACCCCAAAACCGGGGCAGCAGCTGAGAAACCCGAGTCAGCCGCTCGCTTCGTTCCAGGCCTTGGCAGGAGCCAGTGAGTTCTCAGCCTCAGAGGCAGAAGGCGACGGTGACGTAAGTGTTTGGAATATGATGAGTAAATCTGATTCTCCTGGCTGAGCTGTAAGGAATGTGAAGGCGAAGGTCGCGCTCGGTCCCCCGCTCCCCTTCCCCATCGACGCCTGCCCGAGCTCTCCCGACAGCTCCTCGTGATCCGCCGCATCGGATCGTCCTGGACCCACTGATAATTTCACTTTTATTGTCGGAGGGTATGTGAAAATCAGTTTCTTTTTCTTGAGTCAAATTCCAACAACCAAAACTCAGAAGTATTCTTAAAAAAATATAGTGGAAGATGTCAGCTTGTCGTTGAGAAAAGAACAACTGTCAAAACCCAAAGATTTTCTGCCAAAACCCACTGAAAAATGTTGGCTGAGAACTGCAGAGAGAGAGAGAAGCCGGTCCAAAAGAGTCAGTTTGGGTGTTGTCAGCCGTTTTTTTGACAAAAATTCTAAATATTTTGAAGAAAGGGGACAGCTTCCAGGAATTTCTGTTTTCAGCAGCTTCGTTTTCTGGGAGTTTTGACCCAGAATTCCCCGCCAGGAGCCGCACCGGTGCCCCTGACCTGCCACAGCACTGGTGCCTGGACCTGTGAGAGTCACACAGGAGAAGATCCTTCATAGTTTCAACGGGGCTCGGCTGCTCCTCACGGCCAGGACGCTGCCCCAGGGCCCTCCCTGAGAAGGGGCAGGGTAGCTGGGTGATTAGAGAAGAGGGTCTTCAATTCTGCTTCTATTTCTGAGGGTTTTTTTTTATTTTATTGGTATGACATTTTTTCCTCTAATTTACCCAGTGCTGGTTTTTAAGCGTTGTGGAAGAATGAAGACCTGAGCCTGGTTTTGGCCTGAGTCACTCTTAGCTTAGCATTGCCAATGCCGAGCACTGTGCAGAGCCCGCACGCATTGATTAGCATAAACTTAGACACAAACCAGCACACCGGTGTGTCAGCGTGGAAGGGAGCAATCTGGGCAGCTCACGGCTTCAGCGCAGCCTGTGGGTCGGCACTGCCGAGCCCTGCCCCGGAAGGATGCTCGGCGCCAGTACCCGGCATCGGCCATGGCCGGCACCTCGCTCCCAGCCCAGGAGGAGAGGCACGGGGGAGGTAAAGGGTTCCTGCCAGGAAAATGGAAAGCCAAAAGCAGCTGCCTGCAGTGAAACCAGCAGCCCGAGGCAGTCGGCTCGGAGAGGACTGGGGGCGAGGCAGGGAAAGGGCACGAGGTGCTGCAGGGCAGAGAAAATCAGCTGGATGACACTCGACTCTCACCCGAGGCTCTTATCCATGTGTTGAAGTGTTGTGATGCTGTTAAAATGCTAGGGAAGGATTTAGCGCTCTCCCCTGCCTTTGCTGCTTCACGCTGGGCTTGAGCTGTAGTGGTGTGAGACCAGCACGGTGCGTGATAAGATCTTCATATCCAGCGTAAACCAACCCCATACGATTGCACAGCCCCGGCGGTGGGGTGTCCCACGGCCGAAACGGCANAGGATTTAGCGCTCTCCCCTGCCTTTGCTGCTTCACGCTGGGCTTGAGCTGTAGTGGTGTGAGACCAGCACGGTGCGTGATAAGATCTTCATATCCGGCATAAACCAACCCCATACGATTGCACAGCCCCAGCGGTGGGGTGTCCCACGGCCGAAACGGCGATGCTGCCCTTGGGATGCTGCCCTTGGGATGCTGCCCTTGGGCAGGCGTCCTCGTGGCCTGCTTTCATCTCTTCGCTGTTCACCAGTAAGTTAAAAACCCGCCCCAGGACACTGATTTTTATTGTCCAAATGCTTCTGTGGTATCAGGCCGCTCTGGCCGGGATGCTCCTGCGGCTGCTGTCAGCTATCGGCTCCACTCCTTCCAGCATTTCTGTCTCTTCTCTTGCATGTGAGCACTGCGCTGCTGTCGCTCACCGAACATTTTCCCTTGGCACTTTTCCAGGCCAGTATTTTCCTCTGCCTCAGTGATGCAGAGGCTTGGGCATTTGCTTTTCCCTTTAGGTTCACTGTCAGTTGTTCTTCAAGATAAGGGAAGGGGAATGAAGAATTCAGGGTCTTTGGCCACCCACTCCAAATAATTTCAGAGGAAATGATTTTATTTCTCCCGTTAGGCGTGGGAACGGGATCGGAACAAAGCACTTGGCTGCTTACCCACGGGCTGACTCGGCGTAGCTGGTGGCAGAGCTGCAGTCCCCGTGGGCAGGGGTGGCCCGGCGCGGCGATGGCTGTCCTGCCCGGACGGAGGTGTAGCAGAGGCAGGTCTGGCTGGAGACGGAGCTGCGGGTCAGCTGCCCACTCAGGCAGAGCCGCGTCCCCTGCGTGGGGTTTGGCAGCCCTTGGAGCCACTGCAAGACTATTTCATGCTTGGGGAGCTTGACAAACAGGAGTGATTTATAGCTCCTGGGTCTGATTCTCATTGCTACGAGGGCTGTGTGTGCCACTCCAGCGGTGGGATAACCCCGTGTCATCCACACTCAGAAACATCTGAGGTTTCCATTTTTAAATTAACGCTGTAGCTGACGAACTGTGGTGCGAGGAGAAGGATCAGGAGCTTGAAGGGGCGTAAAAGGTGCCAAGCCCCGGTGGTTCCCCTGCAGCGTGTGCCTGCGACAGGAGCAGCACCTGCGTGTCTGTGCCAGGGCGAGAAGCAGCACAAGTGCCACTGTGCGTGGGAGAGAAAGCATGAAGGTGTGAGTGCAGGAAGAAATCCCGATCAATCGCTCTAATTGCCTTGCCGTACCTCCGGGAGCCAGCCAAGCGTGCCGTGGCTGCCAGCGGGTGGGAGCCATCCCGGGCAGGAGGCGCTGGGGGCACATGGAGCCCTCGCAGCCCCCCGGGCACGTGGGGTCAGAGGAAAGTGTCACTAAAAGCCTGTCACCAGCCTGCCTGCTCCTACGGCTGCCCTCATCGCTCCCGAAGCTGTCACGGCCAGGGCGCCGTGTTGAGACGGGATGTCACGGTGCAGCCGTGGGTCACAGCCGCAGGAGCACTTACGTGGGAAGCAGCCACGTGGCCGGTCCAGGCACGTGTGACGGGGTCTGGGGGCAGAGCCGGTAGCAGCGCGGCTGTGCCAGACCCTGTGCCACGTGCTGCCCCAGCTCAGGCAATGACCCGCTCATGCCACGCAGAGGCGTCCTGGCTGTCCCCGGCCCCTCTCCGGGCCAGGCACGGAGGTGGCAGCTGCTGGGAGGTGGCAGCGAGAGATGGTTTCCCGCAGCACTTGGTAACAGATAAGTGCTAATCAACCTATCACCTCTGGGATTTTCTACACCCCACTCCACAGTTTTCATGTTTTATGTGTGCTGAATGCACACAATCGTCTCAACAGACCTTATCAAAGTGCCCTCAGCAGAGACGCTGGTGGTCCAACCGCAGGTCGCCTGAGGGTGGCCATGTCCCGGCTGGGGACTGCCAGCCAGCGCCACCTCCGGCTCCACACTCGCTCCTGGGAACGTCCCAGTTCTTGGCAGTTTTACGTGTTTGGTGATCGCTGCAGAACAGGAGCCGGGAAGCAGAGTTCAGCTCCTTCCAGGCGTGTGCCTGCCACGCACACACGGCTTCGGCGAGCAAGGACAGAGCAGGCGACGCTCCGAGACAGCCGCTCTGTGCCTGACGCACCTCTTGCTTCGTGGAAGCACCGAATAAGGCTGTGTGATTTAGCACCCAGGTGGGTGAATAATATTTATTTATCTCTGCCGCGTGGCATGACTGCCTCAGTGCTGTGAACGTCGGCACG
Source organism: Himantopus leucocephalus (assembly GCA_003993805.1). NCBI lineage: Eukaryota > Metazoa > Chordata > Aves > Charadriiformes > Recurvirostridae > Himantopus > Himantopus leucocephalus. The sequence goes on along the minus strand of RSEF01000023.1, from coordinate 4,951,027 downwards.
GGCTGCGGTGGGCTCAGCTGCGCAGCATGCAGCAGGTCAGCTCGCACGCGTGCACCGATCCGATTTGTACTGCAGCCCCTGGGTGGGGAGGGGGGCTCCTGTCCGGGACCCGGCCTGCAGCTGGAAAACAGAGTTTGCATGGGATCAGAGTCAGGAAGGAAAGTTATTCCTGTCTAGAAATTAGTCTCTGCCGAGGAAATAGCATTGGCTCTTTGTTAGCGTGCAGCAAGCGTGTAACTGCTGGCCCGAGGACACCCACTCCCCACGGCACGGTGTGAGGGAGCGGGTGGGCTCGGGGGGGCTCCCCCGGCAGCGGAGCCCCCTCCCCAGCTCGCTGCCCTCGGGCAGAGCCAGCGGCCACGGCACCCACCTCCCTCCCGCTCGCAAGATGCGATTGCCACCTACAGTCCCCGCTCCCGCATGTCTGCTCGGCAGCGGGAAGCTCCCCGCAGCTCGCCAGCCAGGCCGGGATGCCGCTCGCTCGCGGTATTGGCTGCACGCTTGCAGCCGCGCGGGCAGGGGCAGGAGGATGGAGCCGCAGTATTGCAGCAATTTTGGCAATAGTGTGTCTGCCCTTGGAGGAACCCCCTGCGGCCGCCCAGCAAGAGCAAGCAGAGCCCGGTGGGTTTTTTCTTCCCAGCCTGGGCAGAGAGCTGGGGCCGGTGGGAGAGAGGAGCCGGGGAGCGCAGGTCCTCGTGCCTGTCCCCGTCCGGCTGCGGGACCCCGGGGTCCCTCGGTGTCCCACAGCACCGTTCGGACGGCAGCGCCCGGCACAGGGGCTGCATCTGCCCGGGGTGCGAGCCCCATCCAGTGGCCCGGAGACCCGTTGGGACCGGGGGGTGCCTCTGCTTCGTTATTTATTATTTGCATTGACTTCGATTGCAACATGTCACTTCTCTGATGTGGTGATTTAAGTGGAAAGGACTCATCTGACATGTCAGCTGAGCACATTTTCTCTGGATGCAGCAGATACACAGTCTCTGAGCCCTTTGGCATCTTACATGGCCAAGCGGCCGCTCTGCTCTTGCCGCAGCAGTGCCGGCTGGCCGGAAAGCCCCCGGCCGGGACCCTGCACCGGACTCCACGGCTGTGGTGAGATAAACCCCTCACCAGCCCGGGACTGCCAGTGCCCGGGAAGGCGTAAACCGGGAGAGTTAGAGACAATTTGTTTAATCTGTCCCAACCCCGACTGATTCACAAATATGCCAGAGTATTTGAGGCACAGATCAGCAGAAAAATTCTGATTCAGGTCATAAAAAAACATATGAAGTCTGTGCTGAAGTGGAAATTACCTTCACCTAGGGGAAGAGGCGTTGTGTGGATCTCTGCTGCTCCCAAGTATTTACATTGCCTTCAGCCCCATAGTCAGGCTCTCAGCACACTGTAGAGTTTGGTGTAATTATAGTATTTTTTTATATTTAGTATTAGTATTTAATCTTTCATTCTCGGCTGTAAAAGAACTAAGATGCACGTGCTGGGTTTTATCTTTGTGAGCAACGCTGTGCTGTGGTGCGAGGGGGTAACGTGCTCCCTGTGAGAGGGGGGACAGCTCGGGTCCCCGGGCAGCGCCGAGCCCAGGGTGGCCCCGGTCCTTCGCACTGTCCCCATGGGTATTTTCCTCCTGGCTCATTCCCCCACTCCTGCCTGCGACGATGCAGTGCCTGGTGCTCCTCCTACAGCCTATTTACACTGCCTAGACAACACAGCCCTATCCCCATCTGTGATTACAAATTAGCAGCTTAATCCTAAGTATCTTTTTTGCCTGAAGATGCTTGTCTAAATCTGATTTTTAATCTGTCTTTACCAGCTGCTCCTGCTGCTGCCCTTTGCAATTTATTTTGCATGTGACTTACACTGGATAAAAAAAAAAATCTGTCTAATTTTCTCCAATGTCAAACATCCCTTTAGCTGGAGACGGTGTTTTATGTGTTCTGCAATCTGAGGGGAGCTCCGCCAGCGTAGCGGTCTCTCCTTCTCCTCGGGATTTATTGACTGCAGTGAGGTCCTGCTCTAATCTTCTCCTCTCACACCCTCTTTCTTTCCCTAAGAACCACTAAGCTCCTTGAGTCTCCTGTATCATCTCCGTTATGGGCAGAGCTCTCCACTGGCTTATACCCTGTGCAATCCTATTGAAGCGCAGGGCAGGGCTCTGCATCCGAACCAGCACAGATTTTTCGCTTTGAATAGCCTGTTTTATGCATGCTCTGGGGAAGAGAACCAGCCTCGCTAAAGACTCAAATCCTTCCAAAAGGGATTTTAAATACTGCAGATAAATCTTACTAATGGTAAATCTAGCTATTCACTCCCCGCTCTTCATACGTAGGATTTGACCCTTTATTATGTTAATGCAAGCGTTCCGCAGATTCTGTTCGCAGTCCAGTTTGGCTTCCCCATTTCCCCTGTTGTCTGCCATCAGCCATCCCCAGCCCCAAGCGGCGGTCCCCGAGCCCCCAGCCCTGGCGAGGGCTCACCCCGTACACCGGGGAGGGGTGGCCGGGGGCGCCTGGGCCTCTGGGAGCTCCTGGGGATGGCGAGTGCCAGCCCGGGGCAGGCGGGACCAGCAGCACCCGCTGCCTGGGACACGGCGTTCGCTTTGGACCGCTGTGGGTGTCTCCCAGCTAAAGGGGAGAGGAGGGAGAAATCAGCCCCTTTGTTTGGGGCATCGCAGCTGGTCGCTGGTGTCCTCATTCCAGGTTCTCTCTTCCAGCTGCCGGGGGGTTCCAGGCTCGCCGGGTGCCCCAGGGCGGCGGACACTGTGTGATTTCTTGCGTCTGCACACACAAGGCTGTACCGGAGCGTGTGGGCAGCCACAAGGCTCAGCCTCTGCAGCAAATCGCTCCGGGTACGCGTGGCTCTGCTCTGCATCTCAGCCCAGCGCTGGTGCGCACAGCAATGTCCCTGGGATCCAGGCGAGGAGATGAGCAAAAAATTACATCAGGGTCTTACTAAAGAAAGAAAAGCAAGAATATAAGAAGCCTCAGAAAATCTTCTGGAGAAATTTATGTTTTGGCATCCCTACCTCCCGCCTGTCTGGGGCTCGTCAGCAGCTGACAAGCAGTAAATGAAATGGGCAGACGCCGTCAGCTGCTGGTGGGAGCGCCGGTCTCATTCTGCCTCTGTCACTCAGCTCCGCCAGCCCAAATGGAAGGTGCAAAGCAAAAACCTCCCAGCGGCTCCCGTCCCTCCCCGCTGCGCGCTGGGAAGCCCAGGGGAGCACCCGGCCAGCAATGCTCTCATCAACAACCTGTGTTTTACTTTCTCTGGAGGCAGCAATTAGCAGCGTGCGCTCTCGCCCTGGGGATGGCCCGAGAGCTGCGCATCCCCACGCCACTTCATCCTCCGGCTTAGCAAAGCCCACGGGGCTTCCCGTTGCTCACAGGTTTCTCGGGGGGGCTTTGGGGTACCAAAACTTTCAGGTTTCTGAGGACGTTTCTGCCTGTCTCTGTAGGAAGCGCGTTCCCGCTCTTGCTGGAGCCGCACACGGATGCCGCCCCGGGAGCAGGGACAGAGGCAGTGGTGGGAGCGGAGCTGAACCCCCAAAGAGCTCCCGTGAAAAGCGGCCGTAGGAGCTCAGCAGTGAGCAACGTGTTTGTGGGTAAACCCCTCGGAGCCGGAGCGAGAGCGCACAGTCCCAGCCCCAGCCATCCACCCGGGCTGTTGCCTCTCGCTCTGGAGCAGGGTTGCCTTCCCTGATTGCTAATTTAGATTTTCCTGCCATCCCACACAGTGGAATCAGGGGAAATAAAATTACAGACTTATTCACTCTTTTTGTACAACTGATGTGCTGATTACCTGTCAATCACGGAATTGCATTAACATCTGACAGTGTGTGCATAACAATTACCCCCATCAAATTAAGGAAACCTTTCACACTCAGAGACAGAGAGAGGGAGGAAATTCAATCAGCATAATTAGTTCAATCAGAAAAGAACTTCTTTTCATCAAGAAGGGGAAAAACGTACAGCAAAAGCGGGGTGGGAGACAGGTATCTCTCAGGGCTGAGAGGTCGGCTCACGCACACGCGGCGGCGGTGCCTGGCCGAGGGCTGGCCGGGCTCCGTGCTTCCTCCGCACCCGCGCTCCTCCTCTCCCGGCTCCCGAAATCCTTTTCTGCTGTTTCTGGGCGAGCTCCTTCCCAGAGGCTCCGCCGCCCCTCCGGTGGTTCCCCCCTCCACAGCCCGACACGGCAGCCGGAGGAGGGGGTGCGTGGGGGCGCGGGGGCTGCCCCGGCTCCGCGGGGCTGGAGCGGGGCCGAGCGGCGCGGAGGCGGCGTGCTCTCGCGGGAGGATTGATTTCATATTTCCCGTGGAGGGGAGGGGGATTATTAATGTTAATTGCTAATTACTAACAGCAAAAACAGAAGAGAGGAAGAAAAGCTCAATTAGCAACACTGCAAACGAAGCCGGACTAGCGCGGCTGGGCGATGGCGAGTGCGCTCCCGGCCTTGCCCTGCCGCGCACGCTGAGGCGGGGACGTCCGTGGTGCCAGGGCTGGGCTGGGCATCGCCGCACTCCTCCCTCATCTTCGGAGCAAAACCCACCACCTCGCCATGCCGCGCCGGGAGGGCCGGGGCAGCCGGGGGCGCTGGGTCTGTCCCTCCTGCCGCCTCCCTCCGTTAAACCCGCTGAGCGAAGGCCTCGGGTCACTGAGGCTGAAGATGGCTGAACCCGAGATCGGCCCTGAGGGGGTTTCCCGGCGACCTGAGTAGCGTAACACAGCTGGGGGAGGAAGGGAAGGGACATGGGGCTTCGGGACTTCTCAGCACAGCTGGCAAAAGCCAGCGGAGTGACAAAAGGAACCGCTCACGGTAGCGTGTGAGACAGGCACATATGCCAAAGGACTCCTGAATTTTTGCTGAGCTAATTATTTTGCAATTAAATTCAAGTTGAAAGGCGAAAGTGTTCCTGCCACGGAGACAGCAGCTCTGCGGGAGTGAGCTGTAGCTAGGTCAGGTACTCGTGGCGGCTTTGCTCCAGCACAAGCTCTGTGTGCTGTGAAGGTTTCACCCAAAAGCGGCCCTTCTTGTGGGCAGAGGGACAGCAGCTGTGAGCCGTTTCGGCGCCTGCTGTCGGGGCCGGTTGTCCTGAGAGCACCTGGGTCGCCCCGGGCTTTGTATGGGATTCATTGTGTCTGGGCTGACCGTGCTCTCCCGCTGTTTTAGGAAGACACTCTGGTGTTAGAGGGGATGTTTAAAGCAGTTGGGGGTGGGACAGCGTTTCCCACATCGGGGATGTTTTGAGGCATAGAGGAGTCACTGCAGAATGAGGTTGAAGGGCCTCACAAGCAGAGCGAGGCTCAAAGCTGGGAGAGAGCAGGATCCTAGCAAGTCCTCGCTGTGAATGCTTGTAACAACAGAGATTTTCAGCTTTAAGGACAATTAGTGTGAGCACAGGTTGCTGGAGAGGATGTGGGATTCTTGATTTCCAAGCACAGGGTAAATAAGCCTCCCCAGGAGCGGCGTAGCAGAGCTGCTCTTGCCTGAGGCAGGCAAGTGGCCCCTCGCAGTGTGTTCTTCTGTAGTTCTGTGATGTGCTCGTTATTAGTTTTCCCGTCTCAGCCCCACTCTAGGATCGGGCCCAGCTTTGCAGAACGAGGCAGAAGGCTGGCAGGACCCGATCCCTGTCCACCGGCCTCCACGAACAGCAGGCAAACGCGAGAGAGCAGGAACCCACAGCAGGAGGAACGGGGAGAGGCGCAGGTAGGCGCCGCCAGTGCCTGTGCCTGTTCTCTCTGAGTGCAGGTGGGTGGTACAAAGTCAGGTTAATTTTCTTTTCCCAAAATATGGTCTATAAATGAATAAGCAAGTAAATAAACCAGTCCTCTCTCAGCAGTCTTCCTGCCATCTGCTTACCATTACCAGCTGGCATCCACCCATTAGTTTATATCCCTTTCGTTCCAGAGGATCCAAAGCATCCTGCAAACTTCGGGCAATGTTTGGCTCTCACTTGCACCTGCATATGTCCAGAATAACTCAGAGCTGACTGTGTCCTTTCAAAAGCTGATATTAAGGGTTATTTAGCTGTCCGCTGAGGTGCAGACGTCCCTGGTGAGCCACGCAGCAGCCGCCCGGCGCTCCAGGGTGGGTGGTGAGTGTCAGGCTGCCGCGGGGACCGGCTCCCCCCCGTCCCACCGCCCTGGCCCTGCGCGGGGCCGTGCTGCGGAGATTCACCTCCCGAGAAAAAACAACTTCTCCCGCGCTGGGCGCAAGGCAGGTGGGGCGGAAGTTTTCTCCCAGCAAGCTGCACGTGCCTGGGGTCTGCGCAAGGAGTTTATCTCGGCTCTGCGGCCAGAGTCAGGCAAGGAGGAGCGGAGCGAGGAATTAGAAACAAATTGTGAACAGATGTCAGGCAGAATAATAAGAAATGTACGGAAGGCCCACCAGGATAGATTGATGAGGCAAAAAAAGCTCTGGGCTCGCTCAAGCAACAGCTGCCGTCCTGGAGGGGAAGGCGCGGGGAGGAGGAACAAGCCTGCGCGGGATCGGCGCCGTCAACAGAGAAACTTCTGTTATGCAAGTTGTCCTCCCGCGGGGACGCCCGCTCGCAGGCACGCCTGCTGCTCTGCTGTGGTTGCGCAGCAACATCGCATTAGGATGCATGATTTAAACATCTTGGCTCCGGCGCTTCCACTTTCTTATCTGGCAAATTGGGGAGATGGAGACAGGTTTCCCTCTCCTTCCACCTCGGCAGTGGCTGCAGACAGAGAGGGAGGAGGGCAAAGTCTCTGAGCAGGACAGCTCATAAAAGGGGCAAAAATTCCTTGTGTAGTGATAAAATCAGTAATTTGGTTCTCCTGCTTTGGCTTGCTTCCCTAACCTTGGCTGGAGTGAAAACTTGCATGGATAGCTTGGGTGAGTCTTCTTAAAGCCCTTTTGCAGAGGAGAGCAGTGTCGGTCCCACGCCGCTGCCAGGAAAGGTGACCCATTAAAACAGCCACTTCGGCAAGGGGACGGGGGCTCCGGCGNGGCTGGAGTGAAAACTTGCATGGATAGCTTGGGTGAGTCTTCTTAAAGCCCTTTTGCAGAGGAGAGCAGTGTCGGTCCCACCCCGCTGCCAGGAAAAGGCGACCCATTAAAACAGCCGCTTCGGCAAGGGGACGGGGGCTCCGGCGCTGCCCGGCTGGCTGGGGGCTGCCCCGCTCTGCCCCACCTGACGCGGTGCCCTCCCACGCTTACGGCATGAGGGGGCGCGGGGGCTGGGAGCCAGCGTGTCCCCCGCAGCGCCCTCGCCCCGGCACCGCAGCCGCTCGCTCAGGCTCGAGCGCAGCCGCCAAGGAGAAGCCGCTGAGGTGTACCCACGAGGCTGCGAGGTGTCCTGCACGGAGGGAGCGCCGGCGCCCTGCGCAGCGAGCAGGGCATCACGTCCCGCTCCGGCTCACAGCACACGGCCCGTGGACTTGGGGTGGGAAGAGAAAAAACCCTTTTAAATACCCCAAAGAGGAGCTTCTTTGTTTACTCATAAGAGTAAAGATTAAAACGTATTTTTTGTCAATAGCACTTTTTAAAATAGGTTCTAATGAGGGAGTCATAGAGGAAGTGCTGGGGGAGGGAGCTGAGCCTGTCATTCAGCACATGAAAGGCTGAAAAATCTCTTTGTCTGACTTACAAATTAAAGTAGAGAGATCGGAGATTACTACAGGCGCAGATAATGATGGACCAGATACAAACCTGGAGCAGTGGTAGGATGCGCTCTTGACTGCTTCCCTCTGGGCCTGAAACAATACGGCTCAGGCTTTTCAAGCCGCTTAACGAACGTGCAGGCTGGAGAGCTGCGCTAAAGCCCTTTTCTCAGTGCCGTGGGCAGGCAGGTACGATTGGTCAGGGTGCCTGGCGGGGCAGAAAACTGGTGCTTGTGGCATAAGGTCAAGATCTGCCCCCCACGGCAGCGGGTCAGCGCTTCCCTGCGCTTCCCCCGGCGCTTGTTCTGGAACGCCGGGGACATCGCTGCGCCACCACTGTCACCGCCAGCGCTGGGACGCGGGTCCCTGCTGCAGCGAGCAAACGATGGTCTCTTTCCCTCTTCTCTCCTGGCTGGGAAAGGGGCCAGGGCCAGGCAGCGCTGACTGCCGTGCTGCGGCGGAGGGTGCGGTTCCTGAGATAACCGGCTCGTGGTCCTCACGGAAAGCGTCTGCAGCAGTCATTTGGACAGAAGTGTCGCAGCCGACTGGCAGGACTGGCCCCCCAAACCCATCTGATTTCATTAGTGTCAGGTTTTGCACGTGCGGATTATTGCGTGCGGGAGCAGACAGGCACGCGTGCAGGCAGAGGTGCACGCTTATTGCACAGGCAATTCAGGGGCTGCTTTTGAAAACTTGGCATCCATAGGAAAACAAATACTCTTAAGAAGAGCCATGCCAACAAGGCAAAGAGAAAACGATCCCAGCCTGAGTAACGCTCCAAGAGCTGTCACGGGAGGTAAATGTCACCCAGCCTTCATCATTGTCTTCAGACTTGAACTCATCATTTTTCTGGCTTGTAAATGAAGAAGTTGCTGATGTTTTCATCAGCGCTATCGGAGCCTGTGTAGCTCTGCAGCGTGACGGGTCGTGACACTGGCTCGGGTTCCTTTGCCGGGGGAAAGGAGAGGGAAGAGAAGCCTTCCCATGGCTGGTGGACGCAAGCAGGGCACGTGCGTGCGTGAGCAGAGCTGGCGGGTGGTGCAAAACTGTCAGGAGAGAGACGGGATTGGGTTTGACTGACTTAGAGAGAAAGTTAAAAGGCTAATCTGCCTAGGAAGAGCTGGTGTCTCTCCCGATTAGGAGCAGCACTCCCCTTGTTCTGCTCCGATTTCTGCTCCGCAGACTGAGCTGTTGTAAGACCTTCTGTAGTTCCCCCTCCTGTCTTGCCCTGAAGCCGAACGCAGCCCCGGTGAAAAGCAGCTGTGGGGCTGTGTCCGGCCCACGGGGCCGTGAGTGCCGACGGCTCCTCCAGCCCGGCCGGGCAGCTCTGGCAGCCACTCCGTGCCACCTGGGGACACGGGGACATCCCTCAAAGAGGCCATTTGGTTGCAGATCACTTAACCGTACCCATGTTCCTTAATGCGTCGTGCTGGTGTGTGCTGGGCACCAAGAGGCAGTAAGATCCTAGAGGCAGATTTTGCGGTGTCCCGGCAAGGCACAGCCGTGCCACAGCCGGTGTCACCAACTGCCATCCTGACGCTGCCCTCGGCGCGGGGACCCCCCCGTGGTGGGTGAGGAGCAGACTGTGCACGCTGGGTTTGTCCTGTGCGTGATATTTTTTCTAGGAAATACTTCTTGTAAGTGATAATGTTGATATTTAAGAGCGTTTCTTTTTAAAGGTATCTTTAAGAAAAATCAAGCTTTAGCTGTGAATCATTCCCACTTGACAATCAAGCAGACACACATAGGCGCAGATATTTCTGCATATATATATATATGCATACATAGGAACATACATATCTGTTCAAAATTGGAAAGCAATCAATTCTGAGATTTACTTAATGCCGCATTGCACAAGTTTGATAGCTGGGTTGCTTAATTGCCGCACTAATAACACCCTTCGTCAAAGAGACTTGCAGGCAAAAACAAAAAAAGCTTAAAAAATTAGAATTGCAATAAATGCAAACTCCTGCTAACATTTTTTAAAACCAGCACCTAGTTAGCAAATTAGCTGACACTGAGAGGAACTGTATTCTTTCGAATTCTATTCCCTGTTCTAGCAGTTCTAAAAACTCAATTTTTTTACCATTAAGAACGTTTCCCATTTGAGCAACAAGCACCTCGCACGCGCTCGTGTCCTCAGACCTCAAACAGCAGCTCGGGGGGCCCTTTTCGGCAGAAAATGGGGCTTCGTTTTTGCTGCTGCAAGTCATGGACGGGAAGGGATCTGCCCAGGGCAGGGACCAGGGAAGGGACCGGGGAAAGGACCTGCGCAGGGACCTTCCCCGGGGCGGTGGCCAGGCAGGGGGACACTGGGGACCGCAGAGCCCTGTAAACGCTGGGCAGGACCCATCGCTTTTAAGCCGATAACCGCGGAGCCCACGGGCGAGCGCCATTGTTCAGCTTGGTAAGAATCTTTGTCCTCGCTCAGAAGGGACGGGAAGCGAGGGGCACGGCGCAGCGGTGTGCGGTCCCGTTGGGGTGGCACCGAGGGACGCGAGCGGCAGCGCCCCGCGCAGGCGAGGGCAGGTCTGAGCCTGCGGAGGGGACTGAGGTCCCGGTGTGGATTGCAGCAGGCACTGGTGCTGCGCACATTTGTGGCAGGCGAGAGGACGGGGGGTCTCCCCTGCACCCCCACCGCCGCGGATGGGTTAATGAGGGTGTCCTCGCCAAGCGGAGCGCGATGTGGCGACGCTCCCATCTGCCGCCGGTGAGGTCGTGGGCTGCAGGTCTGGGGCTGCGATTCACGGCACTGCCGAGAGAGCAGGCGGGACCTATCAGAACATAGGTAATTTGATTAGAAATTAATTGGCCTACATCAGAGCCTTAAAAATCTAACAGATTTGCTGCTGATAAAATTAAAATTAGAAACTGAATTGATTAGCCTGTGCCAGCAAAGGAACCAAAATGTCAAAGGCACCAGCTGCACATTTGCATTTGGTACTTAACAAAGTTCTTACCAAAGCGAGTGAGAGATGTTTGACATTTCCATGATTTCTGCAATTCTAATGTATCTTTTATTGATATTAATTAAAAAATGCAAGGGAATAATGAAGTCAGAAATTACAGAAGGGAGTTTGGCCGTTCCAGCTCAGTAGCCAGTCCAGAGCGCGGCGCACAGGTCCCGCTGCCCCGACGGGGATGGTGCCAGTGCCGGGTGCTGCCCCGCGTTCGCTGGGGCAGACGCTGTGCAGGATCCTCCCGGTCTCTCCTGGGTGGCGCAGGGGGGCGGCAGGGCGGAGGGTGCGATGCCGCGGTGCCGCGGTGCTGCAGTGCTGCCGGGCACGTTGGGTCACATCCTTCCCGATGTAGTGGTGTAACGGGGATCGGAGCAGCCGCCCTCCCCTCTGTCCCGCAGCCCCCCTGCGTGACGCCCTGGCTCGGGCAGGAGTTGCCACCCGAACGTGGAAATCGGGGAGTGGCGTGCCCTGAGCTTTGCTGTGCGGGGCAAACGGGGCGGCCGCTGTAAGGGCTCTTTCTGGCCGGGTTACCTTCGTGTGCCCTGCGAGGGAGGCACGTCCCGCCGCTCCACGTGGAAGAAGCTGGTGAAGGCTGCGCTTTGTGAGCGTGTGGAGAAGGAAAAGCGTTGCGTTATCCATCCCTGAACCCAGATGGAACGGAAAAGATGATTAAACATCACTCGCATTTCCTTCCTTCCCCTTGGCTTTCCCTGCACAAGCTGGCGGGCGCTCGGACATTTCATGTCATCGCTCAGTCGGGCTCTTTGCTCAGGGAGGAGGATGTCACAGAAAAAGCCTTGTCCTGTCATTGCGGTGGGGACAGGCTGCTGTGCGCACACGCGTCTGTGCATCCCCGTGCCAGCCCGGGTGGCGTGTGTGTTGCCGTGTTACCACCCGCGTGTCTCTGCCTGCGTGTGCCCTGTGCGCGTGCGTACATACGAGACTTCTTGTGCATCGGCGACTTCACCAGCGAGAGCGTGTACGGGTGTGAGCGCGAGTCCCGCAGGCCGGGGGAAGAGGGGCCCGTGTCCCTGGGGCCCATGTTTTAAATAGGCAGAGTGGATAAAGCACTTGATTTACTGGCTCGTTTTCATTGGCCGGGCATGTGTCATTTTTATGCTCATCGTGTTGAAAAAAAAGACTACTTGTGGAGCAGAAACCCTGGGTGAAGTTTTAATTGGGAAGAGTTATTTTGAAACATTTTCTTCTGTAATTTATTTTACCTTGGGGACTTATTACTGTGGGAAAATCCTATCAGGTTTTTGCAAAGGTTTCTGCCGTAGTCTATTGGGATATTTTAATTTTAGTTTCACAATGAGATATTCAGGAGTATTGTGAATAAATAATTGTAAAAATTCTGCATAATGCAATGGGAAACTATTAAGACTTCTGCCAAAGCGTGAAAGAGTTTTGGGTTTTCTTATCAAGTGCTCCAAAAGTCATCCTTCCATCCTCAAATCCGGGGGCGCTTCCAGTGCCCCCCATGGAGCCGAGCCCACGGCCAGGTCCTGTGCCGGCAGCACCTTCGCTTGGGCGCTCCGCAGCCAGCGTGGGGCAGAGCGGGGCATCGCCGTCCGTCTGCGGGCTCTCTGCCTGTCACCGTGCTGCGGGACAGGGGGGACAGCGTCCCCGGGGGAGCAGAGCCCTCCGACCTGGGGCCGGGGCCGCTGGCTTCTCCCCTCTCCTCCCCAGCTCCCGGCAGCCGCCAGCCGTGCTTTGCTGCGTATCTGTCCCTGCAGGCGAAAATTATAAATACATCAGATGAAAAGCATAGTTCTCTTAGAGTGGAGGTGAAGGAGAGCCTATAAATTTTGCAGCCTGTCTCCGAAAATACAAAGGACAACTTAAAATTCCCTTTTAAAAAAAAAAAATCCCTCCTGCTTTATAAATATTAATTGCAAGTATGCGGTAACGAGAGAGAAGAGGAGCCTCTGGCTCTTATCTGTGATTGTTTGACTAATATTAGCAACAGTTTAAACACGACACTTATTATTTGATATGACACTAAAGTAGAAGGTTCACACTTCGTACTAAAGATTGGCTTATTGAGGGTAGGGGAAATTTGATTCTGCAGGTCAGAATTGTTCTCAGCAGATCTGTTGATTAAATTACACACCGCCAGGCGGTTCATTACGATGCCGCCGGGGTGAGGTCCCCCGGCTGTCCCTGGGGACGGCGTGGGAAGCGCCTCTGTGCCCCCCAGCAAGGCTGCAGCCGGGGCACCCGCCTGCTCAAGGAACTGAATCGCCTCTAAATCTTCAAACTAGGCACAGAAAATGTGAAAAAAATGGAATATTCCCTCATGCCAGGGCTGTTTCACTGGGGAGCAGGGGCTGTGTGGGGTGACGCCTCTGGCAGCATCGCGGGAGGGGGCGGATGAGCTGCAGCCCCCGCGCGCCCGAGGGCTGGAGAGGGGTCCTGGTCCCGTGCCCCCCGAAAATCCCCAGGTCGAAAATCCCTGTCCTGGCAAAGGGCTCCCGCGGCAGCGACAGCCAAAAAGCCGTGTCAGGAGTCTGCACCAGCGCCTGGTCGGCAGCGTACGTGGGAGCCAGCGCAGCGCTGGGGGAGCCGGGAGCGGAGCACAGGAATCAATAGTCATTTTTATGATCCAGGCGGAGCTGGATTTCATCCTACAGTACATTAATTGGCTATTGCTTTTACACAGTTGTATTACAGGCTTTGGGAAATATGAGGCATTATTTTGTTTTAATGCTAATGAGTAAATCAGCTGCTGGTTGGGAGGTTTGTTGAGGTGACAGGCGAGCTGACGGCATCCTGCAGGGCTACAACAGCCGCCGCGACACGCGCCGGTCCCAAAACATGCCCGAGACTGAGCAAAGTTGTGTGGATCACTTGTGGGGCTTTAACCCTTGGGAAGAGACTTACTAGGAATAAGCTAATGGTAATCAGGAAAACCTCAGCCCGGCATCCTCCCCTGGACGCCGAGGACCTGCTTGCATCCACCCGCAATTAAAAGCCTGAGCCAGAACGACCCTGTGCGGCACCGACCGTTTGAAGTCTGTGCTATAATGCTTCGAAAATTACCAAACCTCACTGTACTTAGGAAATAGCCATTATCAGAAGCTACTTTTATTACCATGGAAACGGAAAGATAACAGAGAAACGTCCGGTCCCATCTCCCCGCGGAAGGAGGCAGATATGTATTATGTATGTGTTCTGGTTATGTATGAGGCGGCAGTGATCACCGCTGCCCTGGGTAAGGCTGCAAGAGGCCAGGAGGCCGAGGGCTTCGTGTGTACGTGTATGCATGTGTGCGTATGCGTGTGAATGCCTATATACAAATGTCTGTGGGAACCTCCGAAAAGATACAATTTCGTGCAAAGCAGCCCGAACGATCTATTTGTGGCCAAACACTAAATGCCATTTTTCCAGAGTTGTAGATGGTGTAAGGCTGAACCGCGCGAAACACCGGCGCAGAAGATGTGGCAGAGCGCAGGGGAAAGCCGGGCTGTCCCGGGAAAGGGATGTTTTCCTGAAGGAATGCGGGAAATCTGTGGGTCCGGCTCTCGCGGGCCAGGGCGCGTGTCCGGCACTGCCGCGGGGTGCGGGTGTCCGCGGGGGGTGGGCAGCTCGGGGGTGGCCGGTCGTGGGGGCAGTGGGATGGAGGGGGTTGAATGTCCCCGCGGGGCTGAGGGGGCTCAGCGGGGCTGTGGCCGGGGGGTCCCTCGTCTGCTGCAGGCAGAGGGAGGCAACCGGCATCCAAACATCAAATGTGGTTCATTTTCTCCTGCGTGTTCCCCATACTCCTGCGCTCTGAGGGATGTTTTTATTCCACTGGTTGTTCCTTCTTGCTTAAATCTTCATCTCACCAGCACCTGGCTGAATTTGTAGAAACAAAATAGAAGAAGGGAACTCGGGCATGAATTGTCACTTTAAGGTCAGAAAAGTGTCCACATAAATCCCTGATCTGCGTACCCATCAAAATGCGATAACGCAAAGATCCCAAGATGGCACTTTGCTGGCTGGCTGTCCCGGCGGCCCTCCGTCCTGGGGCCGTCCCTCCCGCAGCCGCGTCCCCCCGGCGCTGCAGCCCCGGCGTTCCACCACCCCTGGCCCACGGAGCGCACTCGGGACATGGAGGACAAAGAAAATTATATTTTCATTCTGGCTCCAGAGCTGGGGATTCGGGGAATTAAATTGTCTCAGCTGTTCTCTCCTTTTTTCTTCTTTTTTTTTTCCCCCCAAACAGCACAATTTATGGCTGTGGCCGTGAGAGAGCAATTGCCTCTTGCTCAGGCAGAGACCGAACGCGCGTGTATTCTGTCGTGGTCCAGGTTTGGGTGCCGGGCAGAGCGAGGTGCGGCGGCCCTGAGCCAGGACAGGGGTCTGCAAGCGCAAAGGGTGTTTCGGCCCCGCACGACCCACTCTCCCGCTGACGGGGGGGCACTTCATGCTCCTCACCGCCAGGACAGCTGGGCGTTTGATGCTCTGATCACACACAAGTACGTGTTCCTCCTCCGTGACAGTGCTGGGAAGAGCTTTGTCAGAAATAGCTGTGCCCCGGTGGGGCCTTTGCAGGACTCCCAGGCACTGGAAAGCCTTGCAGCTCCCCCAGCGCACACCCCAAAACGCGCCTTCTCCGTGTTGGCTTTGGGCTCAGGGAACCCCCCACCAAAGCAAACGTGCCGTCAGCCCGGTCCCCTGTGCGCGCTGCCGCCCTTCCCCTGCGTCGCAACGGCATCGCTCGTGGAGGGGCTCTCCCAGCCCAGCTGGGGTTTCGTCCCCGGCCGCAGCCACTCCGGTCACTTTGAAAGGCCCCAATTTATGAATTTCCCATGATGTCAATCAATATTTACATGTGATGTAAAAAAAAATAAAAGTGCATAGGCTTGTGTTAGTACGGCTGAGCAGTACCGGCCTTAAAGTATCCATTCACAACGTTGAAATAGGAGCAATAATGACACAGCTTTTTAAAAGTGAGAAATAAAGTGGAGGTAAAGAAATACGCAGTGATGGATTCTCACCCCTCGGAATATACAGGATTTTATTGAGCAGAATTATTTCCACGCAGTTTGACGCACACTGGTAATGTTAAGTATTGCACAGCTGAGAATTCCTGGTAGGCGCCCAGTGCTCGTCTGTGAGGTCCTTTTTGTGGGAATTCATGTCTGCAAATACATTAACAATTTAAATCAATGCGACTATTGCTGGGGAGACACCCTTAACCCGCGTCTTTCTACCGATCTCGGTAGAAGGCTGCTGACATTTTCCTTTCTAGCAGGAGCGGAGGGCCGGCCGTGGCCAGGCGTGGGTCAGAGGGCACTTTGGGGGACCCCGGAGAGCTGTGCCTGTCCCCCCGTCACCACTGCGCTCCACTCAGTGCCCGGCGCTGTGGTTGGGGCACGCGGGAAGCACTGCAGAGCTCGGGAAGGAACAAAGGGGGAGAACAAAGCGGTGTGAATGAATCCCTGCTATTTCACTACAGCAGCGAACTAGGGAAATAATTAAAAAATAATTTAGGGTTAATGTGAAATGAAACCTTTCAATGCTCTTTGCATTCAAAATTTCCTTTCTTCAGTAAATATAGGAAATAAAGTCCCTAATGATTTCATTTCAAAATGAAAAATTGCAATGCTCTCTTTAGAAAATGTTTATATCTTTAACACTTAACAAAATTATATTCTTATTTTGTCTGAATTTATTATTTATTTTGTGATGAATTTAGAAAATAATCTCAATCAACCTGAAGCTGCATATTTTTGAGTACTCCATTCATCAGATAAATGTCACTCAGCTCTGTGCAGGCATTTTAGCTTTTCCACTAGCTGTTAGAAATCCTCCTGTTACTGCGGGCAGAAGCAAACTGAGTCCCCTCCCGTCCTACCCCAGAGGCAGTGCCAGGCTCTGAAGTTCTTTTATTAAATTAACACAGTGGCACGGCAATCAAAAGAGCTTGACAGGGTTTGTAACGGACCAATGTGGACCCGGTATTTCAGGCCTATTTCCTGCTGAAAACAAACTCTCCATGTCAAAAAGGCGACTGTTTGCTCCAGAGCTATTGGAACATATCCAGCAGCATCCACGAGGAAAGACCGGATGATCAAAATAATGGGAAAACCGAAGTAACCCTGCAGCGCTCCGAACGAGAGTAGGTGGGGATGTCCGCGTCGTTCACCCTCCGCGCGAGGCCACCGCCACGTGCCCCGTTTAATTGAGGAAAAGGCTGCTGGAAGAGATTCTGACATTTAGGCTTCGCTTCATGAAAAGAGCTCCCACGTCGTCGTTTTCCAGATTCGAACAAAGCTCCCCGTACTTCTGGAAATGAAAGCAAAATAGAGATCTGTCTGGTCTGCAGAGGCACTGAAGACTTGCAGCTCCTAACGAGCTGTGACGAGCAGGCTCTGGTGTTTTCTAAATAACCCGTTAATCTTGGAGGATGGGAAGAGCAATGGGTTAAAGGTGCTGCAAGCACGTCCGTGTGCCAGAGACACTGGCTGCGGAGCAGCTGTGTTCTGAAGCTCCATGTTCTAAAGGGTCTTTTCCAACTTAAATGATTCCATGTTTCTAAGCCATCCAGTCCTAAATGTGCCATTTGTTTTCCACTGAGAGAGCGGGAGCCGGAGCTGTGAGAGAAGCCAGGGGCTCCAGGGGTGATCAGGCTCACTCGTCCCCTGGGCTGCCTGTTGAAATGGATTACATTTTGCTGATGAGGTGAAATTAAAGCAAGAAGTTTTCAAATGCAGCTAAAGCAACAAATCCCCTTATAGGATGGTGAAACCACATTAGAACAAACCTTTATTCCAGGTTTATCCTGGCAGCCTGCTTCTGACACGTACCGCTCTCCTGCCCCACCTGCACCCCAACTTGCTCCTGGTCCCTCAGGTTTGGGCTGCAAAACTCAAAGGCGGGACGTGGGGCAGAGCTTGGAGGGGATGCGGGGCCCGGGGACGTGGGAGCAGCTGCTCCTCAAAGGGAAGGAGCTGCGCCATCCGGCAGAGCATCCCGCAGAGCACTTCTTCTCCGCGAAAGAAAGAGGTAATGAAATTTTAATCAGAACTTCCACAAAGGGTACAGAGCTGTAAATAAGGGCCTTGGCGTGCTGCTCCACCTACACCTTCATCCTCTTCTCATCTCATGCACGATCGTCTGCAGACCCATCTCGGAGCGTTTCATGGTCTGACTTTCCCCAGGATTTCGAGCCGCCCAATTTACGCTCCTTTGAAGCAGGAGACCTGCTCAATCTCTAATTTATATTTTTTAATCAGGGCACCAAAGTGTGAGAGAGCTCAAGGGAAACATGTCCCTTTTAAAAACAAAGTTATTGCTTTAATAAACATGGGAGGAAGGCAGTAATGGACTAGGGAGCTTCCCCTGGTTAAAAATTTAGTAATCAAGCCCTGCTCTTAATGAAACCAAAGATTAGTCCTACGGAACAGAAACTTGTTTCTTGGCAAGGCAATAACAATTGGTGATGTGAACGTGGGGAAATGCAAATGGCCCGGCCAAGTCCCTCTGGCGTGGGGGTTTCTCGCCTGTGGGAATCTGCTTGGGTCTCTCCCGGACCCCTCGGCCACAGGGAGCCCTCGGGAGAGCCCTCGGCCCCGGGGGCAGCCCCAGCCCGGGGCTCCTGCCCCAGCTGGCGCCGATCCTGGTGACCGATCTGCACAGCGCTTAGCTGGTGAGAGCACTTTGTCATCATTAACTAATTAATTGGCTGTTGTGCAAGGTGTAACTGCAAGCTCCATAATTAAGGCAGCACTCTGAGCTATGGTCCGGCGCGGGTTCTCAGAGCACTGCTTCCTTCCCGTGTGTGCTAACGCTGCTCTCCAGGCTGATTGACAGAGGGACTTTGGTAAAAGTTTGCGATCGGCTGGAAGGGTGTCCCCCGCTGAACACCAGCGAAGGGACAGGGCGCCCGGCTGTCCCCCCGCACCCTGCCGCGCTCCAGCCGGGGCTCCGGAGCAGCTGATGGAGCGCGTGTGCCATCCCGGGCACGATCCTGGGACGTTCACGGTCATGCCATTAGCACGACCCTGGGAATGCTCCCGGCGTCCTTTATGCGTTCAGAGCTGCCTCGCATCAATCCGGCCATCCCCACCCCGAAAGCAGGGTGCTCTCTTACAGCAGCATTTTCCTGCCTTCTCTCTTTTCAACAGAAGTCTGCTCATGAAAAATTAAGGAGTGAGCCAACTGTAGTGAGCAATAAAAGTACAAGCTAGTGGGCTTTGCCTGAAAGGAAGACCCGTCTTTTGTGTTTAACTCAGGCATGAGGTAAAGCTTTCCTCACTGAGCGATTTAACATATTGTCCCTTGATTGCTTTCGTTATTTATGAAAGGTAAAACATATCATCATCATCTGCCCCCCGCTCCCGTCCCTGCCTGCTGGAGCTTGCTCTGTCAGCTGATGGGGCAGTGACCCGCCTCAGGTCCCGGACCAACGAGGCGGCTCTGGGGTTCACGTCAGACCGCGCTCTGCCAGCTCCCGCCCAGCGAAGCCGCGCTGGGTGCCTGGCGGGGCATCGCCCCCTGCGAGCGCCGCGGACCCTGGGCCCACAAACCCCCCGCCAGGGGCGAGGAGGGCAGGGGGCCACGAGCTACCAAAGGCAGCGGCACGAGGGTGGGAAAGAGGAGCCATCACCCAGGACCTGGGCTTATTCCAGACTTCGTGGGGCTCTGGTGGATCCCAGGTCAGGTCAAGCAAAACCAGGACCGGCTTTCTCCTCCGGCCCCACGAGTGCTCGCTCTGCGGGGCTGTGTCGGTAACTGCACTGATCAATCCGCCCCACGGGCACGTGCGACCCCGCAAGCGCTGCTGCACAGTTCGGGGCTTACAGAGGGTCGGAAGCAGCTGAAGCAAAGCCACGTCTTGAGCTGTTTCTGATGTTTAGGCTGAGCCTGAGTGTGACTTCCCGGCAGCTCCCTGTCGAGAGGGAGAACAGCTTCCTGCGCAGCCGGGGTTTGAGGTGGGACTGGCATTAAATTATTCCCTGTGTTCTCTCGCTGGGTTTCTAGCTTTGCAGCAATGTGATAATTTCATTTTGGCTTCAGGCGGATGGCTGGAGCGCCGTTCTGGGGGCCGGGGGGCAAGCCAGAGCCACTTGGCTTATCAAAGGTTGCCAAGAATGTATCTCAAACCCTTCAAACTCCCACTTCGGAAGGAGGATGGATAGAGATGGCCCCGCCATTCCTGCAGTCAGAGCCTCATAAAAGAGAAGGTTTGACACAGCTCGCCCATATTCTTAATAATGATGTAAAGTTATAGCGCAAAGCTGGTTCTTGAAAGTAATAGAGGCATTTGCTTAATCCTGTTCTATTCACTGTAATTTAATTTGCAAATAACTTTAGGACTTTGTTTACTCCGTGTCTTCCTTCAGTTCTTGGTTGGAGCAAGCTCTCTGCATGGAGGCACGTGGCTGCTGTAACGCGGCAGCGCGCTGAAGGATCAGGACGTGGCACTGGCCAGGGCACTCCGGCCCCTTTCCCGCTGCCGGCGGCTCAGCCCGGCCCCGGGTGCTCTGCCCGGGCTGCATGGGGCGGGTGAAGCGCAGCAGCACCCACGGGCTGGCCGGGCTGCTTCCCCCACCGCCCCGGCAGAGCAGACGCAGCCGGTGGGTGCCGCGGTGAGCGCTGGGCGAGCAGGGCATGGGGACGCGGTGCCGCTTGCAGGAGCTGCCCAGGGCACAGCCCTTCTCTCCTCTGGCACGGTCGCATCCTCACTAAGGAAGAATGCTCCTCCTCCTCAGCAGTATGAGGGTAAGGATTGTAAGAACGGATTTGTGGGACCAGCGAGCCGCTGGCAGCCTGGTGCACCCGCAGCCGGTGCCATTGAGGTCGTGGCATTTTGGGGTGCCGGCGGGAGGAGGCAGCGATCCGGTGGTGCACCAGACGCTGAGAGCCCTGCCCGTCTCAGAGCTGTGTTTCTGAACCGCCGGCTGTTTCCCAAGGGCGTTACAGCTCTGGGGGACGCGTCGCTCCTGGCAATGCCGGAGGAATCGCCCACAGGCTGCTGGCGGCTGCGGCGGCGCTCGGCCCCCCTCCCCACCGCAGCACCGGCTGTCGGCAGCGGGAGATGGCAGAGCTGGCGTGCCGGCGGGCAGCGGGTGGCTGGCTGTGGTCCAGCCGGGCCTGGAGACAGGCGGACTCCCAGAGAGGACTTTAATTGCTGCCATTTGCCTTTCCGTCGTGATTTATTGCTCCCTGTCTTTTCCCAGTTGGAACAGGAACCGGGGATTTGGGAAGGGTTTTCGGTGGAGTTTGAGCGTAACCTTGGGGGATTTTGAAGTTGGGTTTTTATTTTTCTTTCTCTTGTTATTGGGATAAGTTCCAGAGTAAAATATAAAACATGGTGGGACGCCTTTCATAGCTTGGCTTTCTTGAATGATGCCCTGTAACTCGGAGAAACAATAGTGACTTGCAAAATGCAGCAATTTCCATCATGAATTTGAAGGGCGAGGTGCACCGAGATCCTGGTTTCTGGGGTTTAAATTGATTTACAGCGTATTCACAGCAGCTGTCCTGCTCCTTCACCGCCCGCCCTTCTCTCTTGTGCACACAGAAATATGTGCTGGAGAACCCTACTGTTATTTCTTGATTTTTAATTGTAGTGTAATTTGCTCCCAGAACACACAGACCTGCCTTTTCACACCCTGGCCACGCAGTGCAGCTTTCCCCGTCCCTCCGAGCCGCTTGTGTGTCCTGTGAAAGTCCTCAGGGCCAGGGCACGAGGCCAGGCTGGGGCGGGGGGAGGGAAGGGGCTTCTCAGGAACTTTCCCTTTCCCTTTCTCTTTCCCTTTCCCCTTCCCTTTCCCCTTCCCTTTCCCTGGCCGTCGGTGGCTTCAGTGGCACGCAGGGGAGGCAGTGCATCCCTCCCTCAGCTCTTATGGTCGATTTCTGAATATGCCTGTGTCCTGTCTAACTTTGATCTAGGTAATGACTCTGAACTCTCGTTAAATCTCATTTCATGTTGTGCCTTTCATGGTTCCTTGTCATCTTGTTTATTCCGCTGCACACTTTGAAGTAACTAAGCCGTACGTGCTGCCCGTGGTACCTCGCTGCCTGCGGGCTGCAGCGCTGGGGAGTAGCGTTGTTATTTTTTAAGAGCGCATTTGCAGAACTACAGTAAGTCTGTCCTAGAACAAAGGGGCCCCAAACACCCTGAGACGTGCAAGGGCAGCGGGGGGGCGGGGAGGGCAGCGGGAGCCTCGGCGCTGACCGTGCAGCCCCACCGCTGACCGCGTGTGCTCGGGGACGCTCGCAGCCTGCGATGCTCGATGCAGCCCCGGTGACTCAGCTACGGGAAAGGTAGCGCTTGGCATCCGGACTTGTACAAAACAGCAAAAATACCTTTCTGGAAACAGAACCAGTGATACCAGCATCCTTCGTTTCTCCTGCTTCTCTTTGCGTTTGGGTTCGCTAATTAAGCCATCAGGTCACCAGGAACAGCTCCGTTTCAGGCAATAGGAGTGTGACTGCCCCTTTATTCTGCTTTTCAGCTTCTCACTCCTCTGTTCATATTTAAAGGCTTAATTCTCTGTCATATCTTGCTTGGCAGCGTGTCAGGAGCCCGTGCCAGGCAAAGTGGGAAGTGAGACTAAAGGATTTCCTTTACACATTCGCTTCTATTTAAGATATTCTCGGTATTCACCAGATTGTTTTGCATTTGCCCTTGAAAATGCTCCTTGTGCCGAAATCGCTCACCCATCTCTGCCCGCCTGGCCTCAATCTCCCCAGACCGGACACGAGCTCTGACTGTTCCCGAGCAGCTCCAGCTCTGCATTCAAGTAGCAGGTGAAAACCTGAGGGCAGCATCCCATGGAGTGCACACAACAAAGAGACAAATGAAGTAGGAAGGGTTTTTTTCAAGACAAGCTAGTATAAAAGGCGTTTATTCATTCTTTATAGTTCATTACAGGTGAAACGAGGCTTTTCTGCTCAGAGTTCGGATGCTCGGGATTCTTTCTGAAAGCGCTATGAGCTCTTCCATCTAATTTTGGAAAGGAGATATATTCATATTGCTCCTGCTGCGCTTTCTCGTGTCCCGAAAGGCTGACAATCTGCTTTCAGAAAGCGCAGGCAAAGTGCTCGTAAGCCCAGATAAAATGTTACCGGAAGGCGGGCAGCACTCGCTGTAGACCCCGCGGAGGTGAGCCGTCCCTCGGCTGTTCCGTGGCACCGAGCGATGCCAGCGTGCGCCAAGAGCTGCATCGGCCCGGGGACGGAGGAGCTGTTGCCCCTGAAGCCGTTGCGCAGTGCTGTGCCCGCCGCCCCGTGCCCAGCGCTGCCTGCACCGTCGCCGCCCTGCGCGTCAGCCCGTGCGTCCCCGCCGCGCGTCCCCGCTCCCCGAGCAGCGACTCCCTGCGAGGCCGGCGCACCCTCTCCCACTGCAGTGTCTCCCCCCCCTTATTTAAGGGTGATTTCTGCCCGTCCGTGCTGTTCTCTGAGCGCAGCACGGCGTGTGTGGGACTGCGCGACTCTGCCAGGAGACCGCACTTGCCCGGGGCCGTCACTTGGGTCAGCTCCGCTGGGCAACTGCACGCCTTTGGCATCTGTGTCGTAAAACGTCCCACCGGTATCTCGTGCTTACTGCTATGGCGTTCGGCTCTAATGCCTTTGCACTATATATGTATACACACACACACACATTAGTCCTGCTTTAAGCAGTTTAATGAATCCAGGACTTTAGGGAGAATTAACAGTGTATTAACACTGCATCTGAAAAATTAAAGGAATAGTCAAGCAAATTTCTTTTTATTGACTTTTAGTGAGCCATTTAATCCAAACATCTCGTTAACTGCAATATAACTATACTATATAATGGGTTTCGCAATAAGAACAATTAGCTTTGCAATTAGCATAAGAGTGAGCGCTCTGCAACCGCCTGCAATTGGCAGTGGGCCTATTAAAAACGTGTCCTGTGGAGAAAAAATAATAGCGTTTCAGATGGGTAGATTGAAACCGTTTGACTTTAAGCACCAATAATATTTCTTCTATTGATCCAGTGTCCCGGATGATCTAGGGGTGGGGAGGGAAGGTTAGCTGCTCAGGGCAAACGTATTTCTCCTCTGTCACTGGCATGGCATCGATCAGCTTGATTTGCGGGGTAAACCAGGGAGCCCTGCAGTAATTAGCCCGTCCCGTTAATGCTCGGCCCGTCTGACCTCCCGCGGCGGTTACCAGACGGAGTTGCGGGGTGCCAGGGCTGGCAAGTGGCCGCAGCTCCGGGCCGGGAGCACGCGCTGCTGGCACCCTGCTGGCCCCGAGGGATGCTCCTGGGGGGCTCCAGCCAGCGCAGCCTCCGGCAGGCGCGGGACCGGGCGGGCTGTGCGTCTGAGGGCACGGGCAGACATTCCTGCTACGGGGATTTTCTGTGTCAAAAGGGAGAGTGTCCCTGTGGCTGCCCTCGAGCCCGTTTCTGGGAGAATATTCCCCTGGGATTGTGCTGGAGCGCAGGACGAAATGGCGATCCATCACCCGGGTAAGGATCACCTGCCTCTGCTTGGAGCTTCTCTTGCTTAGAAGACTGAAGACAACAAGGTTTGACGTCTCAGGCTATTGAATAAATAATAACCATCAAAAATGTCAGCATTTAGGTTTTATTTGAATCTCCTAGCCAACAACACTAACTTAAACTTGATGATGCACCATTACGGCCTCGGAGAGCATTCTGCCTGCCAAACAATATGTTCCGTGAAAACTGATATAATCTGCTTGTTATCTGCAGCACCGCCTCGTAGTGGTGCTTTATTGATTTTCTGCACAATCACAGTAAAAAGTCTTTTTTTTCCCCTCTGGTATCTTTTTATGATTCTGGAGGATTTGTTTCCGCTCATCTGTCATTTCTCACCCACTCATATCTTGGCTGTTTTATAATGGTAAGAAAAAAACCAACCCACTATTGATTTGCTCGACCACATTAACAAACATAAAGCTGACAAAGAGGAGAGACGGTGATAACCGCCACGAGCTGCACGGACAGATGGACAGACGGACAGACAGAGCCTCGCAGGGGGGTCCCCCAAGCAGGAGATGGGCAGCGTCTCTGCAGCGGTGCCGGCTCAGCCCCTCGCTGCCGGGGAAGGACGCCCAAACCTTTTCTCAGTTACCAGGAACCACAAAAAGCGACGTTTCCCAACAACTCCCTGATAGTGAGTGGGGCAGTGATGCGATGGGGACCGGAGCGTTTCACCTGGGGCAGCAAAGGGGCCGGGGGGGTACGCTGAGGAGCGGGACTGGGGCTGCAACGCGCCTCCTGAACAGCCTTTAATAGCTTCAGCAGTGAAAATGGAAGAGCAGAAACCAGCTTCGACATTTTTACTGCCCGTGTAATTAAAAACTAAGCGTTCTAGTTGGCAATATAAATAATTCCTCCATGGCAATCGATTTATTTTGGAGTAACGCAGTGGTGACTAAGGGCCAGAGGGGGGGTGGTAAGCAAAGGGAGCACAGACGGCCTCTCCACACCGTGCCCCATCCTGCACTGGCCGCGCGGACGGGGCAGTGCCGGAGCCCCGTCTGGCTCTGCAGAGCCCATCCCCACACCTGGGGAGCAGCAACAGCCCCACAAGCTACAGAGCAGAAATCAAGGCAAGGCAGCGATGCTGGTGTCCTCCACGGAGCCCAGAACTGCCCCCGCTCCTCTCGCACGCCGGCAGCTTGGCGGTCTCTCGGTCCCTCGCTGGTGTCTCCACGGCAATCGGTCGGTGCCTGCTCACTGCTCCTCTGCGCAGGCACACGGCTTTCCTCAGCGGACACCGAGATGAGGCTTGGGATGAGACAGAAATTGCTAATAAATCAGGGAAAGTCAATAAACAGGGAAAATGAACAGCCTGAGTTTGGGGTCGGTTTCCCCTGTGCTTGGAAATCCATTTAAATATTGGATTCTGCCTGCCGTTGGGGAGAGCGGCCGGCTGCTGCCCCAGCGAAGCGCGGGCGTGCGGGTGGCCGGGGCAGCAGAGGGGCTGCGCCACCGCCGGGCGCCTCCTTGGCACAAAGCAGCTCGGTGCCAGCCGCTGCCCGGCGCGTGTGCCGCACCGGTGGGAAACGCTCCCCCCTAACCCGGCGCAGGATTTCCTCAGCTCTCGCAGCCCAGATGCGGCATTCCCGAGCTCAGGCTTTGGGAGGGGGGGCTGTTAACTGAGAGGGGCTGTTTGCCTCGTGCGCACATTGGCTTTGTTTGCTGCTGCTGAACCACCAAATAATTATCTAAAAATTGTTTCATTTCTATGCTTCAGGGGCGATTTTTGTTGTTCTTTACTTCAGTAACTGATATTTTAACTAAGCAGCTTGCATGAGATTGTGGTGAAACAACACAGACGGTGCAAACTGCCCTGCCAGGCACGGAGCAGGCGGCTCCTCTCCGTGTCCCCTCTCCCTGGCGGCGCTGGCCGCATGCCGTGGTGGCCGCATCCCTCCCATGGCAGGACATGAGGTGCTGGAGGCCGGAGCGGGGAGGAGGAGCGCGGCGGGGAGAGGGAATTGTCTCTCTGCTGAGGCAGATCTGTCGCCGATGGCCGCGTCTCCGCCAGGCGTCCCAGGACAGGGCACGGCTCTCGGAGCCACCACGCTCGGGGACCAGGGGAGGGCTGCAGGGAGGAAAGGGGGGTGCGAGGGGAGCCGGTGAGTGATGCGGAGGTGTCACAGCAGTGGCTCCAATTCGTCCGTCGGGTGTTTTAACCCGTCCTTCCCGCGGGGGTGAGGGTCCTCCCTGCTCATGCACACGCTCTGCGCGGGGAGCTGGAGCGCAGGGCCCTTCCTCCCGACACGCTCCATCTCCAGCAATAATCTAAAGTCAATTTGCTATACCAATTGAGAATATTCCCATTTGATGAATGCCTGTTTGCCTTTAATTTGTTACAAGATGATGAGACTTAAAGGAAATGTTCAGCTGTCGGGAAAGTGCGCTCTTAAGACAATTAAATTTGTGAACTTTGGTATCATTTACTAAGCCATCTT
This sequence comes from Himantopus leucocephalus, assembly GCA_003993805.1. NCBI lineage: Eukaryota > Metazoa > Chordata > Aves > Charadriiformes > Recurvirostridae > Himantopus > Himantopus leucocephalus. The sequence continues at coordinate 4,924,539 of RSEF01000023.1, read as the reverse complement.
CCAGGGACTCTCTTCTAACCCCCAGCATTGTCAGTGCTGGATTTTCTGTCTCTCTCACCTTTTCTAACACAGCAGGCTGAGTATTTTACATTTAGGAAGCCTACCTGGGCCTTGGTGAGATTTAGATGCTTTGAAATGTCACTTGCCATATGTTGCCATTATTATTATGAACTGCATTCAGATGAAGAGCTTTTTCTGGCGGATCCATAGCACCAGACCTTTGCACGTCGCAGGGTGCCAAAAGAGCCCCTCGTTTGAATGCCAGTAATAACCCCGTCTCTGCCCAACGAGGCACCTGCCTCACTTTCAGCATCTGAGTTGGTCCCCGTTGAGATCAGGTCGTGGATCCGGCCGGGGCCGGTGGCGCATCTCCAGCAGCGCCCGCGGCGTCAGGGTCCCGGCGTGGCAGGGGGGGTCGTGGCTGGGCGGCTGGGAACGGCAGCACGGTCGTTAATCTCAGCCTACGGCCCTCCGGGTACTCGGGCAGACCCATCCCATTCCCCGCATTCTCCTTTGCAGCGGAGAGGGTCCCTCAGCGAGGATTCAGTCTTCATAACCCAGAAAAAGGGTCATTTTCTCTGCCATATCAGGTGTTTGTAGGTCTGATTTACTGCCTTCCCTGCCCCGTCCCCCGGGACCTGCTCTGCGCCTGGCCCAGCTGACGGCACCGGCGGAGGAACGCCGGCGATGCCGGGAAGGGGCTGGGCTGGGACCTGCTGGAGTTTGAGTCCCTTTCATCTGCCTCTGCCTACCAGAAACTTTGAAACATCAGAGTAAAACAGTGTCACGGGGAGAGGAGGCTGAACTGGAGCAGCGAGAAGCGAGTAGCGGAAAACCCTCCGGGAGAAGGGGGGAGGGCTGCCGGCACCCTGCCTGCGCGGCGCTGAGCGGGGGGTCCCTCCCCCGGCTGAAGTCTCTGCGTCTTTGAGAAGAGCAGAAATTCAGACGGGCTGTTCCTGCAGCGGAGAGGACAGCAAACGTCGCAGCCTTCCTGCAGGCAGAGAGACCCTCGGCTTGGTCGTCACCCGGCGCAAGGGTGTCCCGCGGCAGGACCAACGGACTGACGTGCAGCTAAAGAAGCGTGCAGCAGCACAGGAGCATCAGCAATGGGCAACCGCCTCTGCTTTTGCAGGGGAAGCTGGAGCACAATGCCAGGTCCCCAAACTGCGATGGTTTTTCCGCTCTTTCCCCACAACTTTACTTCTGCTTTCCTTTAGAGAAGGCAAGGATACAGAGGGGAAAAAAATCTCTTTGCATTCCTGAGAGTTATGAAATAATCATGCGGTGTTTCCCTTCATCACTACTAATCACAAGAGCAAGCTCTCACAAAGAATTAGTTTGCACTAAACCTTTCGTAAATCTCCAAAGCCACAGAAGAGAGATCGCAGAACTGGAGATTATGACTTTTAAGTTCAATTCATTACCTCAAATTAGCATCAAACTACACAGCCTGGTAAGCAGAGCTCTCGCGTACAGCACAGCCCCCGACCGGAGCAGTCCGCTGTTCAACCCGAGCGGCTCAGATTGGATTAGTCAGAGGGGGTTTGGAGGAGAGCAAGGCTGGGGAGGAGCAGCGCACATTGGATCGCGTTCAAAATAGTGTCTTCTCTCTTACTAGAACATATCGTTGCGTTATTAGGCAAAATAGATTCTAGCATTGATTTATCATCCCCGTTGGAAAGACGTTTGGCTGTGCTGTTCCGTTTAAACTGAGCTTAACAGCCCGCGCATGGGAGCTGCGGCACTGCAGCGCGGCCGCGCATCCTGAGCCGGGTGGCGAGGGAGGAGGGAAACCTGCTGTCAGAGCTTCAGCAGTACGTGTCCTTGTCTCCCTGGCAGCAGCAGGAGAGGGGCGGGCAGGCTCCGCAAAGTGTTATTACTATTTGCACCTATCAAGGAAAAAAAAGTCTGTTTCAACCTGAAGACCTGAGAGGAAGGAGCCGCTGACAGGGACGGCGGCTGCCGCTGCCCTGCTCCTGGGGGAAAACGTGTGAATAAATTATTATGACTCCAAGAGCAGTGGAAACTTCAGAAATAATTTCTGAGACTGATGACTGTGAAATTTCAATAATATCACTGCGGGGTGGGAAACCCAAAGCTGGGCCACCGCGGTTCCCGCAGGAGGGCTGCAAGGGGACGTGCTTATGAGAGCTGGGGCAGGAGGGAGACCTAAGCCCTGGCACTGGTGAAGAAGCACGTGGCCCCCAGTCAGTCCAGACAAGGCTGGGAAACGGAGGTTCCCAGTACCCAGAGGATCCCTCTGTCCGGGTTGGGAAAACTCAGGGCAGAATTTACATACAGATCCCAAGGCCAGGTTGTTTCCATGTTGCTTGTTCACTTGGCTTCACAGTGTTGAATCCTGGAGAAACTCTCCCTGTGATGTCCCCAGTGGAAGAACATCCCCAGTGCAGCGCCTTCACCCTCTGCGGCGGGGCAGCTGGAATGCGGGTGCTCAGGAGAGCTCAGAGCCCCAGGGAGACGGAGTCTCTGATTACCTTTACTCCTTTATGCATGAATCAGACGTGAACTATCAGGTGTCTTTTCCAAAGCCCTTTCTTAGACCGCAGCAGCCCCCGAGTGCCTCCTCCCCGCCCAGCCTGCCGGGGGCTTTGCACGGGGGTCACTGCCTCCGGCCGCCGGGGCGGCGCTGGCGATCCTCCGTGCCTGGTCCAATGCCACAGGGTGCGAAAGGAGCTGAGAGAGGCCCAGGCTGGCGCCTGCGGTGGAACATCTGGTGCCACAGAGCCCACCAGGAGCACCACGGTCCTGCCAGGGGCACTGTGTCCCTCCACAGCCCTTCTGGAGGGGCGAGAGCGGAGCGCACAGGACACGGCTGATGCCAGCAGCCCGGGGACACGCCGCAGCGCGCGCTCTGCCCCCTCCCTGTGCCGAGAGCCCGGCCGCGGAGGCAGCTCATCACTCAACACACAATCCAGATTTATTTATATGTGCACAACAGAGGGAAATGGCTTTGCTGCCGGGATCAATCCTTCAATCTAATGCCTCTCACTCCATTGTAACTGTATCTCATGACCTTCTCAGGGATTTTCAGGTTTTTCACTTGAAGGAACAAGAGCTGTGGAGAGAAGGACGTGAGAATAAAGGAAAGAGCTCTCTGGTTTCCATTCAATGCAGAATGACCCGGGCAGGAAAGGAAAACTCATGAGTTATGATGATACACAGTTTGGATCTTTGCTGCACCCAGCGATGCTCTGTGTTACGGCTTTGTGGTTTTTTAACGCAGAGGTCACCTACTTGAGCGTCTCCTGCTGCTCGTGAAATCCCCCCGCCAACGCACCGCCGTCGCTTCAGCCTCTGCGCAACGGGAACAGCGCCGACACCGCAGCCAGACACAGCCAGAGCTCCTGTGCCGCATTTTCAAGGAGATTTGTCAATGGCGGAGGGAGGGCACCAGGGTGCAGCAGGGCTGGGCGAAGGATCCCGGCTCCTCCAGACCACGTTCGCCAAAAGGCCTTGTCCTGGTCTCAGCTGGGACAGAGTTAATTTTCTTTCTAGTGGATATTGTGTTTCCAAATTGGTATGAAAGGAATGTCAACAATCCATATTGTTTCAGTTGTTGCCAGGTGATGTTTACATTTTTCAAGGCCTTTTTTCAGTTTCCCGTAAAGCTGAGAAGAAGCACAGACTGACTGATGGAATGGCCAACAGAATATTCCATACCGCAGAGGTCATACTCGTTATATAAATGGGGGTTGGCCGGGGGGGATCCGTGATCACTGCTCCAGACAGTGCCAATTCACCATTCACCGGGCAGTGAGTGACTTGTGTCATTATTATTATTATTATCCTTTTTCATTATTGTTCTATTATCCTGTCTTTATCGCAACCCACAAGTTTTTTTCCTTTTTCTCTTTCCCCTCCTTTTCTCCCTCTTCTCCCCACCATCCTGGGGGGCAGGGGGGTGAGCGAGCGGCTGTGTGGTCCGGTTAAACCACAACAGACCTTTCTGCAGGAGCCTGCCCAGGCAGGGAGGCTGCAGGAGGGAGGCTGCAGGAGGGAGGCTGCAGGAGGGAGGCTGCAGGCGGGGCGGCTGCGCGGCTCTGCCATGCTCTGCTCCGCGGTGCTCGCCCAGTCGGAACTGAAGGCCAACACGGTTCGGGGAGTGCCCGGCCCTTCCTCCGTGCATTCAATCAAGTGATGCTCCAGCGAGCCAGAAACTGAACCGTAAAAGCCATTAGCTCCCAGCAACGACCCAACCAGACTCGTGGCTCAGCCCGCAGACAGTGCTGTCTCCCTGTACGGGGACCCGCGCCTTCCTCTCCCAACCTTGTTTTCATCCAATTTTCATCGCCCTGGCAGCGCTGGGGTGCAGCCGCGTCGCAGCAGCATGGCTGGTGCAGGTTTTTCCACCTTGGTGTCTGCACAGGCTGACGTGGGAAGGCTGCACGGGGCCTCCTGCACAACCAGCCTCTAAGCGGGGAGTGTTTCCAGGCAGGGTCCTGCTCCGTGCCGTGGGGGGGTGCCAAGGACCGGGTTAGGTGGCTCCCAGGGCTGGTGCCCGAGTGCTGCCCCCTCCCCCAGCCCTTGCACCCACCGCACGGAGCCCAGGCACATCCGGCAGCGCCGACCCTGCGCCGAGCAGCCGGGAGGGCAGCGGGGATCGGGAGCTGAATCCCCCGCTCCCCCCACCTGCCTGCACGAGGGCACGCGTCCCCACAGCAGTGGTACAGTAACAGTCCATTAATTATGCCATTTAATTAGATAACGAATATTCATATTTCAGTAATGACTCTGCTGCTCATCCTGCATTTAGCTGCGCGTGCAGCAGTGACGCAGCCTTTACCCGTTCGCTCGCTCCTAATGAACAACCACTTAGAATTTTAAAAAGTGGAGGATATCTTTCTGAGTTAATTAGCTTGAAATTAGCTTAATCACAGCTCATTTAAACTTATCTAAACAACAGCACGAGGAACTCAGGAAAACTTGGGCTCAGCCTTACTCAGCTTTCCACCCCGAGACGCCGGCTGGCCAGGGATGCCGAGCACCGCGCTGGCTGGCTGGGAATGCCGCGCATCGTGCCAGGGTCCTGCCCTGATCCCAGACCTCGCTCTCCCCATCCGGGTGCTGTGCCTGCGCTCGGAGGTGGCTCAGCACCGTCCCGGCCCCGTCGCCCCTTGCTCCTTGGCCGGGGACTGCAGCACCTTCAGCAGCTCCTCTCGCCTGCCCCCGCGGTGCGGGGAAGAGCGGTCCCTGCGCTGGCACCGCTCAGCCCGGCCTTCGAGAACAGCCCACACGCTGCCGCGGCTGCCCAGGGGCCGGGACACGGAAACCATCAGCGCTGCCCCGGCGAGCCCGTCCTCGGCACTTGGCAGGCGGCAAACGGAGCGGGTCGGTGCCTCTGCCTGCCCCTTCGTATGAGCCAGGTAACGGCGCTGCGGCGGTCAGCCCTGGCTGCTGCCTGTCTCGCACCTCGCCGCTGCTCCCTGGTAATTAGAAAAGCCAGCATAACCAGTAAGACATGATATAATGTAGACTGTCACTGCTGCCGCAATTAAGCAAGCTATTCCTCATCCTGCTATCTCCAAATGCAGGCGGAAGGAGCAGTAAACACCCCTGCAAGGTCACGCTCCCGCAGAGGGCTGCCCGTGCCCAGCAGAGCCGGAGCTGCCTCGCACCACTGCTGGGACATTTCAGTTCAGTTCTCTAATCGCCGTAAGCACTAGGAGGGCACCGGAGCGAGGCAGTGCCTGGCACGGCGCGGGCCAGGAGCCGAGGAAAGCGCAGAGCGAGGTCCCTGCTGCCAGCGGCCGAAGTCAAACGAAGACACCTCCTTGCTCTTCAGAAGTGGCAGAGCAGCCACCTGCGCCAAGGGAGAGCCCCCGGCTCCAGCGTAAACCAGAGACGGCGTTCATTAATACGTTGTTTTCTTTATGAGCGGGTTCCCCATTCTGTAATCACTCGTGATCTGCCACAGATCTATTTACCGCACCTGCTGCAGCTGCGGACAAGTAATTTCACTGCCGCTCTGACTGTGATGAGCCTGAAGACAGCCGTCCCTGGCGGGGCTTTAAAAAAAATGACTGTAACTCTTAACACCTAATTTTCTCCACTTGTCTTTGTCCTAGGACTCCTCGCTCGTCAGAAGGGTTAACCCTACCGGGACCTAAACCTCGCTGCCCCCTATCGAGGTAAGAGACAGCTTTTGCTGCTGTCCTTGAACAAGCATTTTGGGTGGTTGGGGGGGAACATCATTCTCCTAACACCAAAAATTATTAGTCTAGAGAGAAAACTGAAGCTGGATCGCCTGCTTTGGAAATACAAGCCGGGCTTATGCATAAGGATATTCCAAGCAAGCTGCGTCTGCCTCGGCCGGCAGAAGCGACAGTGTTCAGCAGAAGGCTTTGTTGGGTGGAAGAGGATGCCGCGAGCAGTGGCTGCAGTCAGATGTCACCTCAGCCTCCCCAGTTCAGTCCTCAAGTCCTCCCGCTTCCTCCTGGGAGATGTTTCTGTCCTCACTGGTTGCACACAGTCCACAGCTATGCGATGCACACTGCTCCTTTCTGTGTCAGATTGATTTGAATATTAATTGTATGTGACCTGTTGACTTCAGCTCATGCAGAATCCACCCCGCAATTAGTTTACTTAACTGCTCTGTCTCCTGCAATAGCTGTCAAGAATAATGAATTAACCCTGAATTTGATCCTGAACAGAGAAACTTCACACTGGAATGAGTTTATTATTTCATGTGCTTTTCAGAGTTCTTGAACTCTATGTTAAGATCTAATCAATTGAACATCTGGGTTTCCTGGAGGCTGAGGCAGGATCATGCAATATTTACATCAATATTCTGAGATCAAAGACAGCTACAGGTCTTGGAAAAAACCTCCATGCAGAGGGATAAAACAGAGCGGAGGAAATCGGAGCTGAAATTCGAGTCCTGCCCCGTCCTGGGCAGCCTCCCCCGGCCAGGGGAGGGCACCAAGAGGTCCCTCAGCATCGCAGGGGGACCGCGGGGACTNATAAAACAGAGCGGAGGAAATCGGAGCTGAAATTCGAGTCCTGCTCCGTCCTGGGCAGCCTCCCCCGGCCAGGGGAGAGCACCAAGAGGTCCCTCAGCATCGCAGGGGGACGGCGGGGACCGTCCCAAGGGCAGCAGGGAGGCAGCAGTATTTTCTTTCTTCAAAAAGAGCAGGTAACGTTGCCAGCACAGAAAACAGTTCCTGTTCCCGTGTAAGTTTGGTGTTGGCAGGTGGATCGCTGAAGGCCTTCTCCCGCCTCCAGCCGAGCACGTGTCCCTCGAGGCCGGGGACGTGCCGGGGATGTGCCTTCGCGGCGCAGGGGGCAGGCAGCCCAGGCTGCCACCGGGGCAGGAGCGTCTGCGGCGCGTTCCGCAGGGCTCTGCAGTGCCGGGGGGCCGGCGGGGCCGGGCTCCCCTGCCAGGGCTTCTGCGCTGGACACAAGTTCGGGACATCCCGGGCTGGAGGCGCTGAGGAGCACCGTCGGGCGAGCGCGGGGACAGGGCGGCAAGGAAAGGGATCCTTTCAATCCCGGGATCCGCTTGGCCCCGCGCAAAGAGCGATGGCACACCTCAGGAGTGTGCGCATTCCTGTGNACCGTCGGGCGAGCGCGGGGACAGGGCGGCAAGGAAAGGGATCCATTCAATCCCGGGATCCGCTTGGCCCCGCGTGAAGAGCGATGGCACACCTCAGGAGTGTGCGCATTCCTGTGCCCCCTCCCCAAACCGCCGCCTTTCTCGTCTGCTCTTAGCTTCAACTTCAAAGCGGAAGGAAGACCCTTTAATGCCACATTTCAGCTTGCAGAGCGAGTTCCGCAGCCAGTTCCCCCTGCGAGCGCCTGGGAGCTGCGTGGCAGCAGGAGATGCTGATGGCGGTGCCCGCCCGGCGGCCGTTATAAATACGGAGGAGAGAGGAGAGAGGTGAAAGCAGAAACCCTCAGAGATCTCATTAGTGGGAAGCATCCTCCAACTGATGCCTTGTGGTTGTCGAACCCGGACCTGCTCAAGCATTCAACCCAAAGCATAGAGAAACGCGTACCCCGCACGCAGAGGGGAGCACCGCCGACGGGCTGGGCCGGGGAGATGCAATTACCTCCGACAAGAGAGGGCTGTGCGGTAGATTCCACCCAAACATACGCCGAGCTGTGTCGGCAGCCCGCTGCCTGTCTCCTCCTGCAGAGACGGAAAACTGCCTGTCGGTACCGCCGCAGAGCAGGGGCTGGGGATCGTCCTGCCTTTCGGCACAAAAGCGTTTCTACCCCCTGCCTGCTCGCTCCCGAACGGCCCCCACGGGAAGCAGAAATTGGGGCACAGCCATCTTGGTGCGTGGGTCACAGACCCGCGTGCCCACGGGTTATTTGTCTTCGCTGGGTCAGAAAATAGCTCTCCCGGCCCCTCGCCCGTCTCCCCTGCGTGGTCTGGGGGAGCGGGTGGGCGTTTGGGACCAGCCCTCGCCGCGCCACGGCTCCGGCAGCGGGGCTGCGCGCTCCTCGGATGGGACACGCTGGCCGGGGACCCCCAGCTCGGCGGGGAAGGGCTGTGCCCCAAGACAGAGCCTGGGTGTGTTTTATGCTGTCGTCGCTAATGGAATCAGAGGCGGAGAGCGGGCGGCCCCCGTTTGCGGCCCCGTTGCACAGGGCTGAGGCACGTTCCGCTGGAGGATAACGGGCGGCTCGCCCAGGTAGCCAGCTAATTGCAGGTTTGCTCCATGAATGGATTATTTCCACCATGCCGGTACTTAACAGAAGCAGCTCCCTTCGAGGGCACTCTTATTTCCCATATCATGAAAAATTTAAGTACTATTTAGGGCCTGTTTTACCACTCTCCTATTTGTGCAGCTCTCATTAGCAATAGGAGGAGGTGTTGTGCTGCACTTGGAGTGGAAGTGACTCCTGCGTTTTTAAATCACACACAATATAGAAATACTTCAGGGCTCCTTCAGACGAGAAATCAACACCGCTCTAACCACTGCAATGAGATACTCGGTCCCTCTGGCTTAGTCATTTAGTCTGCAGTTAGCAACAAGGTGAATTTTAATTCCAGACCATTTTTTTCAGTCCTGCTGCTCTTTGTGTGCGTGCTGCTTTTCTAATAACAATGCGAGCCATATGGTGCCTCCAGCACTGGGACTGCAGCCACGGGGTAACAGATGCAAAATGGCCCAAGACAATAGATTTAAAAGTTTGCCTTCTCACTTTTGAGGAGTTAGAAGTGCCACCAAACGCAACAACATGAACTATTCAGCAAATTAAACATGGCTGGAGTACACAAAGGCCAGCCTTTCTGCAAAGGATTTCTTCCGGGGACCCTTTCTAGGACACTTTGGAGGCACAGCGCCAGAAACCCTCTCTGCAGGATGCTGAGCAACGGGGGCTGCCAAGAGCAGCCGAAAGCTCCTGCATGGATCCTTTTAGGAACTGCCCGGAAAACGCCTGTCAGAGCCGGGGTGGACAGGGCCTGGAGCAGGGCGAGCGGCGAGATGGCGCCCTGGGGTCCTTCCCTTCCCTGCTGTTGAAATTCCCGGACTCTCTCTCACAGTTTCCCACCCAGAAGCTGGCCTGGCCTGCGACACGGACTGGGCTCTGCGGAGTCTCTCCTTATCCAGGCGGGCAAGTGCAATTCTCCAAGAACTTCCACTGGCTCAAAATAATAGAACCAAGATGAGAAGACGCCTTCAGGGACAACTCTTCCAGCTCCTGCAAAGAGCAGAGTTGGTAGAGAACAACTCAAAACAGTTCCCAACCCATGTCAACACTCGGCTGAGACCTCACCGGAGCTCGGCATCGCCTCCCGCTCCCGCTGGCAGGATGCTTCCCAGCCCTCGGCTTGCTCCTGCCAAAGGGGAGGGAGGGAACTCGGGAAGCAGAGGCGGACGTGCTCCCCGGGCCGGCACGCCGAGGGCAGCTCCAGGATGGTCTGCGCGGGTTCACTGCTTTCAGCAGAGCAGAGCTAATACTGCTCGTTAGAAAAGACATTAAAACACGAGTTACAAATGACTGCGGAGCTCCACAAATGTCACTTCCATCGAACTGTTATTCATTTATTGATTTGTATTAAACAAGTAGATAAATACTTAATCTGAACAGCAGCAGCGCTCTCATCATAAAGTGAATGAGTGTTTAAAGTGTGTCTGGCTCATTAGCAGACTTACGGCACTTTGTCACCGTTTCCAGGACTGCCAGCCAAACCTTTTAATTACACTCATCCTCAGCAGAGCCCATCAGCCGAGCTCCCCCAGGCTGCAGAACCGGGCAGAGTTGCAGCACAGCCGCAACCCGTTCCACGCGGCACCTCCAGCGCAGGGGTTCTGTGGGAGCACAAAGGGGGGGGATGCGGCCCCTCCGCCCCCCCGGCTGCCCCCAGCCCCGCAGCCAGCTCTGTGGGTGGGGGAGTGCTGCCGGGCCACGGCCCCTGGTTTGGGGAGGTTGTGGGGGTCTTGGGGGCCGAGGCGAGCTCTGCCTCCCCCTGCGCCCAGGCTGCCGCCGGGCCGGTCACCCGCAGTCCCACGCTGGGTTGTTCCAGCCCTGCTGCCGCGCACGCTGTTCATCGGCCGCTGCTGCAGCAGGGCTGGTGGCTTCGACCCTCCCAGCCTGCGCTCCCTGCAGACAATCGCGCCTGATTGCCACTCCTGCCCAGAACTGTGCGGCAGCGATTACTCCTGATGATAGCCAGAAAATGGGAGCGGGAGCAGCCTGAGCAGCTGCGGCAGCGCTGGCGCTTCACACCAGTGAGAAACAGCCAGAGCTGCAACTTCTTATATTTAAATGACTCAAGAGTGGAGGCGAGTTTGGGAGATGAAGCTGAAACTCCCTCGCATCCCTCAAGCCCTCTTCTGTTGCTTACCTTTCCCTCAACCTTCTGCAGCACGATGGCAAAAGCTCCTCGTCACCTGCCGCAGACCTGGGAAACTCTGGGTGCGCGTGACCCTCATGGGGGTCTCTGCCCCCCGTTTTACATTTGGCATGCTGCAAAATTACCCATCTTACAGTCAGCTCATATTTAGCCCAAAAATGCCAGTTTATATATAAACAAACTTATTTTTAAACCCCCTGAGGCCAAGGCACACATTTTGTCAACATTTTTCCTTAAAGAAATAAAAATCTTTTTTCCAGTGTTTTTTCAAACACAATGAAATTCAAATCAATAACTTGAAAATGAAATTGCCCTCCAACTGGTTATAAACAAAAATTAACCTGACCAGACTGCTTCCACTGAAGGTGGGATCGGAGCACCTCAGAGTTGGCCTTTGAAGTACTGCCCTGGCCCTTTGTCAGTAATTAGCTGTAACGAGGAACGAGATGCCAATAGAATGGAACAGCCAGGGAGCGGCATTCTCGCTTTGTTTTGTTTTGCAGCTTCTCCTCTCCCGAAGTCCTGGATGGATTTATGGCCTCTCACCGCAGACCGGCACCGGGCTGCTGGCGGAAGCGGTGTGGGCACAGCTCCGGGCTGGCAGAAAGGCCACGGCAAGGAGGCAGGAGAATTGCAAGTACTTTAAAAAGGTAATTAAGATTTTGGACAACTTTCCTATTACAGGTGGGAACTAATATTGATAGTGTTCTTCCTGGGCTTTTCTCATGTGAAAGGAATTGCTGCAGAAAAGCAACTGAACAGAATATTAAAAAAGCAAATCCATTCTCATCATCCCCTTTCACATCCCATCTCCTTCCCAGGGCACCTCCTCGCCTCCCTTCACCTATCAACAAACAAACAGTTTGGCCCTAATTACACAGGACAAGCACTGGAGTCAGGAGCTGCGAGCCCAGCGAGATGGACGGGCGGGATGTTCCCCCGCACCCCGGCGTTGTGTCCTGCCGCACGGGGCGGGGAACAGTCTGGGCTGATTTACTTTAGATTTGTGCTGGGAGTAAATTGGAAGACATGAATCATCTTGACGCCTACGCTCTCGAGATGGATTACCTGGCTTGGCAGCTTGTTCCTCTCTTTCCACAGGCTTGCTTTTTTGTTCCTTTTGGTGAAAAGTTTCATTTCCCAGACACAGGAGGGTTCCCACTCTGTGCCTGCGCCCTGGCATGCCTGGGAGCCCCGTGCCGCTCTCCTGATGGAGGGCCTGCCAGGCTGGACCGGCAGCTCCTGTGCCCTTGGGCGATTCCCGGCTGCCTGCAGCTCTGCGAGGGACTCACCGTGCCAGAGCAGCCAGCGAGCAGGCTGGCAGGGAGCCGGCGTCCCCCTCCAAACACGGGCCTGACAGCCTTAAATGGGTGTAAAGCGCTCATGGCCGCGTTCTGCCCAGGCTGCTGTGGGTTCACCAAACAGCTCCTCAGCACATCCCCTCCTGAGCTCTTCCTCCTAGAAGTCACCTCTTCTTTCCAGGCGTGGAGCTGAGAGCGTCTCCGTGCAAGGAGGGAGCTCCTGCCTGGGGCTGGGCTGCTGCTGCCCCTCGTTAACAAGTGACTTCTGCCTCCTCCGTTAGTCGCTCTGTGGAAACCAGAGCTGGAAGCACAGTAAATAACGCTGCTCCATGTTTTATTCACCAGGCAGAGGGAGTCTCTCCCACTGCCATCTCTGCTGCTCCAGCGAAGGGCGGCGCACCTGAGATAAATGCTCGACTCCCTCGTGTGATGCTGCAAGGCAGCCCTGCTCTGGCCCAGCAGGGCTAAATCACCAGTTAATTATGTCCAGGCACCTTCCCACCTTAAAGGATTCAGCACTTCACCCCACAAATTATGTGCAAAGCAGGCAAATAAGCCCCATCCCCGTTTTGCAATGATTGCAGCAATCAGTGCAACTCCGACTTGCTCCCAGGGACTGTAAATCTTGAACTCTGCAGGCAGAGCCCCCGGGTCGATAATGAGCGATTAACCTTAATTCCACCTCTTCCTCTCTTTTAAGACGGTTCATCGGGAGCCCCCCACGGTGACACCAACCGCACTGCTAATTACAGCCCCGCACTGGAGTAGCGCAGCTCCCGGGGCAATGCACAGGGCAGCTGGCAGCATCGCTGCCCTTCTGCTCCTGCTCAGCTGCCTTCTTCCTCCCCACCTTTGTCTCCTTCCTCCCCACCTTTGTCTCCTCTTTGTCTCCAGCTTAACTTCTGCTGGAACTCTCTCTTTTTTTTTTTTTTTTTCCTTGGTGAGAGGGGATTTGGAAGCGGAGGGAAATCTGGGGAAGGAGGCAGCACCTTCCTGAAGAGCGTCCGGAGGAGCCCTGCACCCTGTGTGAGGTCCAGCCTGGGGCAGGGACATTTTGGGACCCAACCTCTCCCGCCGCCCACAGCATCAGAGCCCTGGCTTAGGACCGTCCCAGCTCTCTCCTGAAGCTGGCCTTCCCAGACATTGTCCTTGCCATCCCCCAGTGTTTCCACCTGCTCTGTGGGGCTCTGAAGCCTTCTGAGGAACGTGAGGTAGGATGCAGATTTGTTTGCATTTATTTTTTTAAGAGGTGGGGAATTTTGGAGCGCAGCCTTGCTTCCTCTCCTCCTCTCCATCCCTTTCTCCGGCTTTCTTTGAACAAATCATTCCTTTTGCAGAGTCCTGTTGTTTAATTTTGCCGAGTGCTGAGTCTCAACGTCCTGTTAATTGGTTTTGCCCGTCTTTGTGCATTCCGTTAAATGAGAAAATGCCACACATAAAATTTTAATTTTGAAAGCTGCCTTGTTTGTTTTATATTGAAATTACGCACGCCGCTCCGGCCTGCAGAAACAGACGCTTTCTCATTTCATTAAAAACTCTTTGTGATGATAAAAAGCAGCAGAAATGAGATAAAAAGTGGTGTTTCCTTAAAGGCACATGAAAGTGAGAGAGATAAATCCCCTGTATTGTGGGGGATGAAATCCAGCGCAAGGCTGCAAAGCGGCGATACCAGGCGGAGGCTGAGCTGGCGGACGCAGCGCAGCGCAGCCACAGCTCCGCTCCCAGGAGGGCGCGGGCTCTGCCACCCACCCGCGGCTTCGCTCCCACACCGCTCTGAAGCACCCAGGAGGCCACGTGTGTCTCTGGCCGTGTGTGTCTCCGGCTGTTTTACCTCCGGCCGTGTCCCTGCCCGTGGTGTCCCCGCCTGGCAAACTGGAGTGCTGGCGAAGCGAGACTGGTCCCGCTGCCCGGCTGAGCCCCGCTGAGGGCCGGCACCACGAAAGCGTCGCCACAGCCTCAGGTCAGTCCCAAAGCCGCCCTGGTGTTGCACGGGCGAGGGGGAAATTGGTGCCCAAAGCGAGAAGGGCAGAGGGGATGTTTGGTGCTTCACAAGTGGATACGGGGCGGTGGGACCAGCACCTTCCTCTCCAGCCCTGGTCTGTGAGCACCCACAGACTGGTTAACCCCACAGACTGGTTAACCCGCTTCTCAGGACCCTCAGCAGGACCTTCGTCCTCAGCAGTCCTGGCCCGGCCGCTCTCGCACAGCCGCTGGTCATGGCACAGCTCCCTGGTGAGCAAACTTTCTGCCATCGCCTGCGCGGGCACCGATGTTCTCATACAAAGAACTGGACAACTGGGGGCTGAGGCCACCGGAGGTTCCTGTGCACTGGGGGTTGGTCACTGATCTGTTGGATTTTTAGTGCTCCCATATTTATTCTGCCCAACAGGATCTGGAAATCAGAGCAAATGAAGAACCAAATTCCAGCTTCTCATTTGATTGTGTCACTTCTTTCTTTCCCCCCATCCCTTAACATCAAAGTGAGGTTTTTTTCTTCTTGAGTTTCAATATTCTTTAGCAGTTGCCGAATTGCTATTCGGCTTTACTGAGTTTTTCCACCCACTGCCATTTTAAAGGTCATTTAATTATTATTACAAAGAATTACAGAAAGACAGAGAATTCTTTAAATGCCTTAAGCTGCAACAGGTTATCCGCATGGATTTTTATTTTTGTGTTAATGGATTAGCGTTGGCAGCTTTGTGCCGTGCGGAGCTCGGGAGCCTTTTGCCCCGTTTTGCTGCGTGTCCCCCCCGGTGCCGGTCCGCTGGAGCGCCGGGGCTGACCTGCGGAGGGGCCACCGCTCTGCCGCTGACGCTGCCCCCCCCCCAAACCGTCAGGAGATGTTTCTTTGGGGGGTTCGCACTGGGTGCGGCCACCGCAGCACCGCGCTCATGCCTGTCGGGGGGAGAGCGGCAGCGCGACTGCAGCGCTGGAGCTCAAACCCGGAGCCCTCCGCAGCCCTCCAGCCCTCAGCACCCGACACTGAGTCTGCTGGCGAGGCATGACGCCTCCGTAGGGATTTGGCTGAGGGAGCTGGAGTCCGACCCAAGCAAGACGTTAGATCAGAGCACTGGGTCAATATTTCTCAAGCAGCTGATGCACGCACAGGTTTTTCCCTTCATTTCAACAGCACATTAATGAGCAGAGTCACTGCTAAAGCAAACCCAAAGCCAGTCTTCTGTTTTCATGAAAACCTGTTTTCTACCAAAATGCAGTTATTGCTGGTAAACAGCCAAATTTCCACCCTTCGCAGGAACACCGTGCGTCGGTCAGGAAGGAAGAGCAGGATGGGCTGCTCTGTCCATCTGCAAACAGGCAGGAGAGCAAACGGGCTTGGGAGAGGCACAGCAGATTTATCTTCTGCTCTGAGCAATCCGAAGTTGTTGGTATTTACTGTACAGAGAATTCAAGATTAAAATCCAAAGGAAACACTTCCATTTCGGCACATAAGATTGGACAGACAAGCCCAGAAATGCAACGTGTGTTTATCAGCGTGGCCTTAGCCTCTCAGGAACCTGCTCCCTGGCTCGTACCGTCCTTCTCATCCCAAATGCTCATTCCACAAAGCTGGGGACAACCAATCGGGAATTTGGACTAAATTGTAAAACCTTGTTCAGTCCTCTAGGTGGAAGGCTGAGAAAACAAACCTAATTTTTAGAAAAGGGGTAGTTTGTCCCAAAGAGCAAAACTAGAAGTGCAGTCACTTCTTTGCCCTCTTTACGTGATGTGAGCTGTGAATCAGGCGTGTGGGCTGGGAGGACGTTGTCAAAGGCTTGCCAGGTCTTAACTGAAATAGTCTGACAAAGAGACCTCAGATCCCACGTGCTTTTCCTGAATATTGTGTCTCTGGAGCCTTCTGCTCCAGCTGCTGTTTTGCAATAAATGCATCATTCCTTTTGTTCGCTGTTGTGTAAAAGTGGAAAGACAGGCCGGGGCCTGGCCGTGCTCTCCCGCTGCGGTACATCAGCAGGACTGAACAGAGCGGGATCGGGGCTGGGCAGCGCGGGAGGTGGCAGGGGCCCAAGCCACCGGCCGCAGCATCCTGCGCGCGGCGCTGTGCCGGGGGAGCTCCCCGTGCCCTGGGTGCTGCAGAAATCCGCAGCTCCCCAGGAGCAGCCAGAGCCCGGCACAGCCGGAGGCTGCTGCAGCTCCGCACCAGGACGGCACTCCTCGCGCTGGGGAAATCCCCAGGCAGAGGTAGCGAAAGCACGGTCTTGCCTCACGGAGACGGGCTGCTCGAATAGCAGCGTAAGTGGAGGGAGAGGCCAGCCCTGTTTGCACTTCTGCATTGTGCGCATTGCACAACTGCTGCGAGGTGTGCGAAACACGGAGCTTTCCTCCGATACCAGACAGCTCGGTCCTTGTCCATGCTCGTGGCCATCCGCCAAGCCCTGGGAACCAGCGTTGCCACTGATCCGTGGGCCAGGTAACACCTTCTCTGCGTTTAGCCTGAGCAGGTAGGAAACCACCTCGCGGCCCCTTGCCTGCCGGCTCCGCCGGCTGCCACGCTGACACAGGCTGAGTCATATCTGATCGGCAAGCAGAGCGGCTCTCGCTGCCACTGACATCATGGGAGGCGCGAGGGGAGAGCTGTGCAGGCTGTTTGTCTTTCTGCCCCGGTGACACACATCCGTCTCGTGGGAGGGCTTCGGGGCAGCCAGGGCTGTCCCGCATTGCGCAGGCAGGCAGGCAGCGCCACGGCCCCGATGGCGACGCTCGGCCCCCGTGTCTGGGGTCCGCGCTGACCCTGCTGTCCTGGCCGGGAGAAGGAGGAAATGAGAGTTTCCTGACGTTCAGCGTGCGCTCAGCTCAGTGCCTGGCGGAGCTGGGACCTCCCGCTCCGCACAGCTTTAGCGGGAGCACTGGGAGACCCAGCCTGTGTCCCGAGGGGTCCCCATCAGCCCCCTTAGCACAAGAGGTCCCAAAGCTGCTCTTGAGGAGTTAAACCCTTGGGTTTGCAGACTTCGGCAGGTCTCGTAAGGGAAGGACTGGAGACGCCCTTCCCTGACCTCCCGGGTGCCCAGAGCAGACACTCCAGCCTGAGAACATCTGGAAGTTATTCCCAGATGGACAGTCTTCTTCCCTGTAACACTCCTGCTGCACGGTGGCACCACCAGCGTGTGAAGCAGTTTGGGACTGGCCTGTCAGAGAGCGGCCACTGGTACCGGTGCTCTCTGCTGGGGGAGCTGAGGGCCGGGCTGGGGGGGCCGGCTGCCCCTCCGCCGCTCCCTGCTGCTGCGGGCACCGAGGGCTGCCAGGGGAGAGCACGTCCACGTGACACGGGGAGATGTTCCTGCTCTCAGGACTGGAAACGCAACAACAAACCACAGAGCAGACAGCACGGGGATGTGTGTCCCTTTGCTCGGGAAGAGCTTGACGCTTCTGGTTTTCGCGACATGACTCCATTCATCCCGGAGACGTGCCTACGGATGACTAACAGCTACGAGCCATGACAGTGCGCTGTCTCAGCGCCTCGCTGCGAAGCCAGCCCTGCTGACCCGACTCGCTCCCAGCCCACGTGCTGAGCTGGGGCCCCATGTCACCACATGCCCACACGCTGGAGGCACGTGATGGACACGCTGCCACGAGGCTGCGAGTGGGCACCAGGGCTCTCCAGCGGGATCTCAGCCCTGGGCGGTTTGGGAGGCTTTGTCCTCTGCCCCGATGTGTGCAGGGCACAGGGAAAGAGCAAACACGTCTCCCTTCTCCCTGCAGCGCGAGGGGCGTCCCTAGGCAGCTCTTCTGGGGGCTGTGCCATGTCCCCTCTGCGTGCCCAGAGCGTGGGCATGGTGAGCTCCGCATCTCCTGCCCCCGGGCGAGCTCTGCCCTGTAAGATCCTCCACCGACCCTGGAGGGGAAGAGCAGGAGAGCTGCCGGCACTGCTGCCCACCGCTCGCTTGTCTGGGGCGTGCTCTGCTTTCAGCTCCTTAGGACAAAAACTGTCTGCTTCTCAGATGGATGTGGCTTCTCAAGAGGTATTTGCTCAGCAAAAGGCATAAATCCTCTGCTCTTCACATTGCTCTGGGTGGGATAAAATATTCTGCGACTGTCTATTTAAACATCTTATGTTAATACCATGAAATGTTTGTTCAACTTACAATATTCTTCTAGCTCTGAAATAGTAAACGCTCCCAGGCATGTCAGAGTACAGCAAATCCGTGGCTACAGATGCTGCATCTGAACAAAACTCGGGCTGAGCGGGCAGGGATGTTTCTGGAGAAGGGGACAGCTGATATTTTCCGGCAGAGGGGCAGCGTCTGGGAAGGGCTTAGCAAAACGGTAAATAGCTGCTGTCACAGACACTTGCGTAACTGCTTGGTTTTCCCCATCATTATTTATTGGTTGAGTCTGTTGCTTCCCTCTGCTTTTGACTCTGCTGTGGCAAACCCGAGGTTACCCGCTAAGCCAGGAGTGCAGCTTCGCAAAGGAGAAGGTGCTACCTGAGTGCAAAAGCTCCGAGTACTTCTGTTAAACACGTCTGCTGGGACGAGGTGATCGCAGCAGGGAAGACTCATCCAGATATTCAGTCCCCAGTGCACCCTGGGCAGGCGCAGTGGGACCGATCCTCCCGGCTTTGGAGCAGGGGTGTGGGGGAACCGCTTTCCCAGGCCCAGCCAAGCCCTTTCCTTGCTGCCAGGACGGTCAGCACAGGGTTTCTTGGGAGCTACCCTGAGGCCAGCCGTGCTTCGTCAGTGCCTTGTGGCGTGCGGGTTTACCTCTCCTGGAAGACTTCAGGAGACACACGCCGAGCTGCACAGCCCCAGGGTGGGACAGACAGGGAGGACTCATGTCGCAGCTCCCTTGCAGGGTGGTTGCCTCCCCGTCCCGAGCTGCTCAGCTGAGACCTCATGCGCTCGTGCAGCGCCGCGTGCTGCACCTGGGACAGCCCGGGCAACGGTAACGCTTCTGCTGTCCCTGTCCCTTCAGCCTCAACAGTAACAGATTTATAGTCAAGAAGACCTTGAAAGGATGACTCTCTTCCTTGATGGAAGCGCAAGAGAAAATAACAGTCAGGGTGTGCCCGATCCATCTGTCACTGAGGAAATAAGCCCGTCCTCCTATAACTTAATGCCATCATTCAGTAAGACCAAAGGTAGAGATCAAGGCTGCTTACTCGGAGTAGTACCTAAGGCCGTGTCTAGTCAGGCACACAGGCGGTCACAGTGACAGCCAAATAAATTGCTCTGGCGCGGTCCCTCGGGAGCGCGTGCTCTCCTCCAGATCAAACCATCGCCTCCGAACCTGGTCTACTCCGCACGGAGCTCTCGGGCTTGGCAGGGAGTAAGTCACTCTGCAGAGTGCTCATGAGGATCTCCTCAGAAGCCAGGAAATAAGTTCAAGAGAGCATATTTCAGAGAAAAGTCAGTCTGTCTGTCTGCAGCTGCAAAGGAATCCCATACTCATGGCTGAAGGCAGCACTGGGAAGACAGCTAGCAGCGTGACGAGTCCTGTGGGCACACGGGCTCAAAACGCGAGTCAGTAAATTCTGCAAAGCCTTGTTTAGCTTCTCCTCTAGTTCTCCCTTGCTACGTTTTCCTTTTTCCTGAGAAGACCCGAGCCACTTTATCTCCTCTTGAACCCCTGTGGCACGTAGCCCCAGGGTTGGGGGCCAGGGGCTCTTGCCCACTGCGTGTGCGCAGGAGCGGGGTGCCCTGCAAGGGGGGGTGACCTTGCCACCGGTGCCTCCGCTGGGCACGCTTCCAAACTGGAGCGACGCGTCAGCTGATGGGCTCTCACGCTGGCAACCAGCTATGATGCTGCCATCAGCGACGTCTTTATTGAGGCGAGCGAGAGAAGCAGATGGTCCCTCAGTCAGCATCTCCATAAATGTGAGTGGTTGCGGCTGTAAAAGCAAACTGCTCTAAAGGGATGTTGCTAAGCTTTCCTTCCAGCAGTATTGCTCGGCTGTCCTCATGAGGCATGGTGACCCTCTTCCAAAGAGAGGGCATAAATCATCACTTGTTTTTTCCTTTAATTCCTGGATGTGCTGAGTACTGTGTAATAAATTATACTGCTCGCTGTAAAAGAAAATTCAGACGCAGCTCTGCCAGCCTTCTGAATCCCTCCGTCGCAGGTGATGGGAGGACTCAGTTAATCTTCCTGGTATTGTTCGCGTCACCCAGGAGCACATTGGTAAATGCAGCGAGACGAGCCATTAGGTCACTCGGCAGATGAGCAGGGGATTTAGGATGCCAAAGCTGCCGGGAATGCACAGATCCCAGGGCAGCCAGCCCCGTCCCCCTCCCCGTCCCCTCCCAGAGAGGCTGTAGCCCTGAGCTCGGGCTCTGAGCAGGTACAGGTGTTCCTGCCCCTCATTGCTCCGGGCTTGTCTACACAGGACTCTGAAGAAAGTTAAATTGAAGTAACTAAATCTGAAGTGGATTAAAGAGCATTAAAATTCTGCATGAAACTCTCATTCAGAATTAAAGTGGCCTTAATTCAGTTTAATTTACTCCCAAATGCTACTAAATAAGGCCATTTAAATTGTCCTTAATTAACATAAGTGGTCCCATATAGGCATTTATAAATGCAGTTTAATTAGCCTATTTTTAAAAGCGAGTTAGCTGCCTTGAGCTTCCGTAGGTAGGCAAGCCAGGTCTGCGGCCGCTTTGCTGACAAGGCTCCCGATTGAGGCTGGTTAGCAATAGTTTCGTAGCGTTAGCATCTCTTCCCAAGGAACTGGCACGAGGCCATCTTCTTCCCTGCCAGCAGATAATAAGATCCTTGAGTACCACCTATTTTGACTGCGTTAAAGGTACGAGTGGGAGATGAAAGGCTTTGCCAGAGGACGAGCTCTTCCTTTAAAATCGGGGACATGGGAGTGGTAATCCCTAGAAAAATCCCTAGAAAAATGTGATGTCAGGATTTTACGAGACTCGTTCATGAGCAAGGAACCAGACTGGAGGAAATCTTACTACGTTGAGTCAGCAGAGAACTGGAAGGAGATGGAGAACTGGGAGGGACTGAGCCCATCCTGGGACAGGGCCCGGGACGGGCTGCCCCGCTCTCACCGCTGCCCCCACATGCTTTTGTTCCTTTTTTGCTTACTAGGAGCCCCGATTCAGAAAGACAACCCTTCAGCAGCGTGAGACATACTGCTGGCTGTCCCTGACGCCCCGCCTGGCGTGGCTGGGCACATCCCGTGGCCCAGCGGCTGGCCTCGCCTGCCCACTGCCCTCCCCCTCACAAGCTGCTCTGCAGGAAAGGCCCCGTGCATGCGTGCGCTGCGCTGCGCTGCCGAGGGGATTTCCACCTCTTTCCTGTGGGCGCAGCCATCTTGCAGTGGGACAGAGGCACGAGCAGCGTTCGGCAGCCCAGCAGTGACAGCGCACGGCCCGTCCCGCAGCAGAAAGGGGACGATGCGGCCACCCGACGGCTGGCACAGTGCTGCCTCCTGCTCAGCCCCACCGGTCCCCAGCTGAACCTCTCCAACGAGCCCCACGGGGCACCTCAGCCCGGGGACCGGGACTGTGTCCCCCAGCACGCCATCCAACCCCACCAGCCCAGCAGAAGGACAGTCCGACGGCTGCGAGATGAGGGCTTGACCTCTGGTGCACAACACAAGATCTCAGCTGTGCGAGAGGCCTTTCCCAAAAGAAGGAGGTGGTTGTTGGCACCGGGACGTGGAGGCAGAGAGGGCAGGTCAGAAAGTACTTCTGCAAAATGCCATGGAGGTGCTCAGTGCCATTGAATGAAAGGAAATGAAATGAATGGGAATGGAATCCATTTAATGGATTTCATAAGAGAAATACAATAATGGAAACCATGTTTCTGGTAGACCTGGTGCTATTCAGGCTCCTCTGAATACGGCTCCCTTCCCCCCCTCAGCCTGACTCTCTGTTGTGCAGCTCCTCCGGCATTCCCCACCCCGGGACAACTCACGGCTCCAAACTCGACGGCAGTGGGCTGCTGCAGTCATGGTTTTCCGCAGGGTGCTCTTCCCTGGGCAGTGGCTTTACTGAGGTCCCGGGGGCCAGGACACTGGGGGTGAGCGGAGAGGGGCAGAGACCTTCGGGCGCGCCGGGGGAAGCAGGACGGCAGCTGGTTCCTGGAAGCCCCTGGGAAGGCAGCACTGCTGCGGCCGCACAGCCCACGGCGGCCCAGGGGAGAGCGCGGCAGAGGCGTGACTGTCCTCGAAGATGCGCCAGGCTTTTTTGCACAAGGAATTTAATCGCAATACCTCCTCCGCTGTGCTGTGGAGTGGAACGGGTCAATACACTTTCAAATCACACCAATTAAGTGAGAGCCGGTTTCTTGCTTTGGAACTGAGAAGCCCTACCAGCCTTCCTCACCAGCGGGCAGTGGAGGCAGCGCCGTGGGACAGCCCTGCTCCTCCAGCCCCTCTCCCTCTGCAGGGGACCCTTGGTGTGCCTCCGGGGAGGAACGACGTCTCCTGCCTTGTCGGTGTGGGGAAGGGCCTCAGTGCATCCCCGATTCTGGCAGAGGCTTTGTTCTGGAAACCTTCGTATCCTCAGAAGCTGCAGCCTCCACAACAGCCCTCGCGATGCCAAACAACTGAAGCGCTTTCTCTTCAAAGCAGTTTGCAAATGTGAAAAAGGAAAAAAGAATGATCAAAAGTAATCACCGGGAGTTTTGGGGTGTGGCCACCATATGACCCCTTTTGACTTTTCGGGTGGAGAAGCCAACCCACCCTCTCTCTATCCAGGCTTCTCTTGTTGCCAAATCAAAACAGGCAGTATAGAGTGGCTGTCGCTGCTTTGCATAAATCAGAAGATCCAGCTTTGTGTCTCTTACTTGGGGTATTTCCTATAAAAAGCACATCTGTGGCCATACTTTTTGGTGCAATAGATTTTGGCCTGGAAGCAAAAGCACACAAACAATGCTAAATTCATGCTGACTGGAGTAGATTCCAAGGGAAAGAAGAGTTGGGAAAGCACCTACTTAAGTACTGACTAAGGATATTATCTCTGATCTGAATCTAGCCTCTGTGTGTGTGTTACTGTTGAGTACACAGTGCGGTTTCAGACATGGCCAGAGACAAGAAAAAATGATTGTTTCAGGGTAACCACAAGGAAGATGAATGCAAATGTATTCCTGTAACTGGGAGAGTTCCCTTGCTCTTAAGTTGGGCATTGGTACATGGCCTCAGGGAAGCAAATTTGCAACTACCTTCATTAAATTGTTTAGGAATGATTAATCAGGAGTCAGCGACGTAGAATCTTTGCGCATTGTGAAATGTTAGTTCAATTCCTGCAGTTACGTACAGCCTGCAAGGGTGGCTTTAGCGACTAGTCAGGGGACAGGTACCGCTGTTTGACAGATGCTTCCTGATGGCTCTTATCTCCTCTAAAAGCCGGGGTGATAAGCTTACACCGGCTGAATCACAGCCACCTGCATCGCACCGGCACCAAAGCGGCGCAAGAGACGTGTGTCAGAGGCTCCAGCCTCCTGCGCGGTGCGTGCCCGGCGTGCAGCCTGCGTGGGCACCCTCGGGCTGGCCACCGCCGCCGCAGGATGGGCCACCAGGGCAGGAGAGGCTGCTAGCACCCCTGACCGCGCTCTGCCGTGTCCTTCCATCAGGTGACTTCAACATCACCGTGTGCTGTGTCCGAGCACCGGCTGCTGGAGGTGTAGCTCATGCGGAACGTAAAAATACACAGAGCACCTTTGCCGCTGTGCCCGAAGCTCGTGGCTGTGCGTCCACGCGTTCCTTGCCCCAGCGGCGTAGGCCCGCGCTGAACAGCAGCGCTGCATTCTCGGGGACTCCTCGGTGAGCGCAGGATTGTCCCCGCACCCGGTGCAGCCCACCGTCCCCTGCCCTCTGTCCCGGTCCCCTCCCGCCCCAGGTCCAGCTGGCAGCTCTCCTGCTGGCGCGGGGGCCGTGTCCCTCTGCCGGCTCCCGGCCGCGCCTGGGCCTTGACACCGGGGCAGCGGCCCGTACCGCCGCCCACCCGCCCGGGGGAGACGCGCTCTCCCTCAGGAGGCACCGGGCGCGCGTTTGGGAGCTCTGGGACTCCATTAGCGTTTGACATCCACCGCTGAGGGGGGCCGGGGGGAGTAACAAAGGGCCAGGAGTGGAGTTTTAACGCTTTTAACCTCAGCGGAACAGCTGCCAAGGACGAGCTGCAAAACCCTCAGGGGAACCAGCTGCTCTACCGCACCGCCGGCTCTGACGCGGGGCTCGCCGGCCTTCGCCAACCGGCGCTTTTGCGGCGCCCGGGCCCGGCGGGAGGCGGCGGCCCCGGCAGCGCGGAGCAGGGCCGGGCCGGGGCAGGGGGAGCGCCTCCCCGCCGAGCGCGCCCGTCGGGGCAAACCCGCCCGCGGTGCGGCACGATTTGCATAAACCCCAGGTGTGCGCAGCGCGGCCCTGGCCCTGCCCCTGCCCCTGCCCCTGCCCCTGCCGGGGTTACTCCGCGAGGAGGCACCGGCGGGGCTGGAAGGGGACCGAAGGGAACGGCGAGGGCTGGGGGGCGGCGGGGGGGCGGCCGGGCCCCGGTACCGCTCCGCTCCGCTCGCCGGCGGGGCAGGCCCGGCGGCAGGGCCCGAGGCGAGGCCGCACGCCGGGGCCGGGCCGGGCGGGGCGCGGGGCGGACCGGGAAGCGACCGCCGCTCCGCCCCCGCCCCCGCCCGCTCTGCCCTTCCGCCTTGGCGCGGCGCTGCCCGCGCCCCGGTATAAAGCGGCGGCCGCCGCCCGGCCCGTTTCGGCCCCATGGAGACGCAGCGGCGGCCCGTCGGCGGCAGGCCGGTAAGGGGAGGGGAGGGCGGCTCCGGGGCGGGGGGCCCGGCCCTGGCGGGGCCCCGCGGAGGCCGGGCCGGGCCGGGAGCGCGGGGGGGGGGGGCGCGGCGGGGCCCGCTGCTAACGCCCGTCTTGGCCCGCAGGTCCGGGGCGTGAGCGGAGGCCGGGAGTCCCCCGCGGGGAGCCATGAGCGCGGGCAGCCTCTCCTCCTTCCCGGGCTGGCCTGAGGCGCTCCCGGCCGCCAGGCCGCCGGCGTCCCGGCTCGGAGAGAGGATGAGCGCCAGAGAGCCCAGCGAGAGCCGCTGCCCCGGCGGCCTGCCCGGCGCGGAGCCGCCCGAGGAGGCGGGGGGCCCCGGGCGGGAGCCCTGCGACCCCGCCGAGATGCAGCTGAAGGTGGACTTCTTCCGCAAGCTGGGGTACTCCTCCGAGGAGATCCACGTCGTGCTGCAGAAGCTCGGCCTGAACGCCGACACCAACACGGTGCTGGGGGAGCTGGTGAAGCACGGCCCGGCCGAGCGGGAGAGCGGCGAGGCCCCCCCGGAGGCCAAGGAGGCCCCGCTGGTCCCGCGGGGGGGGGCCGCCAACAAGACCCCCGCGCCCGCCCCGGCCCCGGAGGAGACGGAGAGCGAGAACCTGAAGCCCATCGTTATCGATGGCAGCAACGTGGCTATGAGGTGCGCTTGGGGTCTCTGGGTGGGCACGGCGGTCTCCCCGGGGCTGTCGGTGGTCGCGGCGGTGGCCCCCTGAGGGGGTCACCTCTAGCTGTGAGGTGTGCCAAGCGCTAAGAGCGTGGAGTCTGAAAAACTCGGGGGGTTCTCACTGCAAACGGCTGCTGCTGCTGTGGCTGGTAATATTTTCCAAGGCCCCTCACCAGTGTGCAGAGCTCTCGCGAGGATGAGCATCACGTTTGCAGGTGGAGTCTGCCTTGGTGGCCTCTGCTGCCCGCGGTCTCTGCCATCCCGTAACCACTGGTCACAGGGCTCTGACAAGAGCGGGCGTGCCTTCTGGGAAGTAAAGACGTTTCCTTTTATTTTCTAGCTTATGAGGAGGATAACTGAAGATACAGTGTTCTCTTACCTAATGGCTTTATGTAAGTTTCTGTAGCAGGAAGTTGCTCAATAAATAATTACAGGTTTAATTAGAGAAGGCTTTGTAAGATAGAGCTGTCTCTTGCATTGGAGACCAGTTTCCAAATTGTGACTCCTGTATTTTGGTTGAATTTGTGTACAGTGTAGACAACAGATGAGATGTCGAAGGGGCATTGTGTCACCAAGGCCAGGCTGCGATGCACCCTCAGCGTCTCGGGTGTGCTGGTGGCACAGGTCTTGCTGGCCACTGTGAAGCTGCTTGGGCTGAAGCGGTAACTTGGGAGTGCAGGAGCACTAATAGCCACGGAGTCTCTGGGCTGGATATTTATTGGCCTGATGCCCCTACTTCCACCTTGGCTTTTGTCCCCCACGATGGTGAACGTGCCTGCCCCCACCCCAGCCCCTCGGTGCTGCACCCCCCACCCCTACACGGTGGGGGTCTGGACACCGTTAATTTAACACACCAGGTTTCTGAATTGGGGTCTGTCATTGCAGTTCAAAAGCAAGCCTCCTTCATTGCGTTTTAGTTTAATAGGTCTTGTAGTGTATGCTTGTGTACATGGACTTTTTTATAAAAAATAAACCTGGGTGTACACAGAGCTGCTGTGTGCATTACTGTAGATCTTGTCTAAGGTGAAAGTGCTGCGTGGAGGTTTGTTTGCAGGTGTGGTTTTCTCTAAGCCGTGGTTGACAGTTCTGGGAACAGGACTGAGAAAAGATGGGGTACAGTCTGCTGTGTGACTGACAAACAGCCTGCGAGTCCCCAGGCAAATACGGAATTCTGGTGGCAATAGAGCAGGGCTGGAGAGTGAGAGTTTTGGCCGGGGTATCCGCAGGAGAGCACAGTCCTATTCCTGTGGCTCTCAAGTGGCTGTGCAGTCGCTTGAGGAAAATGGCCCATTGTGAGACCTGGGCTGATAAGTGTGACTCTTGCAGTGAAGTTTACCTTAGATAAGTGCTCAGGCTTAAACAAGAGAGTCAGTTGTGTTTTCTGAATGAGGAGCCTCTTATCCGTGAAGGTTATCCCAAAAAGCACAGGAGAGATCACAGCAAATGTGACTCGGGGCAGGCCTGGTGGTAATAACGCTGCAGATAGGACAGAGTTTGACATGAGAAAAGCGGTCTGGCTTTTTTTTAAGCAATTTGCTAGAAGGGGAATTCCATTCTGAAACTTCCTGTATTGATGGTGTGATGTTCCCTGCTGATTCATTTGCAGTGTGTACAGCGGCCTCCCTGAACAGCTCTTGACAAACATATGCAAATCATAGTGGAAATTAGCTTTTACTTCCTTCTAAGGGAATTTTTTCTTGGCTGCTGCCAAATCAGATCAGCCCAATTAGCTACCTTCTGTAGAGTTGAGATTGGTAGCTGGGACTCAAAAAAAAAAAAAACCAAACCCTCTCTGCTTTCCTCATTTATCTCTAAAAGACTGTAGTAACCTGTGTCTGGCCAATATAGCAAAACCAAGCTGGCATCGGAGAAAACTTTTAAAGTGTCTTTCTTCTAATTGTTAACATCAGCCTTTCTGTAATTTGGGATTCTTAATGAAGATGTGTTAGGTGTCTCTTTAGGTGTTAGTTTTGGTGTTAAGTGTATAGTTCTTATAGAATAATTATTTTGGCCCAACTCTTCCATTTCCATTCTTAATAGCTTCAGAGAAGGATGAGGACAGAAGGAGAAATAAAGTTTCTTTCTAGTGGTACAGTTGTACTACAGTAATAGTGCTGCTGACCAGTGCCTCTGCTGGGATGTAAGCTCTTTCGAGAGGCGTTCGCTAGCATGCGAAGTGGTGGTGGGAGTTGAAGTGTCATTCAAGTGCAGATGGGAAGAGTAAGACTTAGGGCAGGGGTGGTGCCCAGGTGGGGAAAATCTTACTGAATTATGAGACCAGTTATCTTCAGTATCGTACATCTTACCAGAGTGTCATCCTGAAACGTGGGCTATTAGATCCCCAGAATGACAGATCGGCTGCAATACAGAAATGTTGAAAGCTTGCCAGAACCATTATCAACAGGAGAGCTGATTACACTGTAAATACTGGCACTCATAAAACAGGAGTGGTAGTTTCCTCGTAGAAGTTCGGGAAGCTTGTTGATATGACCTAATGTGTAATTAAGAAGCAGCTTTTTTATTGGTATGTAGCTTCTGATGCTGTTGTCAAACTCTGTTCTCAAACTACCGAGTGCTGTTAAGACATTCAGCACTGATCTGTTAAAAGGAGATGTTGCTGTTTTGTGCAAATAGTGCATTTGTAACTGACTTTTTGGGCCATAATATAATGAAGAAGCGTCTTTCTGCAGTGCTCGTGTCCTTGAGGGCATAAAACACCTTGTTTTCCTTAACTTCTGAAGGAAGACACCTAGTGAGGGTGCAGTTTGCACTGGCAGAGGCTAGCCACTGCTGCTAGCTGGCAGAATGGGACAAAGGGTGTTCAAGATCACGTTGTACTCGGAGCTAAAAATAAAAATCTGGAGTCCAGAGTTGAAGTAAAGGCTGTGTTTCAGATCAGCTGCAACAGTTACAGCTGCTTTCTCCCTCCCACTGAGGATTTGGGTTTTTATTGGTGTACTGAGGTGCTAAAAGCAACAGTAATTCTGTGAAGAACTTTGTGCTGCCCTTTACAGGAGATGAGCTATGAGTACTGGTTGTGCTGCTGTAGACACTTCTTTGCTAAAGGTGGTCTGAATTGCTGGATCCATTTGCTCAGTGTATTGCCTGACTATTCTGTACATAACCTGAATATTGAAATCCTTAATTTTGTTCTTCAATGCAGCCATGGAAATAAAGAAGTCTTCTCCTGCCGAGGTATCCTTCTGGCTGTCCAGTGGTTTTGGGACAGGGGACACAAGGATATTACAGTCTTTGTGCCATCTTGGAGGAAGGAGCAGCCACGACCAGATGTACTTATAACAGGTGTGGAAATATGAAAACCAAAAATAGCTTTTCAGGCTTACTGCTTTGTCACTTAATGAGCTTGCAAAGTTCTGGCTAGTTAGTAATTAACTTATGAGTGGAAGATCTGAGTCGTGGGAGATCCAGTAAGCTGAGCTGACCAGTGAAAATTAGTCATTAACTTGTCCCCTAAGCAAGTTCTTGCCTGGATCAGTTGGAATAATTCAGAGAACAGAGAATGTTATAGTACTCTGCTTCCTAACTTCTTGTCTTTTATTACTTGCATTTTTTTCAGCTTTCAGGGACACATCTTCATGCTATGTATTTGACTGTAACATATTTGACACTGTAGACTGTACAGAATTTCTACATGCTAAAAGTTAAAGCTTGATGGCAATTTAGTCGGAATTATTCAAATTGAGGGGAGTTTGCTCTATAAGAAATATAAGATAAGGTATAAGAAAAGATATGAGAATATAGGCTGGGTTGTGGAGAGACGAAATGACTTTACCTGAGTTTTGTTGTTTATTTATAATGTTGCTTTACCTGTGTGAAGGCCTTAGGGCTGTGTAAGTATGTTCACAGTTGTGTTTGTTCTAGACCAGTACATTCTCCGTGACCTTGAAAAGAAGAAAATTCTGGTCTTCACTCCTTCCAGGCGGGTTGGAGGCAAGCGTGTTGTCTGTTATGATGATAGATTCATTGTGAAACTGGCACATGAGTCGGATGGCATTGTGGTTTCTAACGATACTTATCGGGACCTGCAGAACGAGCGTCCTGAGTGGAAGAAATTCATTGAGGAGCGTCTGCTGATGTATTCCTTTGTTAATGACAAGTATGTTCCCATTCTTCCTTTGCTTTTAAAAAAGATCTGTGTGAGCATGCTCTCTTGTTTCATTAAAAACAATGGCAAGTGATGCATGAAAAGAGCAAAATGCTGGTACAGAATGGGGGGGAGGGAAGTCCTGTAGAGATAGCTCCAGGACTTGATTTCCTCACAGGGCAATCATTAGCAGGACCAGCAGCAAGTGCTAGTTCTGGTCAGCAACTGAGCATGAAACCTCTTCTGTGCCTGAAGTGAGGCACTCTATGCCAGACTTTACCAGGTGGCAGAATTGTCACTGCAGTGAAATGGGAAAGCTTTTTAGGGCTGAGATAGCTTTTCGCCTTCAATGAAACGGGAGACTTCTAGAAGAAATGAAACCCTGACCCAAGAAAGTGAACTGCTCCTGACTGAGATTTATTTTTCTTCAGGTTTATGCCTCCAGATGATCCCTTAGGGCGACATGGTCCCAGCCTGGATAACTTTCTGAGAAAGAAACCTGTTGTGCCGGAACACAAGAAACAACAGTGCCCTTATGGTAAGACCTGCCTTCTAAACGTGAAGACTGAGGTGGCTGTGCAAGTGCAATTCATGCATTTTGTAAAATTCAGCTGCTCATTCCATGCTCTGCCTTTCCTTGCAGGGAAGAAATGCACTTATGGAATTAAGTGTAAATTCTACCACCCTGAAAGGATCAATCAGCCCCAGCGCTCATTAGCTGATGAACTCCGAGCCAATGCAAGGTTGTCTCCTACCAGAAGTACCAGTGCCAAGGAGGAGAAAAAGGGCAAAAGAGGTTCCCAGGCAGATTTCTTGTGCTCTGTGCCCACAGAGAGTGATAAAGGCTCTTTGCAGAAGGTCTCTGCAGAGAGGAAAAGCTTGACCCACAAGGCAAAGCCCAGCGATGTTCCGCTTCAGGTCAAAGGCTGTGTGTCAGGCAGTGTCCCCCCTAACAGTGGGAGCCACAGGTCCTCTGACAGGTACCAGCAGCCTCATATGGACTCTCTGTCTTATATCTCTCAGGAGCATCTCGACTCAGGCATTGGGTCTCTGGAGAACCAACTGTCTGACATGTGGCCTTACAGATCCACCAGTCACTGTGATCATTCCCATGCCGA
This sequence comes from Himantopus leucocephalus, assembly GCA_003993805.1. NCBI lineage: Eukaryota > Metazoa > Chordata > Aves > Charadriiformes > Recurvirostridae > Himantopus > Himantopus leucocephalus. The sequence goes on along the minus strand of RSEF01000023.1, from coordinate 4,893,792 downwards.
TCAGGTGGCAGTCTGCACCTGCGGTAGGCAGAGACCTGTCTACCCACATTCTCCCAGCTTAGAGCAAAATGGTCTGGTCTCTTACAAACATGGTTCCCATAAATCTTCTTCCTCTGGTGCTAGCTTCTTGCAGTATAGCCCTGAGATACCTCACTCAGGACCTCCTCACTCTTTCTCAGGCTATGGAGTACCTGTACACCCAGCTAATGCTGGGCAGTACAGTCTGCCCAATGAGTATAATACCCCTCCACCCCATTCTCGCGAGTACTGGTCGGAACCGTACCAGATGCCACCTCCTCAAGTGAGATCTCCCAGTGTGCGAGATCCTCGTTCAGTACAGAGAGCCCCAGGGCCGGCATATGGGGATTCCTGCCAGTGGGCGCTCTCTGACCAGTTCGCAGAGGAGCGGGCCAATGTGCATGTCAAGCTGTGTGGCATATTCCATCCCCATTTAGTTGATGCTGTGATGAGCCGTTTCCCTCGGCTTCTGGATCCCCAAAGGCTAGCTGCAGAGATACTAACGTACAAGTCTCAGAACCCAGGTATATGAGGCAGATGCCGAGGGCAGCCAGGCATGTGAAAAGCTTGAGGGGCAGTGTCTGCACTCTGTAGCTGCCATAGATGCCTGCTGAGGGCTCCTCCTTATTCCTTGGAAGTACCAGGCTCCGGTTGGAGGCTGGATAGCAGATGTGATATGCTCACAGCAAATTCTGGTCTAGACATGAGTGTGCCCCTCTTAGGTGAGAGCACCCTAGGGTCCCATCTTCCCCAGAGGCTGTTGAAGAGGTTCTGGGTGATGACCAGGAGCAGAGGCTGCAGCTTCAGAGCAGGATTTTTCCTTTGGAGTTGCATGGGGAGTCAGGCACAGCCTAAATTCCTGCAGTTCCGAACTGAGTGTGACCTGACTCCTGCCATTAGCTTCATTTTTGAGGTGGCTTAGTGTATTACCAGGCATAGGGAGGAGGGACTCAGGGGGCTTGTGAAAGATGAGGGGGCATCACCTTTACAGTGGTGAGGCTTATTTGTAAAGACTGAAATGCATTGTCAAGGCTGTTCTTAGCTCTTAACTAAGCCTCTTTACTAAATCCTACTATGCAAATCTGTGGAAAATGTCATATTATAAATCTAGTATGAAGCTAGGTTTAGCTGACTTTAATTTGGTTTTATTGGTGCACTTCTTTAATGATGGTTTCCACACCCCTCCCACTTACACTTACCTTCCTGAGATGAGGTAATTCTCCAATACGTACCACAAGTGCTTAGCGAGCAGCTCAGCTCCCAGAAATAAGAGGAGCTAGGAGTGCAATCCTTCCTCAGGATGAGGCCGGACACTGCTGCAAAGCTACATGCGAGTTTTGTGTTTGGCATTTGCTGAAAAATGCAGTTGTCAGCACACGTGGGTGACCACGCTGTTGATGCTGCTCTAGAACATTGACCTTGGCTGGTAACCTGTCTTAGGCTATCTCTGTACAGCACTGACAAGGAGGATTTACGATGTTGTGCCTTCTGTCTTTAGACAGCAATAGTTTTGAGCATTCGGTAAAACGGTTGTAGTCGTGTCTGGACTGCTGCCAGTACTGTTCCAGAGGATTCCTTAATATTTTTCTCTGTAAAGCTGGTGCTGCATTTTCCTCCTTACTAATGTTTTCGTGTCCCCTTCAGCTTCGTCAAACTATAGCAGCATCCAAACATACAGAATAAGACTTATTTGGTAAGACTGTTCCCCTTCTGTTGCTTCTTACTCTGTAAGATGTTTTTTACTGTAGATACTGTAACAGATTTTAAATATGCAAAACCAATTGCTGTAGTAATTGGTTCTGGTCCTGGAATTTCATTGTGCTTAGAATGCAAAGATGTTTCTTGCACGTGCAGGCCAGAAGCAGTTGATTTGTTGATACACATTGTATCTGGGTTTTTTGTTATGTTTTTTTTTAAATATGTCCATCTTGTGGTTAAACCAAGGTCCTTGAGTGGCGAATTCTGAAGGGGAGGGTGGAATACAGCTGTTCCTGAGAACCCTCTTCAGGAACAGTTTTGTCTGTCACTGTTCTTCCCTCTGACTGTCCAAGGTGTGACCTACCCCGACTGGCACCATGTGCCGTAGAAACCACAGGGACACAGAAACCTGTATGCCCGGTTAATTATGATACATTACAAATTAGTAATGTTTCATGTTAGTAAGCAAAATGCTTCTTAATTTTAAGTAACCTGATACTTTGCATATTTGTAAATTACAGGAAAAAGAGTTTTTAATGTTATTGTCCAGCGACTTGCTGCTTGATGCTGTTTTTAATTAGTACTAGTCTCGACTCAGCCATTGTGTTACTTGGCGTGGTGTTTTTGTTTTTCTGATGGAATGCTGGTACATGCTTCTTCTCTTGCAGTCGGAAGACTAACATTTTATACTCGCAAGCTGACATTTTACTGAACTTTCTGTATCATTATGCAGTATATAGTTTATGTACTGAATGGAGGCAGCCGTGTGAAAGCCATGGCAAAGTAAGAATTCGTTATATAAATAAAAACTGCTGAGTTGAATTAGTTGGTCTCTGGTGGCTTTTTGGAAGACCATTCAACATTTTGGCTGGCTTTCCAGGAAAAGTCAGAGAAATTATCCTTCCTCCCGGGGGTTCCTCTGACAAGCGTAGATCTCCGTATGCAGTCTAATAGCAGCAACAGTCTGATGCCGGAACATTGACAGGCTGGTTAACTGATGCAGGGTGACAGGTCAAAAAAAAATCAAATTGCTGTAGCAGGTAATAGCGTGTCCAGTGTATACTGTTTATTTGGCGTTACTGAAGCTGGCTCACTGCACAGGGGATGCGCTGGCAGTCGAGGTGCAATAAGGCAGCGGTGTGCTGGCATGTGGCTCGAACTGCAGTATGAGAGCTGCACTTCTGTTGGATGGTTCTGGTGCTAAAGAATAGGACACTCCTCATTATTTTGGAACAAATAGTGCGGGCTGTGCTTCAGTTTTAATGGGCAGTTCCACAGTCCAGTCTGGAAATAAATATGTACTTTATCCAGTTATATAGCACATCTGTGTCAGATGTTGAGCATGATGATATGCTAACTGTAACATGTCACGACTTTGCTCTAAAGCTTTGTTATGAACTGGAAAGGAAATGCAGTAGCAATATCAATGCTGACACTTCTCTATAAGAACCTTCCCCTCCCACCTGCTATACTGCAGTACAGCACATTCTTATCTGACTTGTTAAATAACTTTATGGTCTTTATTCAAATTTATGTTCTTAATTTAATACAGGGCAATGACTGTTTCTAGTTAATCAAAAACAAGGAAAGCAGGTGCTCCTGGAGATAGTGCTCTGTTTCAAAAAACAAATCTGAAATCTGAACCTCACAGTCTGAAAGGTCATTTATTGGCTGTGGGAGAGGAACCCTCTGAGTGCCCGAAGTGACGCTAAGCTCGTGTGGCTCTGTACATGTGTGATGTCTGGGGTCTTGGTGGGGAGGGGGTTAAGCGATGTGTCATGGATTTGATCAGACATTCTGCTGTTCATAGTGGAGTCTGTAGTTGAAAAACGCTGCAGGATTTTAAGGCTGGTCTTCCAGTAAAATACATTAATAGGTAATTTTAGGTTTGCAGGATGTGTAGATGGGGGAGCAGTCCTGGTGGCACACAGCAATTTGGGAGGGTCAGTCCCTAACACAAATCTGGTCAAAATTATTCCCACAAACTGCTGCTGTGTAAGCTGCCATGCCATCCAGAAAACCCAGCCGAAGTCCAGCCACTATTCTCGGAATTCTCTCATACTCTCACACAAGGCTTCTGTGTGAGAGAACCTGCACCTCCTGCCCCTGGAGCATCCTCCGTGTGTAAGTACCGCTTTCTCGTGTGTCCCGCATCCCTGTGGTGCCCAGGAGCTCGGGAAAGGTTGGGAATGCTGATCAGAACTGTCACTGCTGCATATTTCCCCCCAGCACTGAGTCAGAGGAGCTGCCTACCTGCGCACCACAGGCTGCTGTGCTCGGGCAGGCTCTCGCTGTGCTGTTACTGTGGAATTTTCAAGATGCATCCTGTGGCTTACCGCTTCCTCAGGGTGCATCAGCAGGGAGGACCTGTCATGACTGCTGTGTGTTTGTGTTGTGTTTCTTATCCATCTAAAATAGGTTAGATCTTCTTGTTGCCTTACTGATCTATTAGAGTTAAGGAGGTCACACACAGGCACCCTCTTGAAAGTTTCCTGTGCTGCAGCGGGTGGCCCTGCCTTCATCCTGTGGGCCTCGTGTGGAGCCCCACAGAGGCTGGCTCCTCGCCGAGCAGCTTCTCCTACCCCGGCAGGGTGACGAAGGGATGGCTGCTGCCCTCCTTGAAAAGGGGGAGCTCCCAGGCCGAGCTGGAGAATGGGGTGAAGGAAAGAGGAGAATTGCTGAGATGGCCCACGGCTGTTTCCGTTGGACAGCGGGGCCAACGGGAGCTGGCTGAAAGCTGTGAACTCTGCAAAACAAGACTGGCGAGCCCATCCATCGCTAGGTCTTTCCTTCCAAATCAAGTGTGCCATCCTTCACCCTCCAGCAGTGGTCAAGTCATTCTCACTTGTCATGGGTGGTGCTCCCTGCTGGAGCCCCGTGCCCGCTCTCAGCAGGCGGAGGGGGCTGTGGCTGCATCCTCCCCAGAAGGGCACGGTGGTGTAAAGGGAACCAGGGAGGGTGGGTCGGGGTAGGAAAAACTTTGATGTGAAAGCAAGGAGGGTGAGTGGGGGTGCTTGTAAAGAGGAATGAGGGGTCCACCAATGTGTTTTGGGGATAGAGAAGGAGAACTGTCTCTTCTAGCACAACTGGGAAAGCAAAGAAATAGATGGAAAAGGTAAATATCATCAAAGGAAAAACTTTGCTTCCACTGCACAACGAAAGGATGAACAGGCGGGGGAGGAGCCCTCCTTCAGAAGTCAGTGCTACAGGCTATCTTGACTTCTTTTTTTTCAAATCAATACACAAAAGAGGGAAGGAAGAAATGGGAAGCTCTGCTGTGGCAGAGGTCAGGGCAGAGACTGTTGCATTCTCGTCTCTCCTTCCCCTGGGCGGTCGGTGACCCAGGCAGGGCTGTGGGCGGTGAACGCAGCTCCCTGCTCCCAGCCCGGCGGGGATCAGGCACCCGCTGTCTGCGGGGCCCCAGCCTGCTCCCCGGGTTTGCTCGCCTCTCCCCTGCGCCAGCCGCCTTGTGCCCTTCTTGCTCGCTGAACTTGTGTTTGAACCCATCTGGTCCCCTCCCATCAGGGGATTTCCAGGATGTGGCTAGTGCAACTCTAACATTTTAAGGCGTTTCCAGAGGCAGGAATCTGACCCAAGGCTCCTGTAGGGGCCGTGGGAAAGGGGCTGCTGTGTCAGGAAGCACATGTGTGCGGGGTGTCACGGGGGGGCTGCGGCGATGCCACTGTCCGGGGCAGGCCACCTTACAAGGAAGCGGGTTCAGCATCAAACCGCTGTTTTCACCCAGCTCTGAGGCTGCAGGGCTGTTTCTCTCCCTGCAGATAGGAAGAGGTGTCCCAAGCACAGCAGCAGCTCCGCACCGTGTGTGTCGCAGGCGGTTTGGGGTGCAGTATGACAGAAATGCCAGAAGCGAGTAACTCCGCAGGGTGAATGTCACACCAAAGCAAACAGAAAGGTGCAAGAGCTGGAGAGGGTCTGGGCCCTGCCCGAGGGACGGGAAGCGGGGGGCTGGTGGTGTGCGGGGGGTGGCAGAGTGCTTCGAGTGCAGGTACCCGGCAGTGCTCCTACCGGCAGTGCTCGCCCTCCAGCCATGCATTCGNGAGGGACGGGAAGCGGGGGGCTGGTGGTGTGCGGGGGGTGGCAGAGTGCTGCGGGTGCAGGTACCCGGCAGTGCTTGCCCTCCAGCCATGCATTCTTCAGTTTTCCTCTCACCAGCCTCTGTCTGTGCTTTGGGGTTTAGGCCCTGAACACACCTGCACTCCCTAAGGCCAGGGTTTGCCCGGGAGTTTTCCCTTAAGGAGTTGCCCGAGGGCAGCAGAAGTGCTTTCTCGCTGCCTCAGTTTCTCCGTGAGCAGAGTGCCCTGAGCCAGCGCAGCCCCTGGCTGCAGCGACCGGGGGCAGCGGCCAGCGCAGCCCTCCTGGCGCGGCCACGGGCTGTGGTGCAGCCCTGAGCTTCCCCGCGCCCCGGCTGCCTCCCCCGCACCCCCAAAGCCCGCATTGCACAAATGTTTTGGAGTAAATACAGCTGCCTGGTTGAGCAATAGGTCAGGAGGATTTGCATGGCGCGTTGGCCCCGGGGAAAGGTTCCCGCAGGCTGCGAGGCAGCTATTGCAGCGGGGGCTGCTCCAGCGGGGAGGAAGCGCTGGTGAGTGTAGCTCATGCCGCTCCATTTCACCCTCCACCTCCTGAACCCCGGCCACGGCCGTCCCTGAGCTGTGCTCGGAGCGGGGCTGGCGGGGGATTTCCAGCACAGCCCTGCGGATTGCTGCTGGAGTGCTGCGCAGTGGCTGCAGCAGGGCTGGGACGTCGCTGTAAAGCTCCTGTCCGACATCGCCGGTGCTCCTGAGGTCTCTGTGCTGATGCTGCTGTGATTCCTGCAGGAGAGGGGGTGGCCAGTTTGGGGCTGGGGGTTTGCTGCAGCAGGGACTCAGCAGTGGCTCATGTGCAGGACCTGATTTATTTTGGTATTTTGAAGCAGCGTGGGGCTGTCCCACCTCAGACACGGTGCGGGAGCCGGCTCGGTGCAGGATGAGTCAGGCTGCTGTTATTTGCGTTGCGTCAGTTCCCTGACGGTGTGGGGTGCTGCACAGGCACGTTGTGGGGAACGGTCCCTGCTGGCTGTGGGAGCCTGTCCCCAGTCCCTGCGCCTCGTCAGCTCGCCGGGGCAGGCACAGAGGCTGCAGCAGGGCTGTGGGGATGGTTTCCGTGTGCTCTCCAGGCTCTGGGGACGGCAGCAGGCCCAGGGTCGGGGCAGCCATCCCGCAGCGTGGTGGCATTGGTTCCCAAGCAGCATCAGGCAAGTCTGCCTGGCGCCGGCAACAAAACCGCGATGACAGTGTTCCTAGAAAAGCCGGTTCTCAGGGCTGCAGGACCACCAGGGGCAAGGTCACTGGTGGAACCTCAGCCATGTGCCGCGGGGGGGTCCTTGCACTCACCCAAGTGACAATGCCCACCCACAGCAAGCACCAGCTGGAGAGCGGGCAGGAGAGACGGGATGAGGGGTGACGGAGCCAGTCCCAGGCACACATTTGTTCAGCTCTTGCTCCCTGCCTAATGCACGGGCCGGGTTTTGGTGTGTGTGTGCGCGTCGGCACAGCCGGGCTCCCGGCGAGCGGTGCCTGTCCCTCTCGCAGGCAGTGCCGGCGGGAGCCTCGTGCTGCCCGTGGCCGAGGGAAGGTGCCCCTGTGTCAGTGGCTGCCTTCTCCCGGGGGCAGCTGCAGCTGGTTGCCAACGAGTAGCTTCATCCCCTTTCCCGGGTGCTTTTGGGGAGTTATTAAGTGCCAGATACTTGTGGGGTCACTGCCTCTGAGGGTGTATGCAGCTGGCGGTGGCAGACAGCGCGGGGCCGGGGCCTGCAGGGAAGGGCCGTGCACGCAGGGCTGGCGAGAGCCGTTTCGAGCAGTGGGAACAGCGATGGAGACTTTGCCCACCTCTTGGCACGGCACGGCTGGTTCGCACAGCCTTTGCACGGGGCAGGATTATCTCCTGGGGGGGGGGTGGNGGGGGGGGGGTGGGGGGGGGGTGCTGCTGCCGCACACTCCCCTCACAGCACAGTTCATGTTTGCCATGAACACTTCCCTGATGGAATTGCGGCTGTGGCACCGCTCCCCTCGCTGCTTCAGCAAGAGCTCGTCTTGGCACCCCCTCCCCGAATTGCTCCACCCCAGGAGAGCCGGTTCCCCCCCGAGCGCTGTCGCAAGGAGCCGGCCAAGAGTGACAACGTGTGTGTGGAGCAGCTGATGGAGGGGACTTATCTGGCCAGCGAGGAAGTAAACGCGGCAGCACTGGGGTGTTGCAATCCATCCGTGGCCCCAGCGTCTCCAGCCTGCGCAAGGTGACTGGTGCGGTGACCTTACTCCTCGCTCCTGGAAGCTCCCAACAAGTGGCAGCAGATCAAGACACTCCTTGCTGGGCTCCACCAGAGACAACTCGCCCAGGGCACAGTCAGCCCCGGGGGTGGCCCTGGGCAAAGGGTGGCTGTGTCCTGCCCTGGGCAGCCCAGGAGGCAGCGGCTCACCCTGAGCTGCCTCTGGGCTGGTGCCTGCTTCTGGGAAAGGGCTGCAGTTCTGCTCAACAGGCAGGACGGGGCAGGACCGGGCAGGGCCCGCCTGGCACGGCGGATGGAGGCACATACAGGGACATGGGAACACAACCGGGACCACGCCACCCTGGCCTGTGTCCTGCGGTGCCCGGGCAGGGAGGGACATGTGGCTCCTTCCCGTCTCGCCAACGCCCTGCTTACACCTTCACTTACATTTTCTGCCTGTCACGGAGCCGCTGGCCCCAGGAGGCTGCCTGCCCCGGGGCTGGCTGCCAGGGTGGCTCCATCCACCGGCGTCCTTTAGCAGAGCAAGAGGAAGAGGGGGGAAGTGATGGCCGGAGCTCTGCTGAGCGTAGCAGTGCCCAGCTGGGCTCCCGGTGGCGACTGGTGCAGTGGACGGGGAGCCTTCTCCGGCACCCTCACCTCCCAGTGCTGCCCAGTGCCCAGGCGGGAGCTGGTGGGTTCCCCATGCTGCCCACTGCCAGAGCTCAGCACGTTGCCTCAGCGCTGGCTGCAGGTGGCAGGTCCCGTCCCGTCCCCCCCCCGCCCCAACCACTGCCTCCCCGTCCCCCACATGCCCCCCACGTCCCCAGCCGCTACCTGCCGGGCTCTCTCCCTCACTCCCACTGGCACTGTGGTCCTCCACTTCCCCCAGCAGCTCGGGGCTGTCGCTGCTGTCCCACCGCTGCGGGCGCTCCTGCAGCTGAGACGGGCGGTGAGGGTCGGGGGTAGCAGAGGGGACGGGGGAGCTGGGGGCTCCATGGGGACTCACCCGCTGGCGCAGGCCCTGCTGTTCCCGCAGCAGCTCCAGGAACCGGCTGCTCCACAGCAGCTTCTCAGCACCCAGCTCGGTGCAGAGGAAGCGGACGTCGGCCTCCAGCGCCTCCAGCCTCCCCAGCACGGCCTCGCTGGCATCACTGCGCCGCCGCCACTCCACCACTGCCCTGGCACCACAGCTCAGCTCCCGCAACACCCGTCCCCTGCACCAGGGACACCCCCACCTGCCCGCACCGCCGCGCCGGGGACGCACCTGCCTGCCCAGGCTCCGGCACGGGAGTGGAGCCCCCGTCCTCCTCCTCACTCCCCTCACTGCCACTTTCCAGCCTCAACCGCAGCGCCATGCCGAGCTGAAAGCCACCACAGACAGTGGGGACTGACCCATCCACAGGCAGCCGAGCCCAGACGGCCCCTGGCACCGACGCTGGCTGGGGAACCCCGCCGTGCCATGCCCTGGGGAGCTACGGCCCCACTGGTGCCACAGGGCCACCCAACAGGCCATGTCACCGGGCTCAGCTGTGTGCGGGGGTCGGAGATCTCCGCAGCCCCCGTGGTCTGGGTGCGCACTGGGGGAGTTACCTCCTCGGTGACCTGGAAGGCGCCGTCCCAGCAGCTCTTGTAGCAGATCAGCAGGTACTGGGGGAGAGGATTGGCGGCCGTGCGGTGAGAGCGGTGGGCTCAAACCCGCCCCGGGGCGCGCAGAGCCCACAGCAATGTCCCCACGCCCCCAGAGCTCCTGGTGGGCAGAACCATAGAGTGCCTCAAGCCAAGAGCCAACCCCTGAGGACGGGGGGGCCGATCCCCCAGCCATGCTGCTGCATGGGTGGTGACACCCCCACCCCGACCCTCCGGCACCACCAGGACAGGCGATGGAGCCCCGGCAGTGCCCCCACCCCTGGGTCAGGCCATGATCCATGTTTGGGGCTGACACGAGTGCATGAAGGGCTTTGGGGACAGAGCCCTGCGGTACCCACCCACGCCAACCTCCAGAGCCACCGCAGCCCCTGGAGTGCTGTCCCGGAGAGCGACAGGAGCCACCAGCACCCAGCACACAGGAGCTGCCTCCACCTCGGTGCCCGCGGGCCACGCTGCCTGCCCATGGGCATCCTGCAGACCGGGAGACGGAGAGGTGACGTGCCCACACCCCCGCAAGCTGCTGCCTCGCTCACGCGCCACACTCTGCACACCGGAGGGACACGTGGCAGCCGTGGGGGGCACCACCACACGCCGGTGTCCAGCCCGGCTTGCCGAGTGCCAGACTAGCCAAAGGGCCCAGATCCCAACCCCATGGACACGTGCCCAGCGGGGCGCCCGCTCCCCCTCCCCAGCTCTGCCCCCTTACCCAGCGATGGGCCACGCGCGGACCCTCCCCGACGCGGCCGGGGCGGCTGCTGCCCCTCCTGCCTGGTGTCAGCTCTCGGCTGCTGCTCGGCCGCTTCCTTGGGCTCGATAAACTCCTGCCTAATCCTCTTGGTGACGAGGCTGCGCAGGGGATTAGCGTTTCTCCTGCTCTACCTTTGGTGGCCATAATGACAGTTGCTGCTCTGCCAGCCCTCATTTGCTCTGCTCAGATTCATCTTCTGCAAGAAAATGAGCTGTGACTTATTTTTAACTACTACTTTTAGCTTTCATTAGCGGTTAGGTAAAAGCCTGTGCAGCTCGCTCTGACGCCTGTGTCCAAGGCCAGGCCCTGGCAGTCCCCGGGATCTTTAGTCACTCTGGCTGTTTAGGAAAAAAAATAGAAGTCTTCAGAAATAGAAAAGAAGTTTTAGGCACAAGTGCCAGAGTCAGACTCCAGCATCCATCTCACAACCCTCCTGCAGGTGATGGTGCTTATGCTCCCAAAGACATGGGGGACCCCGCACACTGTCCTCCCCCACCTTACGGCATCACCACAGGGAAGCTGCTGCTGCAGAGCTGTGGCCCTCAGTGCTTGTTCTGGGACAAGCGACGGGTCCCTCTGCGGGGACAGACCGCACGGGGCCACACAGCCTTTTAATCTCACCTCTCTCCTGGCAGCTGAAGGGCTGCTGCGGGTCAGCAGGACCTGGGAGGGAATAGCTGTGCAGCAGCGGAACGAGGCGCCTTTAACTGTGACCCAAGCATCTGCCATTTAGCTTTCTGCCCCGATCAATGTGCTCACTCCCCAGGGCTGCTGCCATCAGCCACTGTCCTCATCCGGACAGGCTGTCCCCTTCCTTTAGTGACAAACACTGCTGGAGGCAGGAAAGGTTGTGTTTTCCCCTTGTCCCCGCAGCACCCTCATGCGTATCACAGCGAAAGCAGAGCTGATATTGACACTTTGCCACAAAACGCGCCTGTACACGCAGGACTCCACACTACATGAGCCCTTTGCTGTTCCTCTGCCGGCAAATGTTCTGGCCAAAAAGGAACAGCAGCTTTGCTCGAGGTCAAAGTGGTGCAGCAAAGATTTTTTACTCTCTGAAGTTCAGGTGCTCTTGCAGTTCTTCCTTTGGAACAGCAGCAGTAGTGGCAGAAAAACTGCTTTTGTACCAAGGCCAAGTAATCAAAACCATCAGCTAAGACTTCATTTTTCCAGAACAGTGAAAAAGCAAGACCTCTTAGGGGTTCGTTATTTCCTAGGTCTTCCACCCCCCTGTATTTAACCTCTGTAACTTAGAACACAAAAAAGTAGGACAGCTTTGCAGCTCACCCGTTAAGCCGTTACATCCCCACACCCCCCAGCTAAGCAGCCGCCAGCCCCTGAGAGCAGAGTGCCCGCCGCTGGCGCTACTGCGGGATAAGCCAGCTCCCACCCTACGCAAACACGGAGCTGCCATGATCCCTGAGCCAGGCAACAGCACAAGGGAGAACTTTGCTCCTACACATCGGCCTTCACTCCCACGTACCGCTCTGCACTGACCGGGTTGCCTGGAGAGGGCTGAACAGGGCCCAGGACACCAGGGAAGCGGAGGCGCAGCGGAACGGAATGAACGCTGAGCTGTAACAAGTGCACACGCACACCCCGGGGGCTGCAAGTGACACAGCTTTGCCCATGGCACTCTCTCCACCGCAATGTTTAAGCAGACACAAATGCCTTACGACGGCCGTAACAAAGGCAATTTACCGCCCTGAGAAAAGCAAAGCTTCTTTCAACATCAGCATCGATGTCTTCACCCGGCTGCTGTGACAAGCACCCATCTCTCCTCCCTCCGTGCTCTCTTCCAGTGGCAATCCAGACCGCTCACCCCTCACCTGTGGGCATTCTGCCACCACCAGCAGGAACTGACTGACACCCGAGTCCTACCTGGAAGCGGGATTAGTTGAACACCGCTGGAGCCCGGTGCCTGGCAATCCTTTCAGTGCTCAATGTTACGTATAGCAGAGGAAAACAAGCGCAACGGAAAGCTCCTAAGGGTCACAAGACAAGGAACAGCTACTACGCGAAAGTGGAAGAATTCCAGCAAAGTCCTCATAAAGCAGATGGAGAATAAAAAGCACTAGGTGTCAAACTTTGGACTGAACAAAACATGAGAAGAGAGACAAACATGTAACTTTATTGTTTATGTACAAATGACAGAAGTTTGTATTAAAAAGAGAATCCACCCAACTTCAAAGATAGCAAAGAGCAAGATGGCTTTGAGCTCCAGCCTTCCCTGCATCTTTAGATACTGTGTGAATTTTAGGGGATGGTGTTTAAAATTAGAATTAGAGAAAAGGGTTAACCACCTTCTTCTCTGCTTGAGTAAGAATCAAAATAAGCTGTTCCACAAAATGAAGAACCTTCCACTCTACATGGATTGAAATAAAGAAACCAAAAGTCAATTTGTTAACTATACACTTTGGTTTAAACAAAAAAAAACAAAAACAAAAAAAAAAATCAAGAAAAAAACAAAACAGAACCAAAACTACAAAGCTAACTATCAGCAACAAAAGTAATCTAAGTCTTACAACACGGATGGGACATACTGAATCATGCCCCAGTTCCAGTGGAAAAAGGAAAACCTCTCCATGGGTTTGCAGATGACAGGGGTGGCAGCAGCAAGATCAGCCAATTTTAAGAAGTTCCTGACTGAGGTGGAAGCACAGAATAGTCAGGAATTCAGGACTATGACTACTACTACTACTACTACTACACCTTAGTCTTCCTGCAACTCAGGTGATTTAAAAATGATGCAAAGAACATGGTCCAAGATTTTCTCCCCCATGTAAGTTCTTTCGAGTGAGCCACTCCCATCTGCAGACACTTGGCCAGAGGGCTGCCATCGCGCTCATTCGGTCGACTGGCATTTTTCTCAGTGGGGATTCACGTAGACCTAAATCCCAGAAGCATCAGCACTGATGAGTCTAGTAGTCCTGCAGAGAAAGGAAAGGACAGGCACATTAATGTCTTGCTACTTCCAATTCTGCTTGCAGAGCAGGGATTCTCAGTCTTCTCTCATTTCTACGTACCACTAGTTGCAGGCAAAACAGAAAAGAGTTTTTTTTTTCTTGTAGCTAAACATTCAAAAGAAAGGACCCTTCAAAACCTTAATTCAAGAACGCATCAACCAAAACCAGATGCTTTTAACGTTCCAGCTCATGACAAGCTAACAGGACGCAAACCAGCTTTTTTCATAAGGAGTGCACAGGAGTTAACTGTGACCTAGCTTTGGAACAAGCCTACCTGGGCTTATTTATTGTTAAATCCACAAGACAATGCTCATTTCATACCACGATATTCCTCAACCGTGAAAATAAGATCTTAAATTACAGCAGAGGGAGGCTTTGTAAGATTAGGAGTCAGTCAGCCACTCAAGTCTACAGATGAGCAATGAAAACAATGACAGAGCACTGATACTTACGGCTCTTGGCTTTTTGTTTAACTTGAGATCAATCCTGTGGTTGGAAAGATAAGAGAAATGTCCATTTCAATACATTAAACCAAGACTAGAGTTCAAAGAACCAGCTACTGCATATGGCACAGGCTACAACAAAGACTATTTGGTTAATGCAATCCACATTCTCAATTCGGCTGAGCCAAATCACTGTCCCAGTGTTACTGGGCAAGAGAGCAGCAAAGAGACGGAGAGTGGATTCTTTATTATTCCGTCCGCTCAAAAAAAGAGTTAATAAAGGTTCATAATAAAAATCACAGGGCAGTTATGCAGCATAAAGAAATAAGGTTAAATACGCATGCTCTATGTTAATTTGTTAGATGTGTAACTATGCCACAGGAAATTATTCAGACATAGTGGTAACAGTTATTTACTTGGAAGAGAGATAGGAGTTTAAGATGACAGGGATTATACGAGTCAAAGGTACTGAGTTTATTACATTTTTCCAGAAGGAAATATCCAAGTCTACACTAATCTCCTTAAGAAGCAAAGCCAGAAGAATCAGCTTTTAAACTAAGTTTTTAAGTTAAAAAGTTTATCTATTTAAAAATGAAATAGAAAGGTAAAGAAGAGTGAAGTTAATTTAATTTTGCTGAAGTTATTAAATAAAATGTTACCTCCATCACGCTTTTCTGTTTTTAAAAAAAACTTCCCAGCCTAACCTAATATACATACCTACAATTAAACAGATAAACTATGGGTTAGAAAGGTCTCAAAAGGCACATTGGTGTCTACACACTAACAACACAGCACAAGTACTAATTCAAGTCAAACTTACTCAAAGTCATAATCAAACATGCCAGACGGGCTGAGGGGCAGCATTTGAAAGGAAGAAAGCAATAGAAATTAATATACTAATGAATTAAATAAATTAGTTGATTAGCCACCCTAGCGAGATTACTAAAAAATAAAATAAAATAAATTAAATTATAAAGCCAGTGTTCAAATGCCATAAAGTTCTTAAGATATCTTAACCAGAATTGGGCACAAACAGCACTCCAGATTTGGCAATCCGGAGTCCCCCTCCCCACTGGATTTCTGGGAAGAAGAGGTGTTAGAACAGAGGCAGAGTGCGTTTATGGAGGGAATTTTAGGCGCTGAGAAAGGAAGCTACCAGATACTCGCGAGGGCAGACTAGCTCGCAGGCAAGAGGAAAACTGATGTGCTTGCAAACCCAAAGGAGCGGGTGGTCGGCCGGCAGCGGCTTCGTCTGGATTACAGGGCAAAGCAAAGCTCGTTCAGGCAGAGGCGGAGACGACACAGAACTAAGTGGCCAACTCTGCGTTCGGATATTCCCATAACGCACACGCATACACACGCCCCTCGCACTCGCTTCCTTTAGAAGAGCGAAAAAGAGAACACGGTCATTCGGCCAGAGCTAATCACAGCTTGGTGACATTCCACCCCTCGCCTCAGCGTTCACACGCATCCCGCAGCACCATCTCCAGAAACAGCTCTGCCCCAAAGCTAACCACTGTGTGTGTCGGAAAGGACTTGTCACCAAGTCAGCTGTAGCTCAGTAGCTTTTCAGCACTGAATTTTTAAGAGGAAACAGCATTGTTTTCTCCTGAAATACTTTTTAGCCATGAAAATTGCTGAGTACACAGAACACAATCATCTTGGCCTTCCTGCGGTCGCGGAGGGAACAGAGGATGACTTCAATAGAGACACCGTAACTTCCATCTGATTCCCTGGGTTTAACTGTTTGAAGTTAAACTGCCCATTCACACCAGTTCTGCCCAGTCTGAATCCAACTTTCCACCCCACTCTCAGTGGCATATGAAGTAGAAAAGCCAGTGGAGTCAGCGCACCCTCAGGGTGCCTGTTCCCAACGCCTCCCAGCTCCTCAGGAACAGGTGAGCAGAACTCAAACCTGTGCTGGCAAACGGGAGAGCTTCTGATCAAAAAGAAATGCCAATATTTCTTATTATTTTTCTCTTTTTTTTTCATTCCTTGACACTCAAGAAACAGACAGGCAGGTCTCTTCCTAAAGAGCACTCTGAGCTGCAATACGTTTTAAAGCACTTAGCTATGCTTTTGGTAAACTGGGACTGTTTTATTGTTTGGTTTTTTTAACCTAGATATACTTGAAAATTGTTTGGTCTTTTCTGCCAAAACTCAGGGGACAGTCAGTAACAGCAATCACAATTTTAACGGAGTTTTTATTACAGACAAACTTAATTATCACCTCCTTTTAATTACCTATCTGTCCACACTAAGTATTATGAAATAGTCAATTACTAACTGCAAAAGCCCTTCTGTAATGTGGACGTGTCTGCTGTATCTCTGAGGACGACAAGAACTGCCATACCAGCTCAGACCACGGCTCCTCATGTCCAATATTCTGTCCCCGGCAGTAGCCAGCACCAGCTGCTGCAGCGGAAGGAACGCAGAAGAAACCCCAAACACTACAACCTGTCGGTGGGGCGGTTTCTTCCTAACTCCCGTCGCTAAAGTTCGGGTTATGTAATGGAGCAAAAGAATGTACGTTATTTACAGCACCTGCATTGCACCCCACCGCGCCTGCAGCGGACCGGTCCGCTGCCCATGTACGTGTTTAGTAGAATATCTTATAACTTGTTTGAAATAGCAATTTTCTTAAGCTGTACTTCAGTTTTACAGATTGTTTCTCTGTATTTGTTTACTGATGTAGTGTCTTGTGTTATTCCTGAACTTCTTTCCAACTGCCTACAGGCAAAAAAAAGTTTTGACTGCTTTGGATTCCCAGCTCGTGAGGAACCAACGGGACATGCAGCACTTTAGAACGTTTGCCCCATTAACACTGCTGTAGGAAGAAAATTCTGATCTAAGAATTAAAGACACACTAATGACTCAAAACCTAATGAAGGAGAAAAAGCAGTTAGGCATTTCTCAAGCACTATACCTACCTCTGGATCTCCCAAACCAACCTCTCCCCAGCAATCTTTGTAAATTTTTACCACTGTTCTTTAAAACATTTCTCTTTTCTAATGGTATGAGAAGGTCCCCCGAAGAGGAAAGCCCATGCATACGCAAAGCCAACGAGCTCAAAGCTAGCGGGAACATTTGGTATTTTAAAAGCTCCTTTACTCCTAATCATCTTTAAGTACCAGTTCCAGCAATCACTTCAGGAGAGGCGCAGTTCTGCAGTAAATGCCTCCTCTTCCCAAAAGCATGGATTGCCACATTTCTTTCTCCTTAGGGCCTGACTCCACAGTGCACTGTCATACTCGGTAGAAATCCTTGGGTTAAGCTCTGCTGAGGGGCACCGAGACACAGTTAAGCAGCAGGTTACGTGGCCCATGGAGAGCAGCGCTGTAAGGCAGGGAGCTTATTCCAGATTTCTGAGCTGTCAGCCCACTGCGCTGCATCCCACCTCAGGGCACACCTTAAGAGGCAGAACCGGTCATCGAAATTCAACCATTAAGAGTTCAGGAAAGCTTTGTTTCACCTGAATTTCAGGTCAGCTTAATAACAAACACTTGAGGTGAAAGTGACAAAGCAAGTCTTTCATGCCATAATCAAGAGAGACTCAGTTTGGGACACTGAAAACTGAAAGGGCTTGGGGAGCGGAAATCTTAGTGAAGAGCATCCACACCCAACAAAACATTCCAAATTGCTTTTTCACCCTTCTTTTCCAAAGAAAGTATCCTGTCTTACATTCCCATCTTACGTGGTTCTGCAGAGACCAAGAAGCGAGCACAGGAGCCGGGACTGCAATCCTCCTCTACTGGAAGGAAGACGGCTTTATTCTCCCGGGCAGACAGGAGAGTTGAAAAGGCCAGGGGGAAAAGCACGGCTGTACCACAGCTGGAGTCAGCACCCTGTGCTCGCTGCTCGTTTAACTTCTCCAGTGTGTTTTCCCCTCCCTGACACAATGGGGTCCTGACGAACGCTACAGGATGCGTGCAACTAAAAACCAGGCAAATCACCAAAACAAATGACCCGAGCTGCTCATTATTCTAACTATTTCCTTTCACATAATGAAGTAAATTCAGCAACAGCTAACCATTCAGAAGGCATGACGAGAAGGCTGCTGGTACCACTAACCTGTGTCGATTTTTGTTCTTCCGTTTTTTGTGGCTGCTGTGGTGGCTCCCAGAAGAAGTAGAGGAAGCAGCTTTCTGGGGTTTCACGCCCTGCACAGACCCATCCAGCTCTTCAGCATCCTCCTGGTTGGGCTCATTCTCCTGGTTGTGAAAGTCTGGAGAAGTGTCACTTTCTGTGCCACTGCCTGGCTCCCCTAGAGCGTGACAAACACAGATGAGCGCAATGCTTACCTCCCCGCCGCCCTCAGCCCAGCCTGCCCTGGCAAAGTGACCCCCAGCAACAGCACACGGGGCAGCACAGACACGCTGAGCCTCGCGGCACCAGGAAGTAAATGCCAGAACCTGAAAAATATTTCCAAAGGACAGCAAGCTACCTCCTCAGCAACGGAAACACGCTAGAATTGCATCTGATTCGGTACTGATTACAGAAATGTTTTTAAAAATCCTGAACGTAAGTGGGTCCTCCCCATGTCACTTGCAACTGGACTGACAGACACAAACAGAAACGTGTTGCTTCAGCCCTTCCAGCCTCTTTCCCCTAAGAGCACCAAATCCATTTAAATAAGTTTTATGCACAATAAACCCTTGCTGAGCATAAAAGTTTACTTGAGAAAGGAAGATCAACTTTAATTCTGTTTCTCACAGTGGCGCTCTGCTGACTTGTGTCGCTAGTGCTTGTGCTGAGAGCACTCGGGAGCTGGACGGAGAGGAGCAGCCGCAGGTCCCAGGACAGGGAGTGCTGCGGGGGAGCAGCGAGCACAGCACAGGTCCAGACAACTGGAGACAGGGCTGAATTGTGGGGAGAAGCGTAGCTCTTTCCAAATTCTGAGAAAAATGAAGAAGTGACTTACGCTTCTCAATGAGCTGGTCCTGGACTCCAGCTAATGCACTGACCGCCTAGAAAACCGAAAAGGACGTTAACGAAAGCAGTAACTCACCACTTTTCAAACATTCAACACCACAGAGACCACCTCACAGAGAAAGACACATCAAGAGCTTATGGCCAAGCACCGGCACGGCACTGCAGGGGGGTTAGGAGCAAAAAGAAAAAGACAGGGATGGCAGTGACAAGTGTGTGGCACGGGTGGCTCTTGCCTGTGTTTCCCTTCCACCTCTCCAGGTACTGGGAAAAGGGTTTCTGAAAGAGGCTGTGATGGGGGGTGAAGATGCTCGGGTTGGGGGAGACAAGGCAGGTACAGGAGCTTAAATGGAAAACTGGTCCTGCGGCAGCCCAGGGGACCACCATGGGACCAGCTGCACCGAGTGGCACCAAGGGCAGGGGATGGGGACAGGGACGGGGATGGGGACAGGGACTGGGATGTCCGCTCGGCCCCGTGGGGGTCCGGCCCGGCACTCACCGCTGCCGAGGTGACCGAGGACTTGCTGAAGAGCCTCTCGGCCTCCTTGAACTTGCGGTTCCTCCGGTCGTTTTTGCTGTTGGAGTTCCTGGAACAGAGACAGACAGACAGAGAGACCGACCGACCGAGGGCATCGCGGGGGCCCGGCGGCGCCGCGGGGGCCGGGCGGGCCGGTGCGGCCGGGACTCACTTCTGGTTGGTGAGGTAGCGGTCCCAGCCGCGGATGATGTTCCCGTACATCTGCGTGTCCTCCAGGTAGCTGCCCTCGAAGGCGTAGATCTGCCGCTCCAGGTTGGCCAGCGTCTCCTGCCGGGCACAGCGCGGCGCATGGAGCGGGCCCGGCCCCGCCGCCCAGGCCCCGCCGCCCGCCCGCCCGCCCGCGGCCTAGGCCCCGCCGCCCGCCGGCCCCGGCCCCGCCGCCCGCCCGCCCGCCCGCCGCTCACCGCCAGCTCCTGCTTGCGCTTCACCAGCTCGGCCAGCTCCCGGCGGGTGTCGGGGATCTGCGGGGGGCCGCCGGCCTTGGCGTGCAGCGCGGCCATGGCGGCAGCGGCCTGCGCGGGCCGGGCGGGGCGGGGCGGGGCGGGGCGGCGGCGGCGGCGGCGGCTGCGCTGCCGGGAGGGGCCGCCGGGGGCAGCGCCGAGCGCGGCCCCGCCCCGCGGGGGGGTGCGTGTGTCCGTGTGTGCCCGTGTGTGTGTGTCCGTGTGTCCCGCCGGGCCCCGGTGTCCCCGCCCGGGGCGCAGCCGGCGGAGCAGAGCCCGGCCCCGCTACCGGCCGGCGCGGCCCGAACCACCGAGCGATTCCCCGTTCCCCGGCCGCGCCGGGGCAAACCGTGTCCCCCCCCGCACACGAGCCACCCCCGGGGCAGAGAGGCCCGAGCGAAGCCCCCGCGCCCACAGCCGCTCACGTACACCGAGGGCGCATCTTTATTTAAGTTTTTTCGGTGTCAGTACTGAAATGAGCACTGAAACAGCACATCTGTTTCGAGGAACATAAAGGAAAAAAAAAAGGGACGCTAAAAAAATATTACAACTAGAAGTAATCAGGGCTAAATTTACAAATGCTTTATTTAAAAACCCCTAGAATATATATAAAGGAGATCCTCCGAGTCAAAACTCATTCTACCTACCTTTGGAAAACCTACAGCAATGCCCCGTATTTACACCATAAATGTTCTGGCCCGTGTATGCAATATGCACCACTTGTATACACAAAGAATATACACAGCAGGTATGAACAGCTTGTGGCCACAGAACAGTCAGGCAGATTAGTAAACGGTGTGGAAAATATACATTTCTTATACCATAAAGCAAACCATGGGAAGAAGACATCCAAAAATATACAGGATCCAAGTACTTTCCATAAGAGGAATTGGGTTTTTCTCTTCCTAAAGCATTGTTTTCTTTGACAGGGGAGAAGACTATTTTAAACAAGTGACAGTATAACTTTTTATAAAAAGAAAACTTAAATAGTGCAAAGTCTGGTTAACACATGTCACCACATAGAAGGTATTTATGTGTAATACAAACGAAAACCAAGGAGTTGTTACTCATGGGGCAGGGGTGGTATCAGAAATAAAGGCCTCAGCTTTAGACCTGGACACTCAACATCCAGTAATGGTTTCGCATCGCACATTGCAACACGTACTGGGCAGACCCTGACCCGGACCGCAGCCCCCGCATCACAGTATTGTCACCCCAAATCCCAGGAGGCGTTTAACTTTTATTTCAGGTTACCTTGCAATTTTCAGGTAGTGTATTCCAGTGAAATGCCCATCCCTGAAAGTTATCACAAGGCAAACTAACTACCCAAAACACAAGAGGGGCTTTGCAACATTTCCGCCTTTTTAGCAGCGAGCCTGGTAGATTCTCCTGTCTAGAACTCCTAACAGGCAAAGGAATTTGGCAAGCTCTACCAAACAAGACATGTTACAAAATGCATCGGGTTACTGTCTAACTAATATTTCAGTTGAGTAGCATTTTCAAAGGGCTATAACAAAACAGTTAATAAAAATAATAAAAATAATTTTAAATATGCCAGCTGTGTTTTACATCATTTCCTAAAAGACGACAGTCTTTCAATGTTTGTTGAATACTTCTAGCATCAAAGTTTTCACATCCAGGTGCTCTTTTGCTTGTCGGGGGAAAAAAAGCAGGGGAAAAAAAAAGCGTTGTATTTCCCGATATGCAGAACTATCAAAGATGAATAATCAGTGAAGTCCCCCAAAATAAACTATAAGAACAGATCAGCAACAGAAAAAGGACTTTAAGGCAATAAGAGGCATCAGTGCTGTGATGCTCCAATGTTTACATCCCAATCCGTGTTCAACTGCAAAGAACTCTCCCCTACCCCCCATCTCCTCCTCATCTGTTAACTGTCAGACTCTTCCTCCTTCTCCTCCTCCTCATCATCGTCCTTTGTGTTGGCCTCAGATTTATCTGAAGATTCATGGAGAAGAACATATTCCCTGCTACTGAACCCAAACTTCAGTACATCCTTTTCCTTTAGTTCGTAATAACGCTGAGGTTCAATCCGCTGGTTATTTAGAAAAGTGCCGTTCCCAGAGCCCAGGTCGATTATGTAGGGCCTCACTCTGCGGCCAACGGTACCATCGGCACGAGTGTACTCCACCAGCCTAGCAAAACAAAAAACACCGTTTCAATCACAACAGCCAGGGACAGAAAGCATACTCCAAAAGCAGAAGGGTTTGCCAACACATAAGCCCCAGTGCAGTTAATACTTATCTGTACTTGCTGCGATCGGAACAAGTCTGATGAGAACAATGAGAAACTGTGTGAGACTGAGCAGACTCCGACAGACTGCATCACCTTCTAAAACTTCTGAGGATATAATACAGTAATTCTTAAGCAGAACAGATGGCTGTTCCCTAAGAGAGCATCTTTGTCTCCAGCAGCACACAAGCCCTGCTGCTTCACAGATCAGCAGACTTTGTTGTAAAACACTAAATGAATAAAACCTCTCCTTGAAATACTTTTACTGCAAATCACACCTGCCGGTTTATTCCAATTCAGATATACACACAGTTCTGTGTTTAACCCTGCTGTGTTATTTGTCTTACTAAAAGGCTGCTTGTGCTTAAATGAGAGGAATTACAGATGTTTTTGATTACCGCTGGGATGATATGCAGCAGTCAAACATAAATTCCATCTACAATGTACTTACGGCAACCTCGTACCTCTCAACCGTGCGTATTCCAGGGGGTTTTGTTTAGGGGATTTTTTGTCCCCTCTTCACGAGTTCCCGAATGATCCTGTTTCAGCAGCAAGCGGGGTAATACTTACCGGTACTGAAACACAGCATGCTGCTTTGAGCAGGAGGGATGGTCGATTGGAATATCCGCGATTCTGCGGTGCCTGCCCAGAAGATAAGCACTCTGCCTGTGAATGTACATGACTGGGAGAAACTCATCATTTTTGAAAGGATAGAGGCGCCACCGCTTCTTAGGAATCCGAGCTTCAGGGGGCTCGCTGTATTTAATCACAACACCTCGGAAAGTGTTGGTATCCTCCAGAAGCGCGCCAGACAGTTCAAAGCTTGGCTTCTCCTTATTTACAGCAGCTTTTTCTTTAGGTTTGTTATCGGATTGCCCGAGTTCTGGGTTCTGGTCAACACCACTGCCTTCGTTATTTTGTCGATGCTCTCGTCTTCTCTCATTGTAAAACTCCCTCTCTGCTTGCTGCTCACGGATGTTCTGAACATCCCTCTCTCGCTCGTGGCCTCGAACTCCAGGCCTTTCGCTCGGATTCTTCCTTCTGTCTGAGTGGTCTCTGTGTCTATCTCTGTCACCACTTCTCTCTCTCCTGTGCTCTTGTTCTGATGGGTATCTCTGCTTTCGCTCCTCATTTCCTCTACGACAATAATCATCTCGCTCCTGTAACGAAGAATCGCTTATAGTGACGTATTCAGAAGTAGAATGAAAGAGCAGTGAATATACTTCAGCTCTTAAGAAAACCACAATCCAACGCATAGAAAAGATGTACTTGGGCATGTTGTTCACAGGCCTAATGCAAAGCGAGAGAAACTTATTTCCTTGCCAAACTCTTTGGATTCCTACAATTTGCACTGAATAAAGCAAAAGCAAGAAACGGCATGATGTGTCATCTGCTCTGGGCACACAAAGAAGCTTGCAGGGACAGCCTGCGTAAGGGGCAAAGGCTGGGTGGGTTCACACACACACGTGTGCACACTCTGTCGCTGAGGTGGGCAACACGAGCTATTGAAACTCCAAGACGTTTCTTTTCCTAACATGACACACTACNACAAGGACTAGCAGAAAACAACTGCCAGGTGAGAAGTCGTTCTCCGTACCTCGCACGGCTGAGTCTCACAGGAACCGCAGTCGCTGCGCAGCCAGGAAGCGCGCCAGGCCCCGCTAACAGCTCCGCGGGCAGGACCGGGCCTCGCTGCTACCGACAACGCGATTTACCTGCTTCACCTTCACGGCGGCGTGGTGCGGGCTCCGGCTCCTCCTGGCGCGCGGGGACCGGCTCCTCCGCCCGGACTTGCTCTTCCTCTTGGGCGATCTTGAAAACAACGAGAGGAGGGGTGGGGTGAGCCGAGGCGAGGTGCGGGGCTGCGGCCGGGCCGGGCCGGGCGCAGCGCGGGGCCCGCAGCCGCCGGGCGGCCCTACCTGCTGCTCCGGCCGCGGCTGCCCTGGCGCGGCCCGCCCGGGCCCCGCCGCTCCTCGGCCGGCGGCGACTGGCTGCCCCGCGCCGAGCGGGAGGCGGAGCGCCGGGGGCTGCGCTTCTCGGCCTTCACCGCCACCTCCCGCCGCCGCCGCTCCCGCCGCCGCTCGGCCGCCGCCTCCATGGCGCCGCCGGCCGCCACAAAGGGAAGTGCGCGCCGCTTCCGGCCCGCGCGCCGCCACCCGGAAGCACTTGTCGGGGGCGGGCACGCCCGGCCGGCGCACGCGCCCTTCGCAGCGCGCCCGTCGCCATGGCGACGACGGCCGCGGCCGCCATGATCCCGCCGCCGGACTCGCTGCTGCGGTACAACCCGCCGGTGCTCGTCAGCCGCCGCACGGAGAAGCGCTCCCCCGGGGTGAGTGGGGCCGGGGCACCGCGGGCTGCCCGCCGCCCGCACCTACCGCGCTCTGCTCTCTCCGCAGGCCCGCCCGCTGAAGGGGACTCCGCCGCCGCCCGCTCCGACCGGGCCCGTCCCGCCGCCGCCGCCCCGGACGGCCGCCGCCGAGTCGGTGAAGCAGCCGCAAGAGATCCTCAACGCCATCCTGCCGCCGCGGTGAGCGGGGCCGGGCCCAGCCGCGCCTGGCAGCGGCCGGCCGGACCCGCCCCGTAACAGCCGGTGCTTTCCGCGGCAGGGAGTGGGAGGAGGAGAACCGGCGGTGGGTGCAGGAGGTGTCCAGCGCGCCCAGCACCCGCCTGGACGTGGTGCATCTGCAGGAGCAGCTGGACCTGCGGCTGCAGCAGCGGCAGGCGCGGGAGACCGGCATCTGCCCCGTGCGCAGGGAGCTCTACTCGCAGTGCTTCGGTCAGTGCCAGAACGGGGAACGCAAGAAGCACGGCTCCCCGTGGCCCTGAGGGGCTGCGGCTCCCCCGGCCGCGTCCCCGCCAGCACTGTGCCCTCCAGCAGCCTCGGTCCCCACAGGGCAGGGTGCGGGGCGCTCCCCAGGGGGGCTGCGTGGCGCGGGGGCTGCTTTTCCAGCAGCTGCAGGGCTCTCACCATGAACACCTAGCCAAGCTGTCAGCTTTCGCAGAGAGCATCGTACAGTGTCTTGTTCACAAAGCTGACGCTCAAAAGACACATCTGTGTAGGCAGACCTTTGCAACATAAAAGATGCAAAGAAGCTTAAAATTCTCTTAGTTGTACTTAACCCATCAGTTAATTTAAAATAACTTAAAATACCATATGCGTACCTGTTAAGCACGCTTACACACTGATGACACGGTGCTGGTCTTCCAAGTGCAAGAGACTGGATGGAGGCTCTTGACTCTTCTGGAGGCTTCCCGATAACTGCAAAAAATCATCACAAATTTTTAGGTGTTTCCTGTTACAGCTTTAGTAGATCAGTATCACTGTTGTTACCATAAGTTCTGTACCACCACTCCGCTTTTACAGGGTGGCACCTGATGCGATAGCTGTCATGTAACAAACAAAAAATAATTATGACCATCTCTGGTAAATCCATGTTGCTTTTGAGGTGCACAGAACAGGTAGAAGACAGCAAGCTCTGGACCCTGTGTGAATCCAGCATTCCCAGATAAATGTACAGTACCTAGTCTAACTAGATTGTTGTTCCCTTTCTTTAAAGATGAATTGATCCGTGAAACTACAATTAACTGCGCAGAGCGAGGACTGTTGCTGCTTCGAGTCAGGGATGAAATCCAAATGACAATCGCTGCTTATCAGACACTGTACGAGAGCAGTGTTGCGTTCGGCATGCGGAAGGCCCTACAAGCTGAGCAAGGCAAATCTGACATGGAAAAAAGAGTAAGTTGGGCTGTTAACTCCATAATGTAGTTTTCCGCACATGATACAGCATAGGGATATTACATATAAAATTTTGTAAGAAATCAGTTATTTCTGTTTCCACTGGATGGCAGTAAAGATCATCAAAATACTTGTCTTATTGTTTTCCTAGGACTAAATTGCAGTTCATAAATTATCTGTTATTGTATCTGGAACACTCTAAAGGCTGTACAACATACAACTTTGTCCCATCTTAACTGAAAATTGATTATTACCAAATAAAAATTGAGAAATCTCTACTCTTTTCCAAGATTGCAGAGCTAGAAGAGGAAAAGCGGGAGTTGGAAAGACAAGTGAGTGAACAGAAAGCTAAATGTGAAGCTATTGAAAAACGTGAAAATGAAAGGCGACAGATAGAAGAGAAGAAACACATTGAAGAGGTTCAGTTCCTGAAACGAACGAATCAACAGCTGAAGGTTAGTAAAAAAGCACAATTCCAAACAGTAATGGTAACACTTCTCATTTTGTAATTAGAAAGATATAAATATAACTTTCTCCTTATAGTTTTAGGAGTGTTACATTTATGATGCATTTATATTAATGTTCCGCTTTCTTTAAATTCTCAGTGAAAGGGCAAAATAGTGCTTTTGCATTCTCTACTTCCTTGCTCAGTCAGCAATTGGTCATTACTAGTAAACCTGACGATGCAAACAGCAGGACCGATTAACTGAATTCTAGTCATATACACGTATGCCAGGGAGAGATCAGAAATTGTTCAGAAAACACTAAATTGTTACGGTCAGCTGGAGAAGAGCAGACGCATGCAGCTGAACCCCAAACGCGGAGGCTTCAAACTTGACTGATACTCCAGGAATCTATTTCTGCATAACTTGATTGCAAGGTTATAATAATTAGCACCCCTTCTCAACTACAAAATGGGAAATCTAGTGAAGGCAAATTAAGATGCTTTGGTTTTTTGCTGTTGGCCATTAAAGTTGACTCCCGATAACAAGACACACCATTTAACATTCAATATTACCTAATAACAATTGTGTACTTAGGCAGTAGGGACTGCATAATTACAGGAGTAATTTTGTGCATGCTGCTTTGGTGAAAACAGAGCTTCTGCTCATTACCTTGCTTTTGAAAGGAAAAAACCCCACATCTTTTGAGTAAAGAAAAAATGTTCCCGTAAACAATGTTAAATGTTTCTGGCTACAGCCAAAAACATGTCCTTTACACCAACCTGCTTATCTTCACTGTTCCTACAATTTCTCCTTTCTAAACCATTAACGTCTTCAGGTCATCTTGAAACGTTTTAGGGCACAAAATGGAATAACTGTTAGATCAAATATGCGTTGCCACTGAATCTGTTTCCTCCTTGAAGTACAAGTATTCCAACAGCTGTGCATACACCACTGTTGTAGTTTATTTTGATGGCAGCTCTAGGAAGAGGACAATCAAAGAGTCCTGAAAGCCTCATCCCCTACGTGCTCCCTAAGCGTGGGTAGTGCTCTGATCAATCTACTAATTAGGCGTCTAATTGGGTTGTCTCAGGAACTGAAAAACTTGCTGTTCCCAGCTACTTTTGTCCCAGAGTCAGAGTTTGTGTTCCAAATGTTAGAGAGCCAAATATTTAATTTCGCTAACGCAGTCCAGCCTGAAATCAGAGAATTCAGACGACTGTTTCAACAGCTTTTATTTAATTTCCTCTTCAATGCTTTACATTATAAAACGAGTCTCATTGTATGGAACCAAGGCCAGCTCTTTTCTTCTCAGAATGCAACAAGTGTGTATGCCAAGAATGAAAAGCTAATTTATAAAACATGTAGTAAGGAATGGAATAGCTAGGGAAAAAAAACCCTGGCCTGTTTCTCTTGAAGTATTGCAGCATCCCTCAGCTCCTCGCTTTGAATATCTAACACACAATTTATCACTTTTCAGCAATGTGGGTTTATTTTTTAGGTTGAATCTAGTTTGACTTACTGTCTCATTTGTTTTTCAGGCCCAACTTGAAAGCATCATTGCACCAAATAAGTAGATTTTTTGCGGTCCTCCAGGCAGTGCTCAGAAGAGCTGTCAAGAGTAAGAAGTTTGCAATTAGTGACAAAGATTTGTCTTCATAAAACAATCTTGAATTTTCACTTACCGGTAACTGAAGGCAGTGTAGTTGTATTATTTCTTTCTTTTTCTCTTGAAGAGTTGAAAATTCAAGAGCTTAGTTACTGCACCCTCTTTCAATGCCATCTCAGCATTCAGCTTCTTGAATAGTGAACCTGTCTGGGACTTGCCTGTTGGTAATATGCTAGATGACCTTCAAAGCAATAAACTAATAAACATTTTTACATGCGAGTGTCTCTGTAATATTATTACTTTGAAAATGTTGTAGAAAATTCAGAAATGATATACAGAGCATCTACAATAAATGCAAGTCACATTCACTAAGAATCAAATTGCAGGTAATCCTTGGACAGGTGTTTGGAGGGCATTTCCTCGAGTACGGGCAAGTTGCTGTTAATTGAACATCAAAATCGCTCGTCAGAACAATTCGTAGTAACTCAGGATAAGCAATACCAAAGCTATCCATGTGGCGATTTCTAATGAAACAGAGGGGCGTGATACCGTTCCAAGCATCACTTCTCAGTGGAAGCACATGAAATCTTGACTTGAGATACCTGTGTGCTGGTTATACGGAGCAAGCAGACATGGGAAAGATAATTCGCTGCAGTCATGTGGAAAACTCCATAAAGCCAGTTTCCAGAAAAAAAAACAAATGACCCAACACCACCACTGAATAACACTTCAGGATATGTTTTGCCAATGCAGTGTTTACTGGCCTTAGACAGCGATGTGGAAATACCACGATCTCCAGTTGCATAAAGAACTTTCAGATGATGCAGAAACAAAGAGTGAGATGCTACTCCTGGGAACAAGACAGACAAGTCAAACTAAGCTTTGAATGGGAACTACAAGTTTTATATTAAAAAAAGCCACTACATACTAGAGCTGTTTTATGTAAAATTTAATAGAATAAGCAGTTATTGCTTATGTTTGTATTTTTTGTGCTTTGATCTTTGTTCCTCCAAGCCAGTTTTTTTCTTGTTCTTATTCTTATTTTTCACGTTGTGAGTTTCATAATACCGGACTCCAACTTTCTTGGAGCGCTGCTGCCTCTCAGCTCGTCTTCTCTGTAAATACACACAAAACACATTAGCAAATCCACAGTATCCATAGCCTGAATTTGTTTGCATTCTTTCAAACGTTGTTCACTTTGCATTCCACATGCCTTAAGTAAAATTAATAATTTCAAACAAAACATTACTGATGTGAACATATGAACATCTATATGGAATCCACCCACCCGTGCTCTAAAAACATAACAAAGGAAGCTACACTTTAATCTTTACAAAAGTAGTAAACAAGACACAAGAAGCAACCTGACATGCACAGTCACGTAAGAGGTCTTTTAACAGAAAATGTGACAGAACATTCATAAAGAGAATTCAGTCTTCTGCTCCCCTCTAACAGTCCTAACAGTCCACAGCAATGCAAAAACCCTTGCTGTACAAGTTTGCTTACGGATCACTTTCAAAGTCCTACAGACAATTTCAGTTGGTATTTAAGTTATTCTAGAAGAATTGTTTAGACTTGACTAACGTGAACACAAAGAAGCAGCAGCTCTCTTTGAAGACAGAACAGGACTGCCCATCTAGCTCCAGATTCTCCCACCTCCCAGCATTAGACCCCCTGCTCTCTTAACAGCACCAGTGCGCAAGCTAACGCTGAAAGCAAGCAGCTGCCCACAAAGGATTCTCCCCTTCAACACTCCTGTCATGGTTACCTGCTGGACCCTTTTATGGGTCACATCTACTGTCACATCTCACGTCAGCAGCAAGTGACCCTGTCTTCACATTCCTCCTACCTCAGCTACAGTCCCCACGTGTTCTCCCTCCTACTAGTCCCCAGTCTCAAAGCTCTTAAGTGATAATGGGCAATCTATGTAGAAAAAGAAAGCCAGTTCTAGTACTCTCCTCATCTGTTGTACTACAAGAAGTCACACTTACTTCTTTGGACGTCAATTTCTTGCAAGGCTGTTTACCCAAATGGTCATCATCATCACCCTCATCTTCTGCTTTCCTTTTTCTTTTCTTCTCTGTGCTGCCTGCAAACAGCAGAGATCACATACTCAGGCATCTTCCAAAACACCCCATCTGTTTGCAGAACTTAAGGCTCGGGTCACCATCCCATCTACTTCCGCAAGGCATTCCTTTGGTTGTGTTTTAATAGCTTCTACCAAAACAAAACGCGTGTTCCTTACCAGAGAATCACTATTACTATGAAAACTGCTCTTGAGAAGCAGATTCCTTCAAGCCCCATGCAAGTCCAGAAGAATCTCACAGTCTTGTCAGAATAGGGTTTTCTCCTGTGATTTTGCCTTTAATCGCACTTACTGCGGAAACTGAAGCCACAGACTCTTGAAGTCACCACAGTAAAACCTATAGCCTGAAGTATCTCTGTGCTTTTATAATGTCGTAAACCCTTCCACTCCCTTCTGTGTAATATTACACCGTGTGGAACGGAAGATGCTCAGACTGCAATCTGTCCATAGCACCATTCTTTTGGAAATACAACATTTGTCTTTACTTTACCCTCACTCACTAGCAGAGGGACATATGTTGCTATACACACAGGTGCGCTACAGAAAGGCTACAGCACAGTCATCAGGCAGCCCTTAGGTTAGCTATGGGAAGATTTAAATAGGGGGAAAAGAAATTGCAATCAGGAGCTAATGAATGCTTTTCCCCCCAACTCCCTCTCTTGCTTATGGGAGGATTTCCAAATGCGGATTAAGAACATCTATTAATCTTATTAATCTTATTTTACCTCTGTCTTCAATTTCTTTGGGTTCTTCAGACTTCTGCATGGATTTTGCAAACACTTTTTCACTCAGCTGCTTAGGGATTCTACAAAAGATAAAACAAGCAATAAAATAATGTCGCAACACAAAATGTACCCACCTCCGAGAAGTGATCAGTCTCCAATAGATCCCAGTAGCCTGTCAGCAGCAAAGCCACAACCTTAGTGCCTAATAAACCTATTACAGTAATCTTGTCTCTGGAGTTACTGGGCTTGTGCACTGCACAAACGGACAAAACATGACTTAAGTTTGAAATCTTAGTCTTCACAAAGCTGGTGGATGAGCTTTGCTAAAACTGGGCCTGCTGTATGAGCTAGGATACCCCTGTACACGCACGGAGACCGAGCTGGCATATGCAGTTAGGACATTAGCCTTGGTATTGCTCTAGAAGGATCCCAACATCAAGGGGAGATCCAAGGATGTAATATTGCTACCCAGAATACCAACAGATTTCTAATCCGTAGCTTAAGAGGCAGCTTTCCAAAAGTGAGAACATTTTTAGTTGTGCTGGTAAATAGGACTTCTTGGAATAATCTTTAAAAACTGAACTGCTGCTTAGCCAAAGTTCAAATATTTATGGCTAAACTAGATAAGCTGTGGCAACTTCTCTGTGACAACACAGAGCAACCACTCAAGCAAGTCATGAATGGAGTGAAACTACAGCAAAACCACATTAACCCTTTCCCTCTCCTGCAAAATATTTGAGTCACTGAAAAGATTCAAATACCTTATTGCTGAGAATCTCTTTGCTCTGGCTTTATCCAGAAATTTTTTGTATTTTGCAATCTTCTCCTCCAAAGCCTTAAGAACTGCCTTAGAGCTCTCCCTGGCACCTGGTACAGCCAACTGCGATTCCTCCTCTACTGAATCTTGATCTTGCTCATCTTCCTCTTTCTCCTCTTCCTGCTCCTCCTCTCCAGAAGAATCACTGTCTGTTTCCTCAAAGCCTGGCACATCTACAGGAACCAGGTCTTCTTCTGAGAACTGAGGTGCCACATTAATCCTCCCAAAGTTCTGCCGAACATGTGACATGAGTTGCTTCATTTCACTGTCTGTATTATTCTTCTCTTCTGCTGGCTCCACACTTGATGCTACCGACTCAGAGATTTTCTCCTCATTATTATCTTGGGTTGATGTCATAGCTACTTCCAACACAGGAGGCTACAAGAAAGAGCGTAATGGATATATTATCCACAAAGTCTCTCCAACCATCTCTGACAGCAATTTCCGTTTCATCTCTTCAAAAAAAGCCTAAGATGACAGGCTAACAACGTGACAATTACTGACATTTTGGTAGTCAGATGATCGTAAAACGGCTCAGACATGTCTAAAGAGCACCACTACCTAGTCCTCACCAAATTCATGTGAGTGCCACCTGAATCACCAGTCTTGGGCAGAGCCCAAGACCTGCAGCGCCCAAGTTACATGGCACTCTGGGAAAAACAACAGTGAATACCATTAGGAAAACCAAGCAATATGTGAGAAGAGGAGGCACGAGCATCACATTCTCACCTGGGGACCTGTTTCTGCATTTGGCGGCTTCACAAAGAAAGGAATTCTGCCCCTCTGCCAGTCATTGAGAACCATCTTGCTCACAGTCTGCAAGTCAGGCTCACCACCCTGAAAGAACCCAGTAACAATTTATGTCCATGTTTGCAGGGCATACCACCCTTCTGTTACCTGTAAGCAACAGAAACATTCATAGTTTCCACGTTCAGTAACAGGCCACATACTCTTCCAGCCTGCAAATGCAGAAAGTTGTCACACCTTTAGCAGTTTTCCAGTCCTAGAAGCAAGTTTCTCCAGGAATTCTTCTGTATCCTTCCAAGAATCAATTTTATATGTCTTTCTGATGTACTCTGGTTTGGCTCTTTCCAGCACGGCACTAATATGATCTTCAGGGCTCTTAATCTTCTCAACTTGAACCTGAAAATGAATAGTAGAGTATCAACCCTTGGGAAAGTGCGCATTAATTTCTTTGAACCCGTCATATTGACCACAGCAGAGATTTTCCGTCATTTATTGCAGATACATACCACTCCCTTCAGCACAATGTCTGTTTCTGTGTCTCCAGAGGGATAAACTACACCTGGGCAGTCGATGAGAAAAATCCGCCGCATCAAGGTAATGTATTGCCACACCTGAAAGAGATCAGTAGTTCCCCATAGACTTAAAAAATGTCACTGAGCTAATTTTACATGAATTCTGCCTTTGACAATGCACTTACATAATTAATTTTTGTCTTTAATGTAGGCATCTCTTCCTACCTTTGTTTCACCTGCAATAGGGGCCACATTGCAGACCTTCTTAGACCGTAATGTATTGATCACTGAGCTTTTGCCGACGTTCGGATAACCAATGAAACCCACGCTGATCTGTTTCTTGTCAGAGTGTAACTGTTAAGAAATAACACATTTTTTTGGCACCTCATAGAGAAAGACAGAGTTACTGCTACAGTTCTGAACATTTGAGCAGCTGCTGTTTTCACTAGGTTGGAAAGCAAAGGGGACTCCAAAGTAACAAGTCAATAAATGAGATCAGGTCTTTTCTATCAGGAGAAATCTACAAGGGCACAACCAACTTGCCATCCAAGAACTCCAAGCATTGAAGAAAATATTTGCTATTTCAAAAGGAAGATGTGAACCCCTTGCATTCCTGGTTGCTCTAAAATTACTTGTGAACGCCTTATTTAGAAACCATTTAGGTTGAGAAACCAAGCAAATACAAACAGTAGCTGGGCACAGAATACAAATGTGGCTTGAAGAGACAGTAACTAATCTAAAGGCAACAGAAAGCACCTTTCTTGGAAAAATGAAGACACTTAGAAGGAGAACACCTTAACAGCATATGCACACATGTAAGACCTAAACAGGTGTGAACTATGTTCCTCTCTTCTACACATTCAAATGAGACCTAGGAGTGTCAATGGGATACTCCGTCTACAAGAAACCTAGCCTGGAGACTGCTGGTCAAACCAACTCTTTCTGGATCTCCTCAGCTTGACAAACACTTTGAACATATTTGAAGGAATATTTTCCATTTTCTCTTCAGAGAAGGGAGCTTTATTGATGGAGTCATTTGCTGACAGAATGTCCGTAGGGAAGTGTACTGAACCCCAAACACTAACAAAACAACGCTCCACACTAAAACCCCCCACCAATCAAAAAACAATAGAAATCCCAAAATTGTTCTGTACCTTTCCAAACTGCCTTAAAAGCTGTATGAAAGCACCTTTGCCAAAAGGGTTCGTGAGGCTGGCATGAAAAGCAAGTGTTGGATACTCCTGGGAAAGGACAGCAACCCAGCGCTTCTAAAGAGGAAAACATTACTCGGTTAGGGATCCTGCGCTGCGGAGGTGGTGAAACAATCTGCTTATGAGCAGAAGTACACAGCATCTTCACTTGGGTCACAAATGCAACTGTCTACGAAAATTGCTATGTAAGAACCTTTGAAGCATTTCACCAACCCAATAGCTAAAAGGACTGAGTATTGTTTTTATAAAAGACAAACAATTTCCCAAAAACGCCTTCACTGCTAGCTAAAACTAATTAGTTTAACAATATAAAGCAAACCAGCTGTGGTGGATATGGATCTTAAGCGGACTAACATTTAGCATACTCTGGAGACATCAGCTGAACTGTTAAATCCAGACAGAGGAAGTAGAGAATTTGTGGCTGGTAAATGTTGCTCAACTCAGCTGAACTTGGACAGATTTACATTGTAATTGTTACTTTTATAAGCAGGCAAGCAGAGAGTTCCCATTGACCCAGTTACATTATGCCCTTTGAGACCAGCACGAAGACTGGCAACAGAATTAAGGCAGAGGCTACAAAAGGAACAAAGAAGGTCCATAGAATAACAGGCAGGACTGTGCTTACAGTAGCCCAGGTAGGAACAAGATCACATTTGTTCAGGACAAAAATGAGATGTTTCCAGTGTTTCTCCTTTTTAAGGTAAGATTCCACATGAGGGGAGCGGGTACCCATGGGATCCCTGGCATCAAGAACTTGAACGACAACANAAAAAAAAAAAAAAAAAAAAAATCACCGAGAAGGAAAGTATTTTACAGGAAGCAAGACACTGATACCTCCAAAATGAAAACTAGGAATTTTCTAAACTACATCGTTAGCTAAAAAACCTTGTATCCTTCATGAACAACTGTTAGTTCCACACAGACTAGCGAAGCTCAGACTAATATCCATTGATCCTCCACTCTCTCTTCTCCTAACTCCCCTGCAAACTCAGGCTGGACAACTGAATAGCTTTTACCTGTTCTTATGCACCAGGAAGATGCTCGCAGCACTTGGGAAAGAAAACACTGCACCCAAATGGGAAAATTAATTGCTTCAGTAGACAAAAAACAATGTTCGCCATCCATTCTGCAGCAATTCAATTCTGCCATTTCATGAAGGAACAGGATATAAAATATGTTTTCTGGATCAATATGAAACACACAACCAAGTAGGAACCTGCTGTTAGTCCACTAAGCATCTGCAGCAGGGAGCTGTCATTTTATGACTTGCTTCATGCCAAGTGAATTTGTTTCACAGCTATTTCCTGCATTTTTGGCAGCGTCTTACTGAAATCTGTTTTGCTGTATCATTCCCAGCACTTTTAGATCTAAATTAAAAGGTTTTAAGCTACATTCAGAAATTCAGAGCAAAGAGTCTGGCAATTTCACACCTACCAGTCACTGAGAGCACACAAACTGCTCTTACAATCCTAGTTCATTCTCAGTCTCCATTCCTCTAGCAGTCAAGGTGGCTCACGGGGAACTGAGGGTCAGAGCCCTCCAAAGACGAATCAACATGCCAGATGGTTTTAGTCCAAAGAAACTTAAAGGCATCCAGCTGGTTTATTTGTGGTAAAGCCCCAGGAATCCAGGATAAGCTCCTACCTTTGCTCTGCCAGTCCCATCTCTAGATCATATATTTAAAGGATGTTCATTCCAGTGGGACAAGAGCTCAAGAATCAAGCTCTGCCAGGCAGAGATTTGAAAATGAATCTCTGCTGTCTCCTACAGCTGCCTTTTTCTGTTTGTATTTATGTGCTGTATCAGTACCAGGAGAAGGAGGTATAGTTTCAAGTTGGTCAGTTCAACAGACTGACAGGAAAGCAGGGAAGGGAATGACCACCTCAGGACATTTCTGCGTGAAGAAATTCACTGTCTTAACGTTTCTAAGAAACTTTACAGCAAATCCAATTGTATCAAAGCTTCCCCAACAGAGCAAAAAGTGGTTTTCAGAGCTTTTCTGATTATTGCTGTATAGCATTTCCAATGCTGTGCTGAAGCACCCGACTTCATAAAGGCTGCAAGATAAACGCAAGTCTGCTGCAAATTATAAACATTGCTTACCTTGTAGAGCTCACCCCAGATTCTTTTGGACTGTCCCTTCTTAAATATTTCCTCTTGTGCTTCATCCCTGGAAGTGGATTACCAGAGACATCAGCAATCACAATAACAGGGTTACAGTGTTGTCTTCTCTAAAGCCATTTACAGACAAAAGAGGAGATGAGGCCCAAGTAACAGACAGCTGGGATTTAGGCCCTCTCCCCGTCCTCTGCCTTCAATCTACCCATTTGCAGAAAGATCCCCCAAACATGCACTCTTTCAAAGATTCCCACCTGCCCACTGGTCAGATGCCTATTAACCCAAAACATCAGTTTGGAGATATTTTGACATGCAACAGAAAACAAATTATGAGTAGAGACAGAAGGGTCCCATGGAAGCAAGAGTTTGGTTAAATACACAGGGACAAAACAGGATTAAAAAAATCCCAAATTCAGCTAATTTCACTTTCCTTACTCCTCATACAGTAACAGCATCAGTGGATGTATTAGATACTTCTTTAAAAATAAAGCTGGCTTTTCAGAAATGTAAACAATGAATAATTTCTCCTTTCTATTCACCTTACACCAGTGTCTTCCGTCACCAGGTCTCGGTCCTTGCCCTGATCATAAGCTCCTGATGAGGCTTCAGCATTCTCCACCAGAGACTGTACATCACTTGCAGAAAGATTTGGTCTTTTCCTCTGTGATTTGGGGCCAAACGTCGTTTCAAATGTTTCTGTGTCAAGAATGTGAACTCTGGAGGTCTAAGGAAAAACAGGTTGGTAAAAAAACCACAAACACTGTTTTTTCCATCTCTCATGACACACAGCGTACAAGACCTTAGTTCAACGCAACTCTGCAACCTGTGACAAGAGTTACAGGCACTTTCCTAATAATGTTTGAGTTTTCCACCTTAATCTTTGAGAAACGTAAGGGTGGATATTTAATAAGCAACAAAACACATTGCACTTGCCAAAGAACTATGCTTCAGTTCTTTCGCCATAAATGATGTCAAATGTAATTAAAGCTACAATGATGAAAATTCAGCTGCTATCTTTGATCAGTTCTTATTTTCCTAACAAGTGCACAGATCTCGCCAAATTCACAGAGTTTTGTCAGGGACAATTACAATCAAAACTGTAGATTTTAATGCCTGTAACGAATGCCAGCTTTTCTTGGAACAGCATACAATTCATTGCTGAAAGAAGTAATTTGTTTTTGTAATGGACATTTTAGTTTCTTAGAACTTTTTCCTTAATTTAGGTAACATTTTTATGACATAAACCTGGAAAGTTTCCACAGGAAAAAATAGCTAGCTAGAGTCCAAAATAATATTTCAGTTGTCATGAAAGAAACCTGTTAATAACTAAAACTTAATGTACTAGAAATGAAGGCTGAAAGCACAAGAATTTCTGATTCAGTGTAAAAAGCACACATTTGAGTTCAAATTCATCACACGAAGAACGTTTGCAGTGAGAAGCATCCTCAAAACACGTCCCTCTGCCACATGAGCTATTAGAAGCATTAGAACATAAGGTGGCAAGCTACTACAGTCATCCTAAGCTCAGACTCTAACCTAAGATGTTTTAAGGTAAGTTTCCTATTGGAAAATGAGAACTTCTAATAAATAATAGAACTTCCCACAAACTACAGGGAAGTAATACACTGTTTCTTTGCCTTCATATTTGACGTCCACAGTGATAGGCCCCCAAAAACATCCTTCCCCAAGCTGTCTGCTCCCATTACCCCTCCCAACGCTTCTAGAACTCAACATTTCAGCAGGCTCAACAGAGACAGCATGATCGCCCACAGATAAATAATATTCATGACACCTCTGTGCACCTAACCCAGCCTTCACCCTGTACAGATGAATGATACTCACATGTGGTTTAATCCGATCATAGAAAAGGGACATCGGCAGCTTTCTTTGCTTCATGACCACTCTGTAAGGATCTTTCATGACAGTATCCATCTCTTCTTGAAATTTCTGTAGGGATGATTGCTTGATCACACGAGTATTTCCTGCATATAAAAATAAATATTGCACCTGACCATTCCTCATCTTAACTGCTTCAAAGACCCCAGGTCTACTAATAAAATATTAATACTCCATCTGGAATCAAAAATACCAGTGACAAAAGATAGAGGATTTTACTTGAGACAAACCCAAATTAGCATAAATAAGCCAGTCCCTTTCTTTCCCACCATTTAAAGAAAATTTTAAAAGTATCCCTAGGACACTTAACATACATAGGCTACAACATACGAACAAATCAGCACACCCCAGAAAATTACTGAAGGAGAGAGAATAACCACACTTTAGAGTGCGGAAAGCACGTTTGCATGGCAAGCAAACACCTAAAGTACAGATACATACAAAGTGTGAGCCAATACCCAAATACCCATGCCTATGGGGAGGGTCCTTCACCTTCATTATCAGTATCTGTCCCACACAGCACCGGGACCACAATTCTGAAATAAACACCCTCCAAACACACAAAGTTCAACAGTTTTTAAGCTTGCTGCATCTGAAAGTTGAAAAAAAACTCACCAAACCATTTAATATTTGGTTCCACTCTTGCAACTGTGCCCGGTGCTACTGTTGACTGATACTGCAGAGGCTTAATCACTTTACCATGTTTATTTCTAAGTGAAAAATGAGAACACATGTAAATACACAAGGGCAGCACACACCGCTCTAGCACTTCCGTTCACTACACCAGAAGTACATCCACAAAATCCAGAAAGACCTTTAATTAGAACTGGTGCCCCTGAGCTTGTTAGCAGAGACGGTGGTGCCTGTAAAGGCTCATTAACTCAAACACGGGAACAGAAAAAGTGATGTCAGCTAGTGCACACTCCTGAGTCTCGCTCCAGCTTGACTGGGCTCTTGATGAAGGCGGCTTCTGTCAAACCAGGAATAGCTCATTGGGCTGCAAAAAGCACCACAGTACCAGCTCTTAGCAACCAACGCTCTCATCTCTCATAGGCTCACATGGAAATTTTTAATCAGCTCTAGCCATCAGCTGGTGCAGAACATTCATTGTAAAATAATTTCCAAGTTCAGACCTGGCTTAAACTTAGGAATTTTTTAAAATACGTATTCCCCAGTCTGCTCTCAAAACAAAGTGAAATCTGGCAAAACATAACAAAACTAATCTGAACCTGGACACTCAGAAACCCCCGCAGCATCTACAACATGGCAGACATGCGTTCACAAGGCGAGAGCTACTCCACAGCCAGCGACTCTCCCGAGGAGTGAAGGGGTGTCTCTCAGCGAAGGAGCCGTATGGAAGTCAGGCTCTTCAGTCATTCTGAGGTGAGCTTTTGCATTACGCTGTTGTGGGAAATGAAGGAATTCTGGGCATTTGGGGGTTCATGACATTCCAGTGAGATCACATCAGCTGTTCTGCAAGGTATGCGTTCCATTCCCTGATACGCACTGTTGCTCTCTGTGCGCTCAGCAGAAGCTCCCCAGCTCACGGGGTCACACAGAGCGCAAAGAAGCGGCTCCACGCCAATAACGGGCATTTTGCCATCAGAGTATGGCCAGCTGCCCCCAGCGCGGTTCCACCTGCCACACAGGCTGAACGCGCCGGCACCGGAGGCCACGCTGCGGCTCTGCACTGGCAGACGCGCTCCGGGCGCCGCACGGCCCCGGTGTGTCCCGCGGGGCGCGGCCCGACAGCGTCAATGACAGTGCAGTCACGGGCGCACCGAGCCGCCTGAGTCCCGCGGCACCGGTAACGGCGGGGCCAGGCCGGGACCGGGATTCTGTGCTCACCTCCGCTCCTTCTGCCGGTACATGTTAAGGCGCCGGATGGTGGCTCGGTCCCGCATGTTGTTTCCTCCCGCGCCCCCGACGCGATCTGCGGAGACAAGACAGCGACAGGTCAGGCCCGGTACGGTCGGCCCGGCCCGGCCCGGCCCGGCCCGGCCTGCAGCTCCCGCACGTACCGGGGTTGGTGCTGGCGCGGGAGGGGTTGATGGTGCTGCGGCCCTTGTAGCGTGGCTTCACCATCGTGCTGCGCGGCGCCCCCTGCGCGGGGCCGGACCGGGGAGAACCGAGAGACCGCTCCGCCACACGCGCCGCACCGGGCAGGAAGAGGCGGCACAACCACTTCCGGCGTAAGGGTCAGCGGCATGACGCACTTCCGATGAGTCAGTGTTCCGGCTGCGCAGGCGCAGCAGGTTGCCTTGACAAACACGTTTCCCCCCACCGGTCGCCATGGCAACGCGTGGGGCCGCCCCTGTCCCCTCGGTCCCCCGCCCCGGCCCGCCGTGCCCGCGGGGCTCCCGGGGCCTCCCCAGCTCGGGGCCGCCCCTCCGCCATGACCCGCCCGCGGGGCGCTGCCCGGCCGCGGTTCCCGGGAGGGCTCCGGCGCGGAGCGGGCGGCGGGGCCCCGTTCGGAGCGGGGGGCGGGACACCGCCGCCCCGGCCGTTTCAAAGGAAGGGAAGGGTGCAGCGGGGAGGGTGCTGGCACAGGGGCCCTCATTGTTTGTGAAACGTTGTTTGTTCACAGAACCGTAATAAGAATCATTTGGGCGCTTGGCGTTGGCGCGCCTTTCCACCCGCAGCTGGATGCGTGCGGCCCGGCACTGGTCGCTCGGTGTGGGGACGATGGTGGGAGCACTGGCGCGGCAGAGCGCGCTTCCACGCAGTGGGGCAGTACCGGTGGGGTGTTTATGGGCGCGCAGGGTGGTTTTTTCTGGGTTACTGGCAATGGCTTTTTAAAATTAGCAATAACAACACTGGCGTTCTTGTATGCGTGTAAACAATTGCACAGACAGTGCAGAAACCTAAATCAAATTTAGGCAAATTATACATCTAAAGACTAAGCCGACATTACGTTACTGCCAGATTTTAATAGACATTGGAAAGATCCTCACCTTGGGGGAATTAACAAAGCTCCACTGAAACGGTGTTAATTTGTAGCAGAGATTGGGCTGGGGCCAAACTGCTCAGCACGTTGGGGGAATCGTTCCCCAAGTGGAGGTCTGGCCCATCGTTTCTAAATAGTTATTAGCGGCAGAGTATTCACAGCTAGTTCCATTTCCTTCTAGTTCTGCTCATGCTCTTCTAAATCCAGAACAATAACAGAGCTTCTGAGATTTTGTTCTTTTAATGATTTTCAGCATTTTGCTTTTAGGTAGTGGCTAGTCCCTGTTGTACAACAAAGTCATAATGAGTCAAGACTTGTGAGATGTTTTGTAAGATGGCAGTCTTGAATTTTCAGTCTGTTTTGCTTAAGCCTGCGATTTCTGTTTTTTCTCTTAATAGAATTATCTATGCCTTGGGCATTTAAAAAATACACATTGATGTGGGCATAAAAAATTAATTCCAAATTGTAGATAATTGTTTAAGCTATCAGACTTGAGGCTCATGTAGAAGAGTTTTCCCAGGACAAGTGTGTTTTCTATTAGAGTTGATATCAATCTGTCAGAAGATCCTTTTGATTTCCAAATTTTTAGACTAAATAGTTGAGTAATCCTTGCTCTGTTCTCCCCCACTCTTTCTTCCTTTTCCTTAAGAAAACACTCTTTTTATTGTTAGCAAGATATCTTGGAGTGCATCCAGAAAATTGCTGTCTCTTTCTGTGAAAGAATAGAAATAGCTAGCTTCAGACATGAGGTTATGTCGTGGAGAACTTTTATTGGTAATGTGTCTGAGTGAATTGCTGAATTCCCACGTTGAAGGCTTTAACGGGGAGGTCTCAGCACCGCTCCCCAGCCTTGCTTACAGTGAGCCCTGTCGTCCAAATCGGAGTGGGCTACAATCCTGTATTTTCTGTCATCAGAAAATGTTATATTGATAACATACGGGAATTGCATTCAAACTGGAATAAATTCATGCTTTCAGCTGCGCTTTCCTCTCTCTCAAGTTTTTCCTGAGCAAGATTACATTACTGGGGCTAACAGTTGGTATTTAACTTGCAGTATCTCTGTAGCTGTGGTTGTTTACTTGTGTGTCTGATAACATACGAGTCAGATATTTTACTCTGCTAAACTAATTTTATGTAGCTGTATGACTCACAAGCTTTTCATTTGCCATTGATGCATCCTCCCATTTCAATTTTTAACTTTTCTTTTCTTTTCTTTTTCTTTTTAAATTGGCTACAGTGGGATGTTGTCCGTACTGCGTACCAGACGGGAGAGGGGGGTTGTGATAGATGCCAGGCCTCTCGGGTCT
Organism: Himantopus leucocephalus; assembly: GCA_003993805.1. Classification (NCBI taxonomy): domain Eukaryota; kingdom Metazoa; phylum Chordata; class Aves; order Charadriiformes; family Recurvirostridae; genus Himantopus; species Himantopus leucocephalus. Next base: position 4,851,693 of record RSEF01000023.1, on the reverse strand, counting down.
GCCAAACGGCCTCAGCTTCGTTGACACAACTAGCCTGACCATTGCTGAAATGAAATCATTTCAAATTTTATGTGGCCTCTTCCTTGTCAAAATCCCAGTGAATGTGGTTATGTGATGCCATCAGAATGACTCATTGCCATAATTACATATGTTTTAAGGGGTTATTCCCATTGTATTATTAAAAACTAGTGATGGTTGATTTTTGGCAGGGACTGTCTTCCTTGTATGATCTACAGATTTTGTCAATTAAATGAAGGAAAAATATATTTCCAAGACTTCAGAACAAGACTGGACTTGCACTCAGAGCACTTTCTCGGTGTGGTATTGAGCTACTTTGTTTTATTTAACAGGATAAAGGCAACACCAGCCATCTTACTCTCCTTGTTGCAGTGATTGCCTGCAGAGCACACGGACAAAAGTGGGTTTCGTAGCTAGCCTTCAAAATCATCCCAAGCACGGCCAGAAGATACCGTGAATGGTTTATTGCCACGGTAGTTTTCCCAACTCGGTTCCTCAGGAATAGGTTTTCAGGGCTATAGCTTACAAGAGTGGGAGGCAGGGCTCCTTGGCAAAAGGCTCCAGGTTTGACGGCTCCTTAACAGAAAAAACAAAAGCGATCCCAGATAGCGTTGCCTTGGATCCGGAGTTCCCAGAATGGCGACTGAAAGCAATAGAGGGAAGCTGGAGGGAGGAGAAAATCGAAGTCCAGCAAAAAAGGCAAAAACGTGAAAAAGGAGTTGGAGGGCGCGGGCTGCACTGTGCCCAGCAGGATCGAGTCCTCGGAGCGAACGTCGTGCTCGGTCCTGCGCAGTTCTCGCAGGCTTGGGGAGCCTTCTGCTTTACTCTCTGAACATACGCCACTGCTGCAGATCCCGCTCACAGGAATGAGGTGTTTACTAGCAATCTGGAAGCTAGAGTATTTACATAGAAATGTTTTACTTTTGTGATTTGATAGTCATTAAATAGTGACTTCTTTCCTGGAAAGCTGCACATGCTGCGTCATGCATGGTAGCCATGTGCGTTGCAGCATTTGATGTGGCCTTTTGGAGGCTGTTTCAGTGGCGAATGGCAGTCAAGGTTCTAACCAGGTGTTTTAGCTTGCGCTGTAAATAACAATATATTATCTACCTGGTTGCCTCTTTTTCTTCTGCTAAGATCCTGCTGCTCTTCAAAAATCATGGAGATTCTGGCCATCTAGAGTATGGTTTGGCATTCAGTTGGGTATAATACATTAACATGTATATAAACGCCATCAGGGTGATTTATTTATGGTGACTGTTATATATCACTGGTATTTCTGTAATTTTAATAGAGTTTTTTTAAAGATGTTGTGCCTAACATCTCTGTGAAGATTATTGACTTAATAAAATCTGTAAATATCTATAAAATATGCCTTTTAATGTTCTCAGACAATGTAATCCAAGTAATAGTATTAGGAATAACCTGTTTCACTACCCTACTCTATTTCCTTTAATCAAAGCTAAGATTTCTTCTGAGTGAGAAATCATTTTAACGTAAACATGAACTAAAAAGTATATACATTGCTGCCATCTCCCTGGGGGTAGAAAGCCAGTAAATTATTGTTTGAGGAGTATGCGTGCACACATTTAACTTGACTGTAGCTGATGAAAAATACAGATTTATATTACACAGAGAGGATAAGAATATAATGCAACCAACCTGTGTTTGGTGAAATTTGTCTGCTTTGCCTCCTAAATCTTGGCAAATGAGATAGAAATTAAACAGTTCCTAACCCACGACTGTAAGCTGTTAATATATTACTCCTTGCCCTTTGTTCCCCCTTACGTGGGATGAATTACCCAAAAGCTAAGTAAACCGCCTAGAAACTGCAGATTTTGATAGAAGTCTGTCCAGCGAATAAACACCGGTTTGTTCAACAGTAAAAATGAAGATGTTTTCTATGCAGCGGCGTTTCTGACAAAGAATCTGTCCGTCTGTCTATACATCCAGCAACTGCTTCTCCAGTTCAGTGACTAGGTGGTCAAAGTACGGCACACGGCTACGCGCAGGAGCCGGAGCAGCAGCGGTTCCACGCCACCGTCCGTATAGGTGCGTTTGGCTTCCGGAGGGCAGCAGGTAGACAAAGTTCCATAGGAGAGGTGCTCTCTTTCTAGACATTTTTGATCAGTTGGGATTTGACTCTGGTTTTGGCGAATAAAGCAAACAAAGCTTGTTCAGCAAACCCATGTATTTATTTATTTGTTTAAAGAAGCATATTTTACAGTGATGCCATGGAGAGAACACCACAACAGATTTCATTCGGTGGGCTGAAAGAGAGCGTTCATGTGCATGTGAGTTGAGATGACACCACCCTATCTAAGGAAATCTCCGGCTCAGACTTTTGAGCTCAGTGTGCAAATCACATTGGTCAAAGGCAAAATATTTCTAAATTCACAAATGAACCAGCTCTCTGGGATTGGAAAGCACAATTCTTGAGCTGATTAAAGAAAGAAAAGAAATTTGGTTTGTTTTTTTATATTTTCCTCCTAATTTTTCTAAAACAATTTAATTTTAAAATCACCCATACTGAAAAATCTTGGATTTTCTTAATATGCATTTTAAACTTTCCTTTGCCTTTCTCCCTTTTTCTTCCCATTTTGCGATGAAAAAGGAAGAAAGGAGGGAAAAGGCTATAACAGAAAGAAGTTTGTCAGTTTTTCTAAAAAAACTCTAGGAAGTTCTATAAAATAGGCTGTGTTGATTTATTATATGCAGTTTAGTTTTGAAATAGTTGTGCTAATATTGCCATGAGTTACTGTAGGGAATCCAGTCAGTGAACAGAGCCTCCGCGTATAAAACCCTACTAATGCACTCTCGCTTCTCTCTAATCCTTGTTGAGAACTGGATTGAGATACTGCAGCAGGAGGGAGGAGGGAGTCGTTTATGAATTCGCAAGCTGAGGTTCATGAAAGGGTTACTGATTATTGCTGCTAAAAAGCGGAAGGGAAAAACGGTTCTGCTTACATGCAATGCCATGGCACAAACAAAATACTTATCTCACAGGCTAGAAAATAAAGTGAGATCTGATCTTTCAGCTGGGAGGCTTTCAGGAATCGTCTGAACATGATCCATAAACAACTCAAAGGATGACTTTTAAGAACCTCTTTCTCTCTCTGCTTGGTATGCTGGTCGTTTATCATTGTGCTGAAATGGAATCCCCTTTAAAAGATATAACGGCTTCTTGTTTACTTAAACACAAAGTGGATGATGGGCTGAAAGGTTTTGCTGCCAGCAGAGCAGTCACGGAGAGCTTGGTACAGCTCCGGAGCTGAAACAACTGTGCAGCTCCCACATCCTGCGCTGAGCCAAACCAGCCGCGAAGTGGACGGGACAAAGGGAGAGTTTAGGTGTCCCCTGCTGGAGCCGAGTCCTCGGCGGGCGCCACGAACCGCCGGCTCTTCCCAGGAGAGGACCAGGAATTCTGGGCATGGGCAGGTGACGCATCGGAGAGAGCGTGGGCTCTCCCACAGGCGTCCCCGCACACTCGCTGCCTCACTCTGCCCTCCAAAATCGCAGGTGGCATGAAAGCAAGCGCAGCAGAGACTGTATTTGCCAGGTTTAGCTTTGGGGTGAGCTTTTCCCTGCCCATCGCCTTACTGGGGGAGCTGGGAGCTTCAGCAGCATGTCACTGATCCGCCCCGGGCACATCTCTGGGAGCCACAGCACCTCCCCCGGCTCCGTCCCTCAGGACCAGAGGGCTTTTGCTGAACTCTAGAGGAATTAAATGTCTGCACATATTTATACTGAGGAAGCACATTTTAAAATATAAGGGAAACTGAGTGGTATGCCACCTCATGACACTGCCGAGGGTAAAGCTCTCCGTGCAGGGAAGGCAGCGTTCACATGCGCCCCACGCGGGTCTCTCGAGGTCTCTGTCCCGCACGCTCCTCGTCCCGGTTCCTCTGCCCAGGTGTCGGCTCTTGCAGGGCAGGAGCGCTTGTGCTGAATCCAGGGAATTCCAGTCGGTGGCATGCAGACCAGTAGTTTCTACCAAACGTAACAGTTTGCTTTTCTTCTGCAGAGCCCGAACTGTGCCTTCCCCCTCCCGCCTGCCTTCCCTCCTGCTGCGCGCCTGGGTGGTGTCTGGGCGGACCGACGAGCGTGTCCCTAGCCCGGGATGGAGTCCCGCAGCTGTGACTGTACAAGCGGAGTCACAATGTTTCGGCAACCTGTGGTTTGTTGTAACCTCTCATTTTCTCAATCTGCTGCATGTTAACTGGATCCTTCAGTGGGAAATTCCTCGGGGGCTCCGTGGGGCACAGCTGGGGTCCTGCGAGCGCAGGACGGCTGATTTGTGGCTGCAGTGCAGCTGGCAACATTTTCTGGGATTTTCTTAAAGCTTTGGTGAGTTTCCCTTCCACAAGTGAGTCTCTGTCCTGTGGGACACCAGCCTCCATAGGGGCCAAGGCATGAACCACACACTCAGGAAGCTGGTTGTCATTTTGTTTTTTGTTTTTTTAATTTGAAATAACTCTTTGAAGCAGATTCAGGGCAGATACCACTGACCTCTTACCACAAACGTTTAACATGTATTCGCAATGATAAAGTCATACAGCTTAAAACACAAAATAAAGGGTGGGGGGGAGAGAAAGAGGCCACTGCCTTTGCGTAAGTCCAGGTCCCAGGTCAGGGAGGGTGGCCATGCGGGTCCAGGCTCGTCCCGCGGGCTGCAGCCGTGCTGCGCTGGGGCCACGTGCCCGGTCTCGAGGTTGAGGCCTTTGGTCATGAAGTCTCGCGTCCGGGTCCTTCGCTGACTCATACTCCACCTCTCCTCCCCGCAGCGTCCCCTGCGGAGCCCTGGGGAGGTGGGCTTCCCTCTGTGTGCGCTCCCACTCTTCTCGGCAGCGTCCTTCTGCGTCCTGGCTGGTGTGTGTGTGTGTGCAGCCTCCTTAAGTATTGTGTGTGTGGTTTCTGTCGGGCCTGTGGGTCAGTCTGGCAGTATATGTCTGTCTCTCTGGACATGTGTACCTGTTGTGTAGCAGTGCTCTGGTTCAATAAAGCTTTCATATACATAGCAGCAATGAACTCTTGCCATCAGGTGACGTAAAGGGGCAGCTACTGGGCAGGGCTAGCAGACGTCACGGGGACCGCGGCCCCTCTCTGTTTGCTCTTCCTCTTCTTGGTGCCAGACTTAGTGTCTTTGGTGTCTTTCCGATTTCTGTTCCCATTCCCATTATCTTGCTTTCCTTGCTCTTCCTTTTTCTTCCTTTTCCCTGCAGAAAAGCAAAGGGGCACCGTGAGGTTCTCCAGCAGAGCGAGCTGGCCCGTGGCCCGCTGCTGCGGGGGGTGGCCGGAAGGGCCTGTGCCCCTGCCCACGCACGGAGGTGCCCGAGAGCCACCCTGTCCGCCAGGCGGTGCTTTGTATTGCGCGCTGTTGCCTAAGGATAAACAAGGAAGGAGGATCAAATCTGGATTTAGCTTTGTAATCGTCGGTCTCCAGCAGAAGTGTTAACACTTGCATTTCTCGGCGGCTGCATACCAAGCCCCTTAGCTAACGCACGCTGCTGTGTGCATCAGATCGGCCGTGTCTGCCTCCCCCTGCCCGGCTGCGTAATCCCCGTGGTGTTAGTCACTGCTCAGAACCAGTTTCCCTCAAAACACTCAACCCAGCTGCAATCCTCATCCATCCCATAAGAGGATGACCAAACCACCATTCATCCTGAAGACGCTCTAATTCCTGGGAAAAAACACAGACCTAAGCATTCTGGTAGAGGAGAAGATGACTCCCATCACCGCAGCACACAGGCGTGCGCCTTCAGCTGCCCAGCTGCCTCGCTGCTGCCTGGCCAGGGAAGAAGCTAAAATATCTGAAAGCCTGTGGGACACACGGCAAGCTGTGCTGAGCATCACCCACCCGGGGTCTACACCGGTTCCACCCAGGGGTCTTTCTAGCTGCCATCACGTTGTGTTCTGTGTACCACAGAGGGGCAGTGAGATGTGCAGTGCATTTGTGATACTGGACGATTGGCTGAATACTTCTGCCTGACAAATAAAGGGTGCTGGGGAGGGATGGTGAGATATTCCACGTCTGCTCACCTTCAGGGCACTGGTTCTTCTGCACGGTGCATCGCCGCACCTCCGTGGTGGCAGGACACAGGGACACATCTCCGGAGGGAGCCTGCAGAATCCGCCGCGTTCGGTCTTCATTGCCCTTCTTGAAGCCACAGAGCTTCCTCTTCTTGGAGCAGGGTCCCCAGGGCCCCCACTCACTCATTTCACATTGTGCTGCCAGATAACAAGAGAGGCCCGCAATAACTCTCATTTCTCCATTGCTGCCTCAGGACTTCCCGGAGCCCTTGCACACAATCACACCTCTCCCGCACTTTAGGCTTGAGGGGTACGTGTGTTTCCCCAGCAGCTTCCTAAGTTTTCAAGGCACCCCCTTCTTTGCCATACCGCACTAACTCTGACTCACACTTCACAAACACACAGCAGCAGTGCTGGGGTGCTGCTCCCCGTCTAGGCTGGTTTCCAGAGGGCTCTGCCCTCTGAAGGGCTGGGTCTGGCCTGCACCGTCACCCGCTCAACACGGGTAAGATGAGCCGTCGTCTCTGAAGGGTTCATTTTATCATCTAAAACAAACTGCAGCAATACCTGCGACGGGACCTGACAGACGCACAAAGAGCTCAGTGAAAGGTGCCTGAGCATGGCTTACCAGGACTGCTGCACTCCATGGTGCCGTTGGCAGCAGAGTAGCCTTCAGGGCATGTGACGTAACATCTCCCTTTGTGCAAATACAAACCTTCCTTACATTTTGTGCAAAAGTTTCGACTGAAACAGGACTCACAGTTCTCAATTTTGCATTCTGGGGAAAAAAAACCCACAAAGTTGTCAGGTAGTCTGATGTGAGCAAAAGACTCAGGAATCATAGAATCATAGACTGGTTTGGGTTGGAAGGGACCTTAAAGATCATCTTGTTCCACCCCCCTTCCCTGGGCAGGGACACCTCCCCCCAGCCCAGGGTGCTCCAAGCCCCGTCCAACCTGGCCTTGAACACCTCCAGGGATGGGGCAGCCACAGCTTCTCGGGGCAACCTGCCCCAGGGGCTCACCACCCGCACAGCCAAGAATTTCTTCCTAAGATCTAGTCTAAATCTCTCCTCTTTCAGTTTAAAACTGTTCCCCCTCATCCCATCGCTCCCGTCCCTGATCAAGAGTCCCTCCCCATCTCTCCTGGAGCCCCTTTAGGCACTGGAAGGGGCTCTGAGGTCTCCCCGCAGCCTTCTCTTCTCCAGGCTGAACCCCCCCAACTCTCCCAGCCTGTCCTCCCAGCAGAGGGGCTCCAGCCCTCGCAGCATCTCCGGGGCCTCCTCTGGCCCCGCTCCAACAGGTCCATGTCCTTCTTATGCTGGGACGCCCAGAGCTGGAGGCAGCACTGCGGGGGGCCGGGGGTGTCTCACCAGAGCGGAGCAGAGGGGGAGAAGGAAGCTCTTGACTGCTAACTGGAGTTCACTCCAGGCTCCAGGGGGTCTGCTAACAGCCAGGGCAACTCTCGGAACGTCCGGGCCTGGTTGCGCTACTCAGGTAGAAGTCGGTTTTCTTTGCACCGTTCCCTGGTACAGAACAGAGCCACTGTGCTGCAGCTCTCACAGCCAGCAGCAGTCACTGCCAGATCGAAATCAGGCAGTGTGGAAAAGGTTCGAGCTGGTGTTCAGCTTGACCATCAGTCAGCTGAAGTGGGACAGTGCAAAGAATAAAGTCCCATATCAATTGCTCCAGCTGCAGCTACAGTACAGGCTGCAAAGAAACGGAGTTAGACTGAAATCTGGCCGTGAGGGTGACTTGCATGAAACTGCCAGGGAAGTGATCGCATTTTTCCATGTCCAGCTTCTTCCTGGTGCTCTGGCTGAAAGGCAGCCCCAGGCCAAGGATCTCGTTCAGAGAGCTGCTTGGCCATGGTGAACCAGCAGAGGAGAGAAGAAAAGGTACTTGGGTGAGCAGTACCCTGAAAACTGAAAGGATCTCCCTCCTCCTTCCTCCAAAGAAAGAGGGTGCCAGTCTGGCAGCCCAGGTAACAGAGCTTCCCAAATATCCTGCAAGATGCCACATCCGTAGCATACCTGGCTGGTGCTGAGCGTGCTGCAATGGGGTAACCCAGCTCTGAAGGCTTTGCAGTGGCCCTCTGCTCTAATGGACTACTGGTCCATTATTACCACCTGCCTGCAGCACGGAGAGGCCCACAGAGGCTCTCAAAGACCAGGAAAGCCAGAACTCAAGTCAAAACCTGCACAGAAGAGCTGATGTGGGGGCAGTGGATGCTTACCCGCCTTTTGAGGGCACTGTTCGGGCAGTATCTCGCGGCTGCTCAAAGGGAAGGAGCATCTCAGCCTGGCTGCAGGCTGCACCAGCTGCGCAGTGCCACGGCAGGGAAGCCCCTGGGCATCCAAGGCGCATTAGCCAATGTCGGTATAAATTATGGGGTTATCCCCTGGGTAGATCGCTGCCCTGCTCAGCACTGCCTTCTCTCCTTCAATGCAGCCACAGCATCTCCTCTCCCCTGGTCGGAGGCGGCGCAATCCCCTGCAAAGCACCGTCCCCCTCCCACATTTCACCATTCCCTCCCACCCCCGTACTCACTGATGCACTTGTTCATGTCTGTATTGCGAAGGCCGAAGTATCCCAGTGGACAAGATGGTAGGCAAATCCCAATTTGCCGGATATCATTCCTCTCCAGAAGGATAAAGAGTTTGGGGGAACATCTCAGGCACCCGTTGAACTCGGAGCACAGGTCGCAGCCTCTGGCACAGCCCTGACTCAGCTCGGTGCTAACTGGAAGAGCAAGAGAGAGGCAGCGGTTAGTGCCGGCCGGCGTGGCCAGGCTCTGCATGCACCGGCTTTGGCCCCAAAGCACCGGCATCACCGGCGGGAAGGGCAGGGACCGGGGCAGCCTGAGGGCTGGGGTCCTGCTGCACCAATGCGCTCGCTGCACTCCCGGCACTGCTCCGGCCGGGCGTCACAGCCCTGTGCCCGATGCCCACAGGTGCCAGCGCCACAGGGAGCACAGGCACAAGGGCCGCAACAGCGGCAGCAGTGAGGAGCAGGACCCCGAAGCAGCCACCAACTCTAGAGTCCCAGCGCTGTCTCCCCAGCAGCCCCCTGCCTCCCAGCCCCAACCATCAGCCCTGCCGCCCGCGCTGGGCAGGCACCCATGAGGGACACGTGCCCGGGTGGGCACCGACTCCCCGCCACGTCCCCTCTCGGAGCTGGCGGTGCTGCCCCACCGAGCTACGGGCATGCTGCATGAGGAGCGGGGACCAGAGCTGTGCGGTGCTGGAGTGAAACCTTCTGACTAATTCTGCACTGCGCTTCAGGCCAGGCTGCGTCCCAGGCTAGATCTCGCTCTGACCCCACTTATGTTAACTATATCTGGCAGTGCAGGAGATTTCACTGCCCCCAAAATAGAGATGTGTTCTCAGCTCCTAAGTTCAGTCCAAGAAAAATACTCAATCCCATGTCTTGAGAGTTTTCTGCTTTTAATTATCATATAAAATGCTGCTTGTTTTGAAACCAATAGCATTCTTTGCAGGCTAGAATGCAGGTTATTTTTATTAGTTTATTATGCAAGCAGTGTCCTTGTTTATAAAAAAGCTCCACATTTAAAAAATGTATTCTTTTAAATACTGTGTTTACTACACTTCAAAAGCAAGTGCGGAGCACCGCAGTGTTCACATGCCAGACTGAGAGGTAAGAAAACTTTCCTCTCCCCCCACAGTGACCCGAGACCGCAGCAGCTCCCCCGCTGCCTGTCCCAGCCCCATGGCTGGGTCCGTGGGTGCGGAGGCTGCCGCAGCCCTGGAAAATGAAACAGAAAGCAGACAGGGGTCCCCAGCCTCACGGACCCTCAGTGCCCAGCTGCCAGGAGGGTTTGCTGGGTCTGGACCGGGACCTTCCCTCAGCATTTTGGGCCCTGGCCCCCGTATGCAGGGACCCCCAGGGGATCCAGCCCCATCTCTCCTGCAGCGCCAGGCCGCCGTGCCAAGGTCTGCCTCTACGGCAAAGGTATAAACCGGGCCCTCGCTGGAAACTGCACTTTATAGCATTAGCCATGACATCAAGTTTTCCTTGTTCTCACAGGGCTCAGCAATCCCAGTTTTAATATAAAATAATTTTTATACAATTTAATTTAAAATGGCTTTAATGTAAAACAGTTCTAAAACTAGCTCACATAAATGAGGGCAAACCCACGTGGCTGCTCTTGTGCCGATTCAGCCTGGTTGCCCTGCGTGAGCCCCGGGCTGCAACTGGCCAAGGATTGTCTGGGCTGGAGGGATAATTAAAACCTGCACTCCCTGTGCACCTCGGGTCCCACCGCAGCCAAGCCGCCCCACGTCCTGACACCCCAGCAGCAGCTCAGCGGGTACCCGTGCATGGCCGCTGCCCAGGGCAAAGCCTGCCGGGGTCTGGGACAGACGGGGTGGCCGCGGGGGAAAGGACGGTGCAGAACGGGAGCCTGCCAGCAGAGCAGCGCTGGGCAGGCGGATAGGGAGTGATGCACACCTCCTGCTCACACGCTCCCTTCTACCGCTCCCTTCTCCTGGGAGGGCTGGTGACGATGGTGGGGGACCCGGAGGTTGCCTGCCTCAGTGGGACGCACCGCTGCCTTCCTGCTCAATGCCTGCGGGGGATGAAGGTGGGCAGGGGCCGCGGCAGCTGCGGCATGGCAGGAAGCGAGGAGGCCGATCCCGTCCTGCTCCGCAGAGTGAAATCCTCTGGCCGCGAGTGCTGCCGTGGGCACCAGCTCACCCGAGCGCCGCCGTAGCCCCAGCGAGCAGCGCTGGCCGGTCCCTGCCCCGAGCAGCAGCCTGCGGGGCTGCTCCTCCCTGTCCCTGCCCTGCGCTGCCTGCGGGCGCCGGGGCAATTGCCTACGGCTCGAGGCTGTGGCAGGTCCAGCGGGACAGGGTAGTGCACACCCCTGCACAGGAGTGGGACTTGGGGAGCTCCGAGGGCTCACAGGGCACCTCAAGGCTCTGCCCAGCTCTCTGCGCTGGTAAACACATTCACCATCTGCACGAACCATACAGCATCAAGAGAAGAAGTAGAGAAGAAAAGTATTTCATACATACTTCGTCTTTGCCTCTTGCCCTTCACCACTTTGCTGCTGCCTGTTAGATCCATCGAGCTTAGAAAAACCACCACCACAAACAGTCCAAGCTGCATAGTAACTCTCCAGCGCTGCAGTCCCTCCGTCGCAGGGTGGTCGGAGGAGCCCGCTCCACAGCTGGGGATCTCTCTGCTGCTGCTAAAACGTCTCAGGCAGGATCAGAGCTGAGAGTCTGTGCACGAAGCCTGGTACGGGACCATATCCACAAACTACATCAGCAACAGCGAGCTTAGGTAGCAGGTAACATGGCTCTACCTTCATCCCCGTAAGGAGCGCAGGAGCTTGGCTCTAGTCCCATCTGGGGGCTCTGGCAGCGAGCGTTAGCTGCTTGCAGTTTCCAAGTGCACTCGCAGGAACTGCAAAGGAAAAGGAGAACAGATTAAGTCGCCGGCCGACATTGTTCCTGTAACGGCTGGGCTCGGCGCTGCGGTGGCTGAGCTCAGAAGCCATGGGGCGAACTGGGGGAGAGGCACACAGGGGGTGCAGGCAGACAGCGAGTCGCCCTCCAACCTCATCCTCAAGTCACTCTGTTGCTGAATAACAGTTAGCACACATAGAAGTGCCGAACGCAGCTATGCCATCTGCTGATGCTGCATACGGTTATAGCTGTAACTTGTTTAAAATAGTGCCAGTCCCCCTCGGCCGCCCCTCCTGGAGTAGCAGATGGCCTCTGCGGACTGCCAAGTGCACAAGATGTTTCCCATCAAGTGGGCACCTCTGGGGCTGGTAGTCGAGCCGAGCTGAAAGCGAGCCTGCAGTCCCAAGCCAGAGACGGGGCTGTCTGGGGACGGGGCGGGATCGTCCCGTGAGCTGCCCAAAATGCCGCGTTTCTGCTCAGAGGGAATTTCCAAACTTCTCAGCTCCCGTTCCCCCAGAGAGGCAGGGAAGGGTCAGCGCTGCCTGCGCTGTGCCGAGCAGGGCTGAGCGCAGGACCTGCTCTGCCCGGGGCCCGCTGGCTCTTGCAGGGCCCTGCCAGCGGAGAAAGCCCGGCATTCGGCAGTGAGCGTGGCTGTAAGTGCTGCGCTGCCCTTGCCAAGCAGCAGCAGTGAGTTGCCCAACGTGCATGGCAGGACACGGCCATGAGACGGCAATGCCGGGAGGACAGGCTGGGCAACAAACCAATTGCTCTGCATGAACTTCTTGGAGAGCAAATAAAGTCCAATGCAGTGGGAAATTGCCGGATGGCAGCCCAGCACACAGGGCTCCCACGCAGCCAGCCCGGGAGCCATCACGTGCCCCGTCCTCGCCCTGGAGTGGCCGAGACGGTGGTCCTGCCGGCCGTGCTGCCCAGCTGCAGGGGAGAGGCAGCGCAGCCAGGGCTGCTGCAGAGCAGTGTGCTGCTCCCCTGGGAAAAGACCCAGGAGGTGGTTTTCCGTGTGCCCTGTGGCTGGTATGCAGGACGGGCGACCTCCAGGCTGCACCGAGAGCTCTGGCACTGCCGGGCAGGGTCCTGCTCTTCTCTCTGCATCTGGCAGAGCAAAGCCCAGCCAACGGCTGCCATTGTGTGGGAATAAAGGCGACAACATTCACTCTGTGAGGTCAAATGAAACAGAAAATGGTTTTAATCCCTTTATAATAACTGCGCAATCACCAATGCCCCAAATGGCCAGTGGCAATGGTGCTGGAATGAAGCCCGGCCGCAGCCCGTGTGCTGCCTGCGGGACGGACACGGGCTCCAGGCTGCTGCCCCCCCCCCATGCCCACCATGGGGTGGGGGACCTGCTGAGGGGCTGCCGGCTGCAGCAGTGCCCCAGCCCAGCTGTAGGGTGGTTACGGCTCCGGCAGCAAAATACCTGAACAGAGAGCGCTGCCCACAGCAGCGGCAGTGAGATGGCAGCATCTTGTGTCAGCTGCTGCAGGGAGATGTGACCCGGGTACTGCCCGGACTTGTAGCAGCACGTGCCTCAACGCCGAGATGTGTCCCAGAACGAGCACCTCACGGCGGCTTTGGCTCACATGTGCCAGCGAGGCCAGGAGGCCATCGGGCTCTGCAGAGCGCTGCCGTCGTCCTCCTGCCCCGATGACTTTGAACTTTTCACCGTGTCCCTGCTGCGACTCTGCCGAGCACTGCTGGGGCAGGAGCACAGCACTCCCCATGTGCTTGTCGTTACAGCCCACAGCTCATCCACAGGATTTTCAAATAAATAATTAGTCGCTTGTGTAAACACCAACTTGTTCTGCACTTCCAAGTCTGTTTGCTGCAAGCTGCTTTATAAACACTGTCAAGTGCTTAAGCTGGGCTGTTGGGAGTGTTTACCAGAGCGGAGAGCTGTGTGGAGAGGGGATCCCCCCCAGCCCTGCGGCATCCCTCCGCACCGTGCTCACGCACAGGGACCTGGGCACGGCGCGAGGCTCCCCTGTGCGGGAGTGAGGCAGCACGGGCAGCAGGTCGAGGAGGGACCCTCCGGACAGATGGCATGGCACAGTATGGCAATGCACCGCACGGCACGGCACGGCACAGCTAGAGGACCCCGGGGACATTGGCTGGTGTGAGCAGGGCAGCAACAGTACAGCAGGGTCCAAACCTTCCCCAAATTAGTGCTGAGCACCAGCTGCGCTGGAGGGAGCATGGTGCCGCCGCCCTGGTCTGGCTGCCCCTTGTTTTTAATTACGGCGGGTTTGCAGGTGAAGCGCGATCGCAGGAAGTACACGCTGAACCCGCTCCGCGTCCTGCAGTGTTTACACAACACTCACAGTTTAGGCAAAGTCCCCTCGGTGCGGGGACAGCAGCAGGGATATTCTTAGGGAGCAAATACAGCCCCAGCGTGCCAAGAGCCAGCGTGAGGCTTATGCCACTGCCACATACCCCATCTCTCAGGGCTTGTTCAGCGCAAGGGCAGGGAAGTGCCGTGAGGCCGTGAGCACAAACCAGACAAGCACACACTTTTTCCTCTTTGTTTCCTTGCTTTCTAGCCCAAAGAGAGCCTGGTCCTCCGGCCACAGTTGCTCACTCGGCACAGAAAAGCTACTGGCATCCTGGATGCTGAAAAGCCAGTGCCGAGGTGGGTCACTAGCACAATCCCCATGTTTCAAAACCTCCCCGCAAGCACTCAGTGTCTGCGGCGTGCCCACTGGCAGAGGCTGCAGCAGAAGGGCCGGGCTTCCAGCCCTTCCCACCCTCACCTCAGGACACAAATTATGATTCTTTCTGCTATTGCAGCCATCAGTCAAGCTCAGGTTGCTGCAAACAATTTCCAGTCTAAACATTAGCAGGATTTATGCCATTATCCCATCGACAGCAAGAATTTGGGCTAACCTGAATTGCTCTGAATTCATTTATGGAGAGACCCGGCCCCTGCATCTGAGATGACAGTAAGCCTTGTTTGCAATTCAATCAGGATAAATTGGTCCTTGGGAGCTCCAATACAAACCAGAAAATGTAAACCATCCAGATAATTTACCATTAGTCCTCCTACACACAAGGTGAGAAAGACCAACATTATATCCCTGGGATATTCGAGACCTAATCCACAATAACTAAATTGCTGATATATTGCCTCTTGCTGAATGTATCAGGCTATCCGTAATGTAAACGGGCTCTCCAAAGGTTTACTGAGTCTGGGAGAGAAGGACCAGATGCTGGTGCGAGGGCTGGAGGCAGGACAAAGTCCGATTACAGCAGCAGCAGTAATGAAGCCCTGGGAACTGCCAGGTCGGTTGCCAACAGCCGGCTGGACATCAGCTATGAGTGCAGGGGAATTTGGGTTTCCAGGTCCTGGAGCTGGACAGAGAATTTGAATTTCACCTTGGCAGTCTGTTCAGGGGGTGCAAATACACAAGGAGAACAGGTTTCAGAAAGGCCTTTGCCTGCAGGAAGAGTCGTGGTTTTTAGGGGTTCACCTGATTCTCTTTGGTCCCAGCAGAGTCCCAGCCCCGCGCCCGGCGGACTCGGGGACCGGGGACGGCACCCAGGACAAATCGCCCAGAGCCCTCCCCAGCCCCAGGGCAGGCAGAGTCCGGCCCCGGGGAGGCTGTTTATGGCAGCAGCCAGCCCCACGCTGCCAGCAGATCCCCAACCTGCCTTTGTGTAAACTCTCAACAAGCCCATCAAGTAACGATAGCGGCACCCGGATGTCAGAGGCACTGGAGGGGAGCAGGAGGAGGAAGAGGAGGAGGAGATGGGAGAGGGCTGCTAAGAAGAGCAGGGCCACGTGCGAGGGTGGGGTCCGTGGGGCACGCGGCGCTCCTCGCTCCAGGCACCATAAGCTGCTGCCCAGTGGCTGAGCAGGGCTGCACGGGGACAAATCCCAGCGGGTACTGGAAGGGAGGTAAAGGACACTACACAGGGACGGGAGGAGTCGTGTTCCTACAGACCGGGACCGGCACCTCATCCAAGGGTGGCACAGCTCCCCGGCACCCACTAAAGCCCCCGGGGCCAGTGTCAAGCAGCAGTAGGATGGGGCAATGCTGGCGCGGGCACCCTGCACCCTACATCGGGAGGCACTGCTGCCACCATGAGCCCCCCGCACCCTCCCCAGTGCAGCCCTGCCTCGGAGAGCGGAGAGCTGCTCTTGCAGCACGCCTGAACCTCAACAGATGGGATATAGCCAGCAGGAGAGGAGGCATCTTTCAAACAAGCAGAAGCCCACACACGCGTTTATCTCACTGCATGCCTTGCCCTCCCTTGGCAAAAGTCTCCGGCAGGCAAAGCTTCCCCGAGACATCTAAAGCTCACAGCCCCAGGTGTGGCTGTGCGCTCCCCAGCCCGGCGAGGGAGCAGAGCCAGCGGGCTCCGACACACACATCTTCCCTCGCTCCCCCGGCGCCTGCCAGGAGATGCGGGTGTCAGGAACCAGCCCCGGGGAGGCGAGTGCCGGCAGGCGAGCGGAGCGGGAGCCTCATCCAGGCACGGACAGAGACTATCACCAGAGCTGACCTTGGCGGGCAGCTCTTTGGGAAAGTCTCTCTCCCCGGCTGCCTTTCCGAGAGGTGTTTCCCTGTCGGCAAGGCAGAGAGAGTGCTAAGGCTGCACGGGCAGCACTGTGGCACCCTCCACGGAAGAAGGTCCCACACGCGCACGGCTCGGTCATCGCGACTGCCACAGGGTGTCTCACGCTCCTCCAGCCGGCAAACATCCCTGCACATGCACATGCAGAGCCACTTTGTTCTGCTTAATCCCTGAAGCAATAAAAGAAGGCTGCATTAAGTCAAATTTCCGAACCAGAAGGTCTTCATTTGATATTATATCTGAGTGCCAAGTTCTGCAAAATCCCTAACCCATAAACTTCACCGAAAAAATAAAATAATAAAAACCAATCTGGCAGCAGAGTTCTCCACAGCATTGTTGAGGTCTGACTCCTTCCACCAGCTTCTGCACTGCATTCCCCGGATCTGCGGAGCCGTGCTGTGACCCGCTGATGGGGAATACGCTGAAGAGAGGCTCCTGCCCGCGGCCGCCCCTCTGCCCCAGCCTGGCGGCGGGGAGTCGCTCCTGGCTCTGCCGCAGCAGCACCCCAGCCTCCTGCCGGCTCCAGCCCCCACTCTGCTCAGCGCCAGCTCCTCGCCCGCCTTGTGCAGTGCCCGGCACGGTAGCTGCTCCAAGTAATGCTGCGATTAATAGTGCCACAGGCCTCTCTCCAGGACCGCTTGTGCTTCAGCATTGTAAAACATCAGGAAATTTTTTACTGGGGGATTTCCATTACCCTCTCACTAGCGCAGAGAGGCGGCGCGTTGGTCGGGAGGAGAAGGCATCAGCGCAGCCCTGCAGCAGGCTGCAGGCTCGGTGCATGCTGCTTCTCCACAAAAACAGAGCAGCATTCGAAAATGCACCGGAGTCGTCCCGGCGGGCACAGCTCCGGTGCTGCAGACCGGGAAGCTGCCCACAGATTTAGCTGCAGTCACCGAAAAATCAAACCTGTTTCTATTAGGTACAACTTCATGCAGGTTTGAGCCTTCCTACAGTTCAATAACGCACTCACTGAATGCCAGCCAGGGACAAAATGCACTAGAACAGCAGCAACTAAAGCAATTTTCAGACCAGGAACTGCAAAACAGTCCATTTCAGAGCAACGCAAACCAGGGCACTGAAAACCTCAGTCTTCCATCAAAAGGGCTCCTCAACAACCCTAAGGGCCCTATTGCCACGCAGCGACATGCCCAGCAGCTTCCCCGGGAGGTGCAGAGCAGATACGCACCGTGTTAGCACAGAGCCCCACTGCCGGAGACCCTGAGCGTGCGGGGAGCAGGGGGGTCAATGCGAAATGGGAAGAACAGCCAGGGCGTACTGCGAAGGCTCTTGCCCTACACCAGTATGCACCCATTCAGGTCAGTACGCAGTTCACCTCTTATTTCAGTGTAAGTATGTCCAAACAGCAACCTTCCACAACTGACCCTAAATGCATGCTTTATAAAAGCAAGTTTCCAGGGCTTACAGGAGCCCAGTGAGTCACAAACCGCTGCGTTAATCAGCTTCTCCAGGCAAAAGCAGAGACAAAGCCCAGGGCAAAGACCCTAAACAGCACCTGGGGCTTTCTGCTTGGCCATGTGCAAAGGAAGCATCTGCCAAGTGTGAGCTTCCTCCAGGGGTTCCCAGCGTGCCGGCTCTCCCACCGAAATGTCACTGCCTGGGAAACCTGAGCCCTGCAGAGCCAGGGGCAGCACTGATTTCAGCAGCAGAAGAAAGAAAACACAACTGGGAAAAATAACCAGCAGCCTCACCTGTGGGCATCGGGCAGGACGGGGCATTGGGTTGGTGGGAGGAGCGGCCAGGGCAGCCTGAGCCTTCCCCAGACCAGCCGTTGCTGCAAGCCTGGCGCAACCACACGTGAGCTCTGCCTTTTTGAGGGGTGACAGCAACCTGCACCGCTGGGACGGGGAGACCCAGCTCTGAGCTCTGCAGAGCCTGGCATCGCTTGGGGTGGGTTGTGACGAAGGACATCCTGCAGCCAGCCCACACCACCCGGCTGCACACGAGTGTGTGGGGAAGCTGCAATCCCAGAGGATCGTCCTCGGAGGCAGGTTGGTGGTGGGTACGGCTGGAAGGCTGTCTCTCTCTTTGCCAGGTCTCAGGCAAAGATGGGCACTTCTGTCCTTGGGGGAGACAACAGGTCCCCGTCATGCAGTCCCAGGGAAAGTGTCTCTGCCGGCCGGTCCCTCCCTCTCTCCGCTGCGTGGTCCCCGCTTTCCCACCCCGGTGCCATCCCTGCGGGCTGGGGCAGGCTGACCCGGCCCCTAGCCCTGGCGTTCCCTGCAGTCTCACGGCCCCATAGCACGGGCACAGAGGTGTTCTGCCGGCTCAAGTCTAGCTACGGGCGATGGAAACGTGGGGTTTATGGTCTGCTCTGCCACTGCCTCCGCGGGCCGGCATGGCCAGCTGATTTCGGCTGTGCTCAGGGGTCACGTCTGTGCCCCTGCGGCCCCAGAGCGGGTGCCCCTGCACCCCGCCTCGCTCCCCACCGTGTCCCTCAGGGTGGTGCTGCTGCTCTCGCAGCGGCTGCGCTGGGGCTGGAGAGCTGATCCAGCTGAAACGAGCCTTTTTTCCAGGGTGGTTTCCAGGCATGTCGCAGCGTCGGCATTCCCAGGCCCGCAGTGCTGCCGCCGTCCTCCCACCCAACCTCCGCGGCCCCGGCCCCGCAGCGGGGATGGGGTGATCGGGCAGTCAGGAGCTCACCTGCTCCAGGGCCACAGGTGGACTTCGGCCAAAATCATACAAACTGAAGAACACTTCGGGCAGATGTTTCACTGCAAGTGCTGGGTCCCCGCGGGATCTCAGCATAAACCTGGCCACCACAAACAGCACTGTAAGCCCTACCCCAAGTTCACGGACTTTCAGGTAACAGGATTTTTTGCACTGGTGCCTGCCATGCCATGCAACATTTGCTTCTGCTGGTATTACCCTATTTTAATGCCTTTTACTGTAAGACACCCCTTCAAACCCAAACTGCATCACCTGAACACCCTCTCATCCGTCTCCAGGGCTATTCAAGGGAATGCACACACCTGAGCCTACAAGAAACCACAGCACTCCAGGGGTGACCATTCCCCAGTCACCTGCACCCATGTCTCGCGGCACCCTGGCTTAGTTGGCGCAGAGGACCAGGAGGACAGAGGCTGAAATGTCACCTCGACCCGAGCCCTCGCTGGGGAGCCGCATCCCTGCCTGGCTGCGGGAGCACGCTGCCGCGAGCCCCGAGCACTCGCTAACCCACAGGCTCGGCAGCCCAGTGCCGAGATCCAGCAGCACTTCCCCTGCACATCAGCATGGGGTGTTAACACAGACGTCTAATTATTGCCATGATCGCAGTTAACCATTTCCCCACTGATACCCCATCCAAAACCCCAGGGAGTACGTACTTACCCCGCACTCTCCAGGTGCCTGCCATGCCCCCATGGTTGCCGTCCTCTGCAGGAGGCTGCGTTAGGTGCAGCCAGGACAATATTGAGACAGCAACCGCTTAACTACCTCGTCCCCTCATCACTCAGCTCGGGCAGGCTCCCGGCTCTGGAAGTCAGTGGGAAAGCAGGCAGGGCACTGCAGCCCGCTGTGCGGCACTCAGCGTCTGTGCTGGGGCCAGCGGGACCCTGGGGCTGGTCCAGTAACAGCAACGAGCTCCAGCGAACAGATCAATATAGCAACTAGCTCTCCGTGTCCCCTTCCCGGGTCTGGCAAGGTACAACAGTGGCGGGGGACAGTGCGCAGCAGCCCAGCTTCCCTGCAAAGCCCCACGCACCTTGGGGGTGGGGGAGACGGGGATCCCAACAGATCGTGCTGCGATTTCTCACAGCTTTCATTGTCTGAACTCATTATCCACATTGCACAAGGCAAACCCGCAAGTCGGATGCTGACAAGGCTTGCGTTCCTCATTAGCAGCCCACATTGCAAAAGCTTCATCTAAACAAACATGCATTCTGAAACCCTTACCTCTGACTTGTCACTCCCTCATCACTGCTGAAAAGACTCTACTGGTTTCTCAGTTTTAAAAGACTACAAGACCAACTAGAAAAATCCTCGGTTCCTCCAGAGAAAGTTACGTGCACGTTTCTGTCAAAAAAAATGAAAAATATATTCATGGCGAGTTCATGGAGCAGTCTGGTGCGTTTGGGTCTGGGGGTTTTGTTCACTTGTTTTTTAAAGCAGGTTTCTAACAGCTTCCCAGGTTTTGCGCAGAGAAACAAACCCTTCTGTGATGTGCAGGATTTCAGCTCGTAAAGATCGCCCAGGCTAGTTCATACTCCATCAGCCCACGCTGCTCCCTGCGTATGCAAAGCAGAAAGTATGTGATCATATCAGAGCAATTTGCACATTAATAAATCCTGGTCTCAGTGCCGTAGACTCCATCCCCATCCACCGGGTAGGGGCTTTTTATTATTATTATTACCAGAGTATCCAGCTTTGTAAAGGCATCTAGTGCAAACTCCTGCATGAGGGAATTCCACCCCACTAGTTCCACCTCCTAAGACAATATCCAGCCAAAATATTGTGACTGTTGCAAAACCCGGACTGGAGCTCCACAAAGGACCTTCCAGCGTTGCATCCAGAGCCAACGGGGTCTCAGTAAATTACTGCAGAGTGACACACCATCTAGTTGTCTTTGTAGTCTTTTTTATTTATGACAGTTAATTCCGAGTTATTACTAACATTTCAGTGGTAACTGGCATATGAAGTCATCAGCTGTCACAACTGCATCTGTTAATAAACATGTCAGATATTAAAAGCAGCTTATTATCCTCTGGAGGGGGGAAAGCACTAAGGCAAGGAGCTCAGAAGCCTGGTTATTTTTCGGTCCCTGGCTGTACAGCAGGAGGAAATGCTCACGCTCAGGAAACCAGCGTGACTGCGGTGAGACTGCGGTGCGGCTGCGCTGGGATCCCTGCCCTCCATCACACCTGAGCAGCCCGGGACCTCTCCTCCTCACGCCGCCACCAGCTCCCCGTCCCTTCCCTGCCTTAACTGGGGTGGCCAGGAGGGATGCGGGACAGAGCCCTGCTTCGCATGGGCACACAGAGGAACGTCGAGGTGCAGGCACCTTCCCCAGGATCCACTGTGCCCGGCGGGCTGAGCAGGATCTGGCCTGGGCAGCATCCGGCAACTCGCCCTCGCCAGCCTTCTGGCACGCGATGCCATTCCGACCCGCTGCGCTCGGCAGCGGGCATCCCCAACCTGCTTGTCCCCCACGGAAGAGGCAGAAGTGCCCCAGCCCCAGGGGAGCCTGAGGGAGGTGCAGGGGCTCCCAGCCCCTCGCGTGCCCCCTTCGCTGGGGACTGGGGTGGGGAGCTGGTGCTCGTCGGGCACACGGCCACGGAGCCATGCTGGACCCCACACCGGTGTCTCTCTGTACAAGCCATAAACAGGAACCGATGTCTGCCTGCTTCCCGAGTAGCCGTCGGTGCCACGTGGCCGCCAGCAGCAGGTCCGCACGCATGACCAACCCTCGTCCCTGGCTCTCATGGGGCTGATGCGGTGCCCGTGGCCATGGGGCTCTGCCGAGAGCCCTGGTGCCCCAGCGGGTGGTCCCAGAGGCACAGCTGTGTGACAAGCCACCAGCCAGCCACTCAGCGTGCCATGCCCCGCGGACCCTGGCAGTCTCCTGCGGAAGGATATTGCTTCCCCTTGGTGGCCCCGAGAGCCTGGGAAGCGCGGGCAGATCACGCGTTCCTGCTCTGCAGGGTCGGGGCCCACTGCCCCGGGTGGGCTCGGAAGGACACAGGGTGTGGTGGGAGGGACAGAAACATCTGTCCATCCTCTCTTCCTTGCCATTTAAGACCATCGTCCTTAGTACCTGAGGATGTAGTATGTCTTCTCCCTGCTTTGCTGAGCCACCCGTGCTCTCAGCCTCTGCAGCTGTGCAGGAGGCTGCTGCTTCTTCATGTCCACCTTCCCTCTCTCGGGACAGAAAGCTTGTCCCTCTAACATCTTCCTTGTCCAATTGCCTCTGGCTTTCTTTGGCTGAAGGTAATTTGCAGGCTGTGCTTTTTGAAGGGTGCTGCAATAATCAATAGCAGTATTTTCTAAACTCTCCACATGAAGGTTGTTTGGCCATAACGCAAGATAGTCTCCTTAAAGTCCAAACCAGTGACCTGCAATGGGCAGGAGCCAGGGACCCGCAGAGGCAGATGCACTGTATGCTCCATCTTCACCTTCTCCCTTTTGTGGGTCAACTTCTCCAACTATCTGAACACCTTTCAATATTTACTTAGGTGTAAGATCCACTCGAGCAGATGCCATAATTCTTCTGTAATGAGTAAAATTCTGTCTTAGCTTCCAAGTGTTCCTAGGGACATCACAGGACAACATGCTGATGGGTGAGACACCCATGCCAAGCAGGGTGACTCACCCTGCAATGCTTAGCAAAAGTCTTGAAGCAACAAGGAGCAGCATTATCTTCACTTGATCCTCCCCAAGCTTGCAGGGCTCCAAGCTGGAAGCTGGAGGGCATAGGCTCTTCCAAAGGCTGTGACGGGCCCTATGGTGCCTCCTGAATCCCCACCCGGGTCCCTTGCTGGGGACAGGGCAGGTCCCCTTCGATATCCCACTGCCCACAAGCCACCACTGGAGATGGATCTCAGCATCCCCAGCAGTCGCTGGCATGAGCCCTGGAGCTCTTTGTGGGACTCGGTACAGCAGCGCCGAGGAAGAGGAAGGCTGGGGTATGGGACGTGGCATGGAGCAGCCCCTAAAGACGCTGGGGCTTGAAGGGTCCTGCGGATCTGTGTTCTCCACATCCTTGCAATCATCTCTGCTTTGCACCACACTTGAACGCAAAGATGCAAAATAACCCAGAACAGGCAAGAAGGAAAATTCACCCTTCACACAGCTTTTCCTTTGCACTGTGTTTGTGTTAATGCACGTGTATATAGAAGTTTTATTCATCCTGGATTTTCTTTGGCACCTCGTTAAATGTCTCTAGTTTCCTACTTGTAAATGATATCTTCTGAGATCATTGCTATCTCACAGGAGCGTTAGTGAATGTGTTTTGAGTATTGGGCAGATGCAAAGTGGTCACTGGTCTGATGCAAACTGCAGATGCAAATATGGTCTCCATATTAAAGACATTTTCTATTTGTATTTGGAGGATTTTTACTTTCGATTCTAGGAAATTCTGAAGTACCATCAAATTGCTCTGGGCCAAAATCACTTCATTGACTGTAAGAGTGAAAAATCTCATAAACCCAAGATCTTCTTTTTATGCTTGCATTGAATAGCCAAACCTTTTTCTTTCTAATCTCTCTCAGAGCATTGCAACTCCAGTTGACAGCTGTAGATCAAGTTTCAGTCTGGAGCAAATGTTTATAACTGAGCAATAAACCCTGAAGACAGAGCTCTATAATGGAAATGCTGACAAACTCAGCTGCAAGAACAGGGCTACCGGACACATCAATAATTAGCGAACAGAGCAGTATATCTGAATGAAGGCAAAGGAGACGTGCTTGCCAGCTCCCTGGTGTTAGAAGGTATCATTGCAGAGGACAGTAAATCACACTAAATCCTGCCTTAACACCCTCCACAATAAATCCAGCATCGTCCCACATTTCTTCCCCTTCTGACAGGCAGCTAATTTACCGTTTTGTTTTTCTTTAGCTAATGGCTGTTGAGGCTGATCCTAAATTAATCCTAAACAGGCTGTTTCTCTCTTGTACAAAAGGACATGAAATTCCACATTTTAGCGGGGTAGAAGCGCCAAGCGGCTCCAGATTGAAAGCAGAGCTGCTGACTTGGGAGATTTTCCCCGCCGCCCACAGAAGTCCTTGCCAAGCAGGTGCCCGGCAGCCTGGGCTCCTCCGGCTGGGCCACGCAGGCAGTAGCGGCAGTCCCAGTGCCCGGTGCCAGGGGAGCATCATCCACAGCCCACAGCTCGCCCTCGGGAACGCACTGTGCGGGCAAAGGGGCATCAGGATGTTCCCGGAGCAGATGAAGGCCACCTGAATTCGCTAGTTTCAGGCACATTAGGTGAAAAAGCGAGCAGCAGGTCTAATCCTACCCTACAGGTATCACCCAGCCTGGGCGACCCTGCCCGTTCAGCTCCAGCCTTTCCCCAGATGGGGTCCGTGTCCCACTCCGAATGAAGCCGAGGGGAGAGCCTCATCCACCGGCTCCCCTCATCCTCCAGCCCACTGTTCAAGCGCGAGGTTCCCCTCCCCATTAAAATCCTGCCATTTTTTGGTCTCAGTTCATCCCTCTGCGGTTCCTGCCCTGCATCCCCCTCTGCCTCTCTTGCCCAGGGGAACAGCCTCTCCTCCATGGAAAGCCCACCCTGCCTGGGGACCACAGGGACTTCCAGGCTGGGGCTGAGCTGCCTCCTGCCAGGAGCTGCATCCCTCAGCCCCTGGGCACAGCTGAGGGCAGGGGGGCCCTGGGGCGCAGGCGGCAGATCTGCAGCCAGCAGCTCCGGCACTGAGCACCGCAGCTTCTGTCAGACCCAGGGCTCTGCGCCCTCGACATTAACCCTGTGTGCAGATACCAGTGCCTACAAGTTCTCGGCTGGCACAGAGGGCGCATTACTCATCCCTGGTGCCTCATCAGCCTTTGATAATATCTCAGCATAAGCAAAAAGCAAAAAAGACGCTCGCCGAGGAAGCAGAAGGAAAGCAAGAACATCCTGAAGTTGTCTCTGACGCTCCTAGCCTCGACCTGTGGTGTGCTGCTTCTCCGCACCCTGCTTTGACACAGGGGTCTGCTTCTCAGAAGGCTTATCTCCTGCAGAATGATTGATAGCCTGGGCAATTGTTTTTAATAATATCTGAACACCTGCAGTCCTCAGTCCCCGGTAATACAGTTATCCCAAGTGCCTAACTTATTGCATAAACAACTGCTCTGGTTGCAAAGACAACTATCGAGTTCCTGACACAGGCTGCACAAGCTGCGCTGGGGGGTCAGGCACGGGGGCACGCAGGATCATGCCTTCCACGGGGAGATCTGGGAGCAAGAGGAAGGGGAGCTGGCTTTCTGATAGGATCACCCAAGCTTGCCTCTTCTTCCTGGGCAGAGCAAGCCAGCCTGGGCTTTCAGCCGGGCAGCGCTGCTCGCTGGTCTCGCTCGGAGGGGGCGGCGCTGGCAGCCTGGCAGCAGCCCATGCCGGGAAGCGTGTCTCCATCCAGGAGTGACCCCGAGGAGGTCACCCCAGTTTGGTGCTGAGCAGCCGTGAAAATGACTTCTGCATAAAACTCTTTGTGGGTGAAGCAAGAGCAAGATCCGCATGCCCCATCCCACCCCACCCCAGACGTGGTGCGGGCAGCCTGCCGGGTGCCTGCCTGCACGCCCTGTGCCACCGTGGGCAGACCACGAGGGGTCTGCAGGACTAACTTTCTTCGTGCTCGCCAGGCACGGGGCAGGATGGCAGAGTTCGAGTGGTGGACGTGTGCGCCCCGGCGAGCTGCCCTGCTTTTCAGGATCTCTCTTTCATGCCTGCCGGGCTTTCTGACACCGTGCCCCGTGCAGGCTGGACATTCTGCCTCTTTCCAAGGAGTGACATTATGCGCATGTTGGGAAATGCTCCTTTCTCATTTGCTTCGAAGGCCCTTTTCCCCTGTTGTTTAAGGAATGCTGTTTGAATTAGCTCCACGGATTGCAAACAGACCCCGTTGTTTTCCTTTCCCAATGCAGGGAGGCTTCTGTTCTCTTTGGCCTGCTGGATTAACCAGGGGGCCTCACACACTGACCCCTCTGCAGCTCAGGGAAGCTAATTTAATCCCAATATTGTTACAGATCACAGCAGGACGGATCTCACAGATTCCTTGAGGCAAACCAGCACTGAGCTCTGGCCGAGAGAGCAGCACACTGTGTTTGTAGAGGCAGGAGCAGCTACAATTTTTTCTATAGAATTTCCTCTACAAAACTTCTGAGGCTGGGCAGGAGGGCAGTGCTGGTGGGACAATGGGGGCACCCTGGGCATGGGGGTCCCAGTGAGGAGCTGCTCCACCTGCATCCCCCAGCATCCCCCAGCATCCCCTGGCATGCAGGAGAGTGGAGGGCCACTCTGGATCCTGGCAGAAGACAAGCTGCCATGGCATCTCCTCACTAGTTCCTTCTCCTGATTATTTTTTTCCCCTTCATACCTGTTCCTGGGGCTGGACTTTTGCGATGTGTTGTCATCAGGCCGTACACGACAGCCGCAGCCAAGCCGTGCCTGTTCCCACCAGCCGGCGCCTGCCTGGTCCCTGTGTCAGTCCCTGGGCAGGTCATCTTATCTGCCAGGCGGAGCCGCACCCCCAGTGCCGGAGCACAAGTGCCTCGCTGCTCTTCCCCAGGGTTGCTATCACCATGGGGGACGGCAGGGTTATGGCAAGGGGGCCACGGCTCCATCCCCAGCCCCGGCCCAGCTGGGGCTGCCACACTCCTCCCAACAAGTGCTGGGCAGGCTGGGGCTCCCTCTGCACTGCCCACGAGTCGCCCCACACACAGCCCCGGGCACTGCCCTGCTCATTGCCCCACGCGTTATCCCACACATTGCCCCACGCATGGCCCCAGGCATTGCCCTCTGCCATCCCTCTCTGAGTTTACCAGTTCCTTACTATGTAAAAGCCCAATGGGCAGGCAGGTTTGCAAGCACCTTTCTCAGACAACTCAGCTCTTCACCAGCTCAGCTGCTCCCTGCCATCCCTTCCCCACACGTAAGACGGACCCCTCTGAGGTCGGTCATAGCAAAAACATCAGCGAACACAGACGCTCCTGCCTGCAGCCTTTCCTGTCCCATAATGAGTCCTGTGAAAGTGGTGTGTGATGTGATGCTGAGCCTGGAAAAAGGTATCCAGCAGCTTCATAGTGGGGCAATCAATATCAACCTCACTTGTATTTTCATGGGGAAGATCTGCCTTCTCATCCTGCAAGCAGTGTCTCTGCTCTTCCTCCTTTTTGCTCTCACAACCCCACCTGAGATGCGTTGCTCTGCCCAAGACGAAAGTCCAGCTGTTCAACAAACCAGCTGAATCACATAATGGTTTGGGTTGGAAGGGACCTTAAAGCTCAT
>RSEF01000023.1:4804137-4824570 GCA_003993805.1 Himantopus leucocephalus | reverse complement strand
CTCCCAGCAGAGGGGCTCCAGCCCTCTGAAGCCCCAATGCATCACACAGTGCTAATCCATTTCCAAAGCACAACGCACTTCTCACTTGGGCTGAAGCAGGGTCTGCTCTATGGGCCAGCATGTGAGACGACAACCAGCCCAGGCTGCCGGCCGCAGCCAAGGAGGGCATCTAGCCCCTGTGAGCGGGGCAGGAGAGGGGGGCATGGGAGCCACCAGGATTCGTGGGGGAAGCCCTGCCTCTCTCCCTATCGCTCTGGGGGCTTTGATGTTCGGGAAAAGTAAATTGCTTTGGGACGCTATTAAAGACAAGTTTAAATGGTGACACACCACAGGGCTGTGACTTCCAGCATTTCTTGTAACTCTGTCCAGAGCTGGAAGTGGAAGAGGCCACTGGCACAGCCAAGAGGACACGAAACCGAGAGTCTCTGCAGCAGGAGTGGCTCCACAAACAGTTTGTTCCTCTCCAGGCATCTGCCCCCTCCCTTCTGCCTTGCGCCCAGCAGCCGCGGGCCAGGAGCTGGTGATGCCATGGGGCCGGGCTGGCCCCTCTTCCCCGGGACCGTGGGGCAGAGTTTGGGGAGCGGGGATGGGGTACCCAGGGGAGCCACAGCCCAGAGAGCCGGTCCCGGGGGGCTGGGCACAGGGACGGGAGCTGGGAATGCGGGCCACTGCTGGAGCCCATCCTCCTCTCGGCCACGAGCAACTCTTGGGAACATTCCTGCTGGATGACATTTCCCAGGGCATTGAGAAAAGAAATAAAAAGGCACTTTTTTCCCAATATAAATTCTTGCAACATTAAAAAAAACACACAATAGCTGTAAGCCCTGAAATGGCTGGGGGTAAAAAAGCTACAGCTTGGCATGGAAATAGCACTACCATCCCCACCAACTGGTTGAATCCCAGATGTGAGACATCATGTGTGACAAAACCCCAGAGGAAGGACACGCAGGAAGCTTGTAATTGTTGTGGGCTCCCATCACTGCATGGAGATGCAGGCTGGTGACCTCGGGAGTCCCGAGTCCCCCTGTCAGTGACCTGCAGCAGCGAGAGCAGAGAGCCACGGCCAGCTGGGCTGGCCCTGGGACCGACCTGGTGCCCAGGAGTGGCTGGGGCCAGGGTGAGCCCCCGGCGCGGCTCCTCGCTGTGCCCTCGCAGGGAGCAGGCTGCTGGCGGGAGGGACCCTGGGGTGGTTTGTGCACCCTCGGATGGTTTCGGGACCCTGGGGCGACTTGGGAACCCTGCTGACCCGCAAAGGGCCGCAGCACTGACACCGGTGCTCCGGGTTGTACCGAAGCGGCACTGAAGGGCGAATGGTGCCTGTCCCCGTGTCCCCACGCGGGGCGGACAGGCGTACCCTGGGGACGGAGCTGCACAGGTCAGCCCAGGCCCACGCCGGCAGGTGGGAATATCATACAGTGATACCTGCCTAAATAAATCAGCTGAACACAAATGCTGAGGGGACCCTTGTGCAGCAAAAGCTGTAGAAATGTGCTTGGTCCACTGCATTCTCTGAGACATTTGCAATACACCTGTAATTATTTTAATTACAATTAAAGATTATCTCCTGTGACTATGCCGAAGGAGCGCAGTCAGGGCTGTGCGGACGGCCTGCCTTCTGCCGCACCGTGGCTTTCCAGAGATTTCCAGTGGAGCCAAATGCTGAGCTGGTGTGGATGGGATATGTCTACGTATTGTGTTTTGAACTATATAATTAATTGAATGCAGTGCTCTGCAAGGGGCTAATTCTGCCGAGGGATTTTGGTAATTGTACAGACACTGAGAGGAGCGAGGCCCAGCCCCGCACGGCGGGGAGCTGCGGGGAGGAGGCCGGGCAGCGCGGGGGGCCGGGCCTTGCTTTCGGGGATGGAGGAGGCAGGGCAGAGAGCGGGGACTCGGGCTCCCGGGGCTGGGGCAAGGCGAGGGGGGAGGCCGAGGTGGGGAGGATGAGGGGAAGATGAGGAACTGCAGGGCAGGACAGCCCGCCATGCCGGGGCAGGACCAGCCCCGGTGGCCGGGCCCATGGCTCGACGGGAGGGATGAGCAGGAGAGATGCAGCAGCTCTTCCCTCTCTCTCTTTCAGCCTTTTTCCCCCCTTTCTCTACGTTTTTGCAAGTGTTCATCATGCAGGACCTCGAGGTGAGGCTGGCCCTGCCTGCATCTCCTCACATCACCCCATCCTGCAGCACTTATTGCACACACTGTCCACTTTAAATATCTGTGTCTGCACAAGAAGCAGTTGTACGTGTTTTAAATATCTTCAGGATGACAGCGTGAAGAAGAGAAGGGATTGAGCCTGGCACTGAAAGATGGCAGAGCAGAAAGCAATGATGCGAGGCGAAGGCCAGAAGGGTTGAGGCAGGCCTCCGCCGGAGCACCCGGCGGGTGGTGGAGCTGAAGCCCATGGCGCAGCCGTGGAGACCATGGCACGCGGTGCTGCTCCTTGCTGCGCACTGTCCTCCCTGAGGGAGAGCTTACATTATGCTGGACAAAACTGTCTGTGGCCAGCTGCTTCCAGATGCAGTTCCAGCAGATACACGAGATGCTATTTCTTGGTGATGCCTTTTCACGTACAAGTGGGGAGAATGATAATGCTCCAGTGACTGCAATGTCGGCAAGAGAGCTACCGCAGCCATGACAGCCTCTCGTGGTGCCTCTGCCCTGGGAGCTTCAGGGTTTCATTCCCAATTAAGTTTTTCATATGGTAACATTCAGAGTTGTGATGGGAGATGAGGCTACTTTTGTCTAAGAGAGAACATACTTTCACTGTTGCGCCCGGCCCAGGAATGAGTTCTCCACTATTAAAATGTAATTTAATTTATCTCCATGGATTTTGTGATGACTAGGATTTGTTCTAAGGAGACCTTTAAAGGAGAACTTTTGCATTATTAAATGTATGTGCTAGGAAGTTGAGTTCTGGCATCCTCTGATAACCAAATTTCTTTTCTATCCTCCACTATATCCATCATGATAAAAGCCCCTGCCAAAGCCCTAACTCAAGCCATGCTTCTGGCATATTGTGAAACGAATCAGGAAAAGAAAAAAAAAGAAAGAAACCCACAAGATGCTCCAGTCCAGTATTTTTTTTTAATCAAAGTTTCAAGGATATTGATGGTTTACCTCATAAGGTAAACATTTGTAGCCCAGTTGCTTTCCCAGGGTTAAACCAGAAACAAGTGGCTAGCTGAAACTGCAACTAATTTGCTCTGACAGACTCCAGTCAGCTTCAAAATGAGTTTTCTTAAAAATCACAGGCCCTTTACACACTGAGCCATGGCACTGGTACCTTCCCACGGGGCGCTGCAGGATGATCCTGTCCTCCAGGGACAAGCCTGGCACAAGCCCACCTCCTGCAGTGCCCCGGGGCACCCTGTGCCCTCAGGGGACCCTGCTCTGCTGCGGGGGCAGCTCGGTGCTGTGGGGGCGATGGGTGAGGGACTTTTGTCCCTTTACCCCTGCTTCACCCTCCCATCGCAGGGAGACGCTGCCTGTCTTTGCGAAGGGCGAACCCCAGCCCCGCGCTGGTCCTGGCCGGCAGCAGATTTCCCACCCTGGCGTGTGACTGTGACCCTAAGGCGTACAACAAGGAGCAGGGGGACAACTGGGGTATGCCAGGTCCCTGCTTGGCCACTGGCATCTGGGATGACCTGAGGCGGGTCCCCTTGTGCTGCAGACCTGGTCCCTCAGCTACATCCCCCCCAGGCCCCCACCATTCCCAGATACAGCCCAAGACATGATGGAGGGGGCAACTCTTGTGCCAGCCACACCTTGGGGTCATGGGCATGGCACCAGGACTTCAATCCCAAACCGGGGATGGGGGCACTCCAGCGACGGGCACGGCACAGACGGCTCTGCCAGCAGGTTTCTCCTGCCAACTTCCACATGGCATAACGGAGGGGACAGCCTGGGACAGGCAGGGCAGCCCGTGCTGTCCCGTCAGAGCAGGACTTTGGGAAAGAGGTGCTGAAGGTTTCAGGGTGCCCCACAGTCTCTCTGATGGCACCACTTGTGCTGCCCTCCCGTGGCACCAGACATGGCTAACCCCAAACCGAGCCACAGCAGCGCTGTCTGGGATCAGGAGCAAGCGGGCGCAGGCAAGCTGGGGTCAGGCTGGAGGGAGCCAGCCTGTCTGTGGGGACACGTGTCTGTTTGGGCAGCCAGTGGTTAACAGCAGCATCCTGCTGTTTTGCCTCCTCCAAACCGGGGGTGCAGCGCAGCTTTCAGGGCTGTATTTACTCTCCACTGACAGCTGGCTTGCTGAGGATGTCACTGTGCCAGCCTTTCTCCTTGGCAGACCCAGGATTAGTGCACACTGGTTCAAGCTCCATAACCTCTACCTGCTAACCGATGGGAAAGATCCGGGGTTTCACGCCAGCCAGCACCTATCTACGCACCAACTCTTGGCCCCAGTGACATCTCAGCACCTCAGAGATCCAAGTCCTCCCTGTTCTCCCGAACCTCCTTCGAGGACCAAGGCAGTGCATGTGTGTCCCCATTCATAATTGTCTCCCCAGTGCTTGTTGAGCACGGCCATGGAGCCTGCCGCCCACCGAGCCAGCATGCTGAGGCTCAACAGAAGAAACGACACAAGCGATCTTTCACTAGCATCAAGACTCACGGTGCTACTGTGCTCGCTGTTAAAAGCTCCACGCAGAGCATGAGGTTTCCTGTGCACAAAGAGGAAGGTACCTTTTTTAAGAGTCTAATTTTATTGCTTCTCCAATGCATTAGCTTGTGGACCAGAGCTACAGCAAACTGTGCTGTGGAAACAGCTCCCTTCCCTAAGAGCGTCTCCAGGGCATAACAATGGCTCTGGAGCCAGGAGAGAGCCAAGATGATTTCACCACCAGGGCTGGCATCGCCCCCAGGACTCGGCACGGCGCGCAGCACCTTGTTGGCACAGCTGGTGTGCCCGCCCGGCAGGTCGCTGCGCTGGCGCGGTAGGACGACGTGCCTGTGCAGTCCCGGCTGCCGACTGCAGAAAGCTGCTGTTCTGCTTTGCGTATAAGTCAAAACCTGTAAGCTACTGGTTACAGAGACACTCACTATTTCAGCAGACTGAAGTGGGAGAGGGGAGAGAGCTGCCAGATCCCAGCTGGTCTCTGCTCCGGGAGCTGATGGAGGATTAGCCCAGCAGCATGTCTTTACAAATTGTCGGTTCCCAGAGTACACAAAACAAAGCTCTGAGGACTGAGTGTCTCAGCAACGAGGCAAAGGCAAATACTTTGGGAACCTGACAGCACTTTCCACCCAGACACACAGGTATGGCGACCCTGGCTTCCTGCGGACCCGCAGAGCGCTGCCTGTCCCGCAGCGCAGCGGTCTCGGCAGATGCAGCTTTGGGGCCAGTGGCTCGAAGCAGATCCCTCCTGCCTGCAGCCCTGCGGCTGCCAGCCAAGCCTCTCCCTTCCCTGACTGGTGCCCCACAAACCAGAGAGGCTTTGCAAAGTGACCATGGGTCCCTCCTGGCACATCCCGGCACAACGAAACCATCTGCCCTGGAGCACAGGGAGGCTGCTGGAATTGCTTCTCTGCCCCACACAGCCTCAACCTTCTCTGCAAGGCGTCAGCCCTGGCGGCTTGGGGTGGACTGATGTCCCCGCAGAAAGCCCACAGACAGGCCCAGAACCGGACCGACCAAGAACGGCGCCGGGGGAAGCTGCCACAACCAGACTTGTCCAGCCCTCCCAGCCCGGCATCATGTGCTGCCCCAGACGGGGAGGGAGATGCAGTGCTGCGCCTGCTGTACAGGCTCGTGGCGGAGCTGCCTGTCCCTATTGCCCTCAGCTGATGCCGTGGCACGTCCTGCTCCCTGTCCCAGCCCCTTGCCTGGATGATGCTGGAAGGCTGTGGCATGTGCCGGGTCTGAGCCGATGCCGTCCCTGTGCCTGCTGCTGCCCGCGGGCACAGGGACATGCCAGGCGCTCTCCCCGTGCCCTTCCTTCAGCCATCCCTCCTGTTAAACCCCTGCCCTGAATGCACGATTGCAGTTGTGCTGCTGGAAAGCAAACAGTGCCAGGCTGTGGCAGGCGTGGGGAGAGGCACGCTGCCTGCTGCCCGCTGCCTGCTCCCCGCTGCCCGCTGCCGCCCTCCCGCGCGGGGCCGGGGCCTCCCCGCTGGCCGCCCTGTCGCACGCGGCGGCGGATCTGGAAACTCTCGCTACTTGTTTCACGGGAACTTCCGACATTTCATTTTCATTCTGGCTTGGAATGAAGACAAATATTTCAGAAATTTCCTGGATAACATAAAGTTTAAAATATCCTCCAAACTAAAATAGAAGTAGTAGGCTATCTCAGCTCTTGCATTATGTCATATCATGCCAGCTCATGGTACACTACACAGAATTACGGATGACTTGTCATGAGGAGATGTAAACAAAAATACAAATAATGTCAACAAGAGAGGAAAAATGAAATGCTGAAATGAGAAATTCTCCGCAACGACTTTTCCCCCCTTGTGCAAATTAATTCTCCATGGGAAATTGCTTGGATTTTATAAAAGAGCACGGTCTGGCCAAAGCAGCTCTTCTATTCTCCGGAGAAGAAGCAACACCCTGCCGGCGCTCCTCACCAGCCCCGTCCAGCCACGCAGCCCAGCAGCGATGCCGCCGCAGCCGGGCTGGGTCCGGGCTGTCCCCTTGCCCCTTGCCTGCCGGCCCCCTGCCCCCTGCCCTCGCTCCCTGGCCACACTCGACCCCTTATCTCATTTCTGGCAAGCCAAGGTCAGGCGCACTCCGCGGTCAGCCCGGTGCAGCCCGGGCCCCTGCTGTCTGCCAGCAGAGATAACGCCAAGATGGATAAAGCCGGGCGCTGGGGTTAACAGCGCAAAGCGGTGTCTCCGTCAGGAGCGGAGGAGGAGGTGGAGGGTCCCGCTCTGCCCAGTGCCGGCCGCAGAGGGGCCGTGGCTGGGGACGGCGCTTACCTTGGCTCAGCTCTGCCCGGCCGGGGCTGGCTCCTGCCCTCCCTGCGCCCAGCGCATCGCCCACCCGGGTGGCCACTCAGCGCCGGCGCGGCTGCCCCTCGCCGGGGCTCTGCGCCGGGCGGACCTCCGGGCGCCGGCTGGCACCCATCCCCCTGTCTGCCCCGTGCCTCTCCAGAAAGGCACTGCTGGGAAGGAGCGCCGAAGCTCATGTCTCCGGCACTGTATCCACCCCTTCCCACCCTCTTGGGGTTCGGTCCTGCCAGTTCCACTTGTGGGCTGTCCTCACCACTTTGGGCCTTTCTACCGCTCCCCTTCTTGTGGCTCTGGATGTCACCACAGACACGCTTTTATGAGAGTGGGCTTGTGCAAGGCTTGTATAAAGTGTTCTCAGAAATACGAGGTCCTGTCATTTGTAAAACTAATAAAAATGTCCAATAATTTTTACAAGGGAAAAATGAGTCATTGGATGGCACATTTCTCATTACTGGCATTTTACAATTAAAATGAACATCTATTGAATCAATCCAAAGCTCTTATTGTTAGCAGACACTAATAACTTCCTGAGCTATTGAAGATACTTTTTTTCTGAAGAAACATGACCCCTGACCACGGCATTTCTCGTCGAGAGCGGTATCCAGCTGAGACCAGCTCTGCTCAGCTCCTGCTGGAGTGGTTTCAAACACATCCTGATGAGACTGGTGGCTATAACTGGGTGGGAAATTGTTTTTAAGCCCTCAAAAATGTTCAAGATTTCAAAATTTTTCCCGCTCCACATGGGGATGAATCCAGAATTGTTCAACGTTTTTACCAAAAAATAAAAGTCCTCATGGAAACCAGCTCCGGAATAGCCAATAGCCATCGGTCACGCTGAGCTGGGCGAAGTGGGGACTCCCGCCCACCCCGGCCTGCCGGCGGCTCAGACCGCCGCACTGGTGGCTGTGCTGGCATGAGCCGACTTCTCCTCCCAGCACGGGACACCCGTCCTGGACCTCATGACCTTCTCTGGTGAAAAATGAGTCCAGTGAAAATTTCCCAATTTCACTGCAGCACTTGTGTGTGCGTGGCCAAGTGCTGGTCTGCGCTGCGCTCTACCCTGTGCAGGAGCCAGACCAGCAAAGCAGGGTCATCACCATCTGCCTTTGGAAAATGGAGATTTTTGCAACTGCTCGTATTTTCAAAACCCACTAGGATCTTCAGGTCCCTATAGGGGCTAATTTTCAACCGCCCATCTGCTGCTATCTCCAGAAAATCAGCCTCCCTCCAGATGTCTCAGGATGGGTCCTGGTAACCAGAATCACCACCTGTTTTTGAAAATAGACACCCTGATAGAAAATGAGGGATGGTCTGAGAAGAGTTCAATGAAAAGCAGTCCCACAGCAGCCCAGGATGAGGCTCTGAGTGCCCCCAGCCAGTCCTCCTCTGCCCACGAGGCCTCATTTCAGCCTCATGAGATTAGTCCAAGAAGAGCCAGCTTGACTGCAGGGCTCATTTCTCAAAGCTTCTCCAGATGAAGAAAAACGGATTAAAATGCAAAGCCCACATAACGCCTACAGCAGAGGTGCCCAGGGAAGGCTCCGGCTGCAGGGTTTAGTGGGGGGAGCTCCTGGTTGCTGTACGGCCAACCACCAGCCAAACCCTCAGCATGTGCCCCAAGGTGCATCCCCTGGGAGACGGTGCTGAGGACAGTGTCACCGGTGCAGTCCTGAGGGGTCCCATGGCTGCCCGCACCATTTCCCAGAACGCTTGCTCCCACCTGCCGGCAAAGCCCAATAAAAATGAAATTCACTTGGGCTTTGGGTGACCTGCTCCTTCTCTTTATGTTCATCCTGACATCGTTTGTTCTGAACTTCTTTGCGGAAAGCATGTTTTAGGAGTGCTCTTTTCCCCTGCATGGCCACCTGCACGTCCCCCAGGCAGATGGAGACGCCATTTCCCTGCCATGATGCCAGAATAGAGAAGCCAACTTCTCCCCACGTGCACAGAGAATACAGTGAGCTTCTGGATGAAAACGGACATCTTTCCTCCAAAACCCCAATGGACCCTGGGCAGCCAGGCTGCTGTCACTTGTGGGGAGGTTCAGTCCCCATTCATATGATCAAACACGTGCAAAGCTGATGAAAAACTACCATGAAATCCCACTGCACAGCAGTAACAATGAGCAAGTGCTGGCTTCCAAATACCGAGTGTCCTGCCAAAGAGCAGGCAAGTACGGATCCTGCTGGGCTGGGGGGTTCTCCAGATGCTGCTTTTGCCATTGTAGATCCTCTTTTTGTAGGTCTGCAAGAGACAAGCCCCGACCCAGCCGCCTCTCCAAGAGCCTGCTCAAGCCCTGTGCTGGAAATGAACGCCCCAAACCTAACACCCATCCATGATGGAGACTTCACTCTGTCCTTGCTAGAAGAGTCCTTATCCGCACTGAGCAGAGGACTGGAGCAGGCGCTTGGTGTTTGCTGGTTGAGCAGTCCAAACCAGGCACATCAGGAGGATGCTGAGCTCTGCTCCCTGTGCACCACACCTTCTCTGGACTCTCCTCTCTCTCCACCCTCCCCATTTCTCTCTGGAGGGGATGGTTCTTTCTCTTGGGAAAGTGCCGTGGGAGTCGGGATGCTGATGCAGGGCTCAGATGTTGGGGATGAGCAGATGAGGTTGTTTTCCATTCTCTGTTATTGTGCAATGGCTCCAGAGCTGGAGACACTTCCCACTTCTTTTCCTTTGCTACTGAACACGGGGGCTGGGACGACAATATGTATTGTCATTTATAAGCACTGTAAGACCCTCCTGGGACCTACGTGCATAAATCTTGTGTTTGCTTTAGCATTCTTTTTCCTTCTTGCATCCTTGCAACACAGCGTCTGCCTGTGCTGTATGTCTGTGAGACTGAGCTCTGCAGAAACCAAAGTCCTGCTCCCGAGAGCATCACTCTGTGTTGCTGCCATACTCCTCTCCTCCTGCTCCGAAGGGAGGGCCGTGGGAACTAGCTGCTAATCCAGTCCGTCCCGGCCAAGGTCCCGCTGTGGCTGCCAGGTGCCTGAGCGCAGCGCGCGCAGCGGGCATTGCCGACAGCCGGCAAGAAATGCCAAGAGCTTCCCTTTATGGCTCCGTATTTCCTGTT
Organism: Himantopus leucocephalus; assembly: GCA_003993805.1. Lineage (NCBI taxonomy): Eukaryota > Metazoa > Chordata > Aves > Charadriiformes > Recurvirostridae > Himantopus > Himantopus leucocephalus. Next base: position 4,814,540 of record RSEF01000023.1, on the reverse strand, counting down.
AAATTTTTATGGGATTTCCTCAGCATTCAGATTTATGAACGTGCTCGCCTGGCTTAGGAGGGCCAGGAGCCCGGTGCGGGCAGCGGCCAGACACTGGCAGAGCCGAGCGGGGAGACCCGCTGCCGGGAGGGGATGGGGCTGGGGCCCCTCCTGCCCCCCTGATGCCCACGGCAGTGGTAGCCCGTCCTAGGAAGGCAGCCCTGAGCACAAGTGCTACCGACCCAGCCGTGCTGCCGGCCACCCGCCCGCTGCAGGGACAGCTCCCAGGTGCCACCGCAGACGTTCAGCCCCCTGCTCCCGCGGGGCTGCCTTGTGCCTGGCCCTACAGTGAATTTGGCGTCCCCGCCGCAGGGACTTATCGGCTGATGTCGCAGGATTTCCTCACCCAGCCGGGAGCACACAATAGCGAGGACAGGCTGCTCCGCAGACACCCTAATCCCTTGGCGATTGTGCTGCGTTTCGGGGGGTGACAATAGTTCAATGAAGGTTTGCAAGGTTAGCAGGAACGTTAATCCTTACAGAAGAAAAATGTGACAATTATTTAATGCCGTGGCTGGGCGCTTTTGTGCTGCCCTTAGTACGATGTGTTTGTACTGGGCAATGTCTCATCTAAAGTATTGCCGAGGACAAATGCTGCAGACTACCTGGGCGCGGGCTGTGCGGCTGCCAGGGCTGCGGGGTGCGGGGTACGAGAGGGGACGAGCGCCTGCGTCCGCAGGCTGCAGCCGGAGCTGCCAGATGTCTGTGCTGCCTGGCCCTGCTTCTGCTCCATCCCTTTGAATTTTCATACGAGCAAGGGAGTTTCTGCCATCATCCAATGAAAGCACAAACATGTACATGGCCAGAGCACACACAGACGCCTCTTGGGAGCAGCAGAGTTTCTGAGTCTCTGAATTCAATTTCCAGAAAATTGGGTGTCTTTTACAATCCAGAGATGCTGCAGAAGAAATGCAGCTGACGAGCTCCTGCTCTCTGAGTGTACGCTGCGGTGCGGTGAACTGGAGAGCATGGAGGGCACGCGCCTGCGGAGCTCCTCTGGGGAGCACGGCGGGGAACACGCTCCGAACGGGGTCCAGAGACCTGCAGAGGAAGGGCTGGGTGGCATGGGGGGCCAGGACAGAGGGAGACAGAGGACTCTTGGTCACTGGGCAGTGATCCCCAGGGCACACGATGAGACCGTCCCAGCGGAGGGAGAGGAGTTTGCCCCTTTCCTGCAGAGCAGACCTGCCTTGTGGTCCCACACTCCGGGGGCGGCTCAGCGGGGTGGGGAGCACCCTCCGTGAGAGCCTGCGAGAGCTGCCGGGGGCTGGAGGAGATGTGCGAGTGCAATTGTGTCAGTGCAAAGCCTTGGCTGCTTCCCACAGGACAGCTCTTCTGGCATTAGCGAGTCGCTGGGAGGTGGAGGAATGAAACACCCTCGGCGCTGCCAGCCGGCTTGTGTGCGGAGAGCTGTGACAGCCATCCGGGGATTTCTCTGGCTGCAGGGACTGCGGGAAGGGAAGGAAGGGATAAAGCACTGAGATCACAGGCGGAATCCCGCCTGCTCGCCCGGAGGCAGGCGCAGCACCACAGCACGCCCCTCCAACCTGCTCCCGCCGGCGCGGGTGAAAGTGCCGACGTGCTGTCCCTGCCTGACCCCGCACATGTCCCCACAGCACACCGACAGCCAAAGGCAGCAGGAACAGCCAGGTCTGGTGGCACTGCGATGGCCTGGGCACAGCCAGCGAGACGCAGGGACCCCGCAGCAGAGCCCAGTGCTCCAGCCAGGCTGGGGCAGCATCTCAGCCTGGCTGGAGGCAAACACCTCCCCAGATGTCCCCTGCGTGAGACCATCGTGGCTCCTGTTGGCTGCCAGTGTGGCTGGGACATCAAACCAGCCTCTCCAGAGAGAGAGGAGCTGCTAGAAGGCAGCTCCAAAGCACCCGGCAGGCTCCCGAGGGGCTCGGGGCAGCCTCCCCCTCACCTGCCCCTTCCCTCCCTGCGGCTCCTGGCCATGGCCGTGCCCCGGGCATGCCGGGCAGGGCGAGAGGCCACCGAGCGTGGGGCAGTGGGGGCAGCGGGTACCATCCTCAGTGGGCAAGCAGCCGCCCGGGTTAGCCGTGCGGCCCATTCACATGGCGGTGTGCATGTGTGCGCGCTCGTATGTGCGTGTCTAAGTCACTGTGGCTCAGTGGATTTTAGGCACTGCAGGCAGAGAGTACAAATCTGTCTCTGATTAAAACGGCCCTTTGTAATATAACCTATATGAGCCTGCACTTAACACCCATCATCCTGAGGAAAGCCCAGGCTCTCTTCCAGCCAGTTGGGCTGCGTGCCTCCGGGGCAGATCTCCCAGGGACATGAGACTGCCGGGGCAGGAACTTGGATACGTTTCTGTGCGGATTCTTCCCCCTTCTAGAGAGGCACAATGGGGCTTTGCATGAGTGATACAAACATGCCAGTTGTACTTAAGGTTGACAAATAATGTAAACCACACAATCTGGTTTGAGGGAAACGACTTCACCGCAATTTATTTTAGTGCTTTAAACATCACGCCAAACTCTGTAGTGAATTGCTAAATTAATGCCGGGCTGCCATCTAAATAGACATCTTCAGATCACAAGCATGTTATAGGGGGAATGGTTTTCTTTGAAATGGTTCCCACAGCTTAAAGGCTGTGCAGAGAAAAAATGTGCCCAGGATTCAATTGCTGCCAACATGTGGTGGCCACATTTCGCTGCCGCTATTGGCCAAGATGCGCAATAAAGCTGAGGAAGCATCATTTGAGGTGCACAGATAAACCAGTGATTGCAGAGAGACAGGGAATGTCATAAGCAGCTCGCTCTGAGCAAAGGGGTAAAGCAAAATAGCCTCAGTTCCAAGCTCTTAGCCTGGAAAGATGTGCCCTGCTCAGGAAGGCATCTGGTTGTCCCCATCACGCACTTTCTCAGCTGCCTGTGATGCAGCAGAGGAGCCTAGCGAATGCACAGTGGATGTTTCTTCCACTCTTGGTTTTCCATTGGCGTCTCGGCTGATGTAATCAGCATCGCTGTGCTCCTCTGCTCCCCTGACTGCAGGCGACCAATGGCAATTTCCACCCGCTCACAGCAGTGTCCCAGATCTCTTGAGAGAAAAACCCGTCAGATCCACTTGGCAAGGGAAGCCGGGCTCCTGGGGGCCAGCGCCCACTCACTGGCGCTGGGAGACTGCACATGAGAATCGCAGGGAAGGAGAAGCTGGTTTAACACCTTCCTCATCCCTAGGCCCACTTATGGTGCAGTTTGGAGAGCTGCAAAGTGCTCGCAGGTGTGCTCGAGCAAGGGCTGCAGAGGATGCCCTGCAGCAGCGTGGGGGGAAAGAGATCAGACCCTGCCCCCCTGAGGGCAGCTCAGCCAGGCGAGGGCAGAGGGGAGGAGAGAGCTGGGAGCGGGAGGAGGGCTGTGCCGAGAGCGCTGCAGGCAGCGCGGTCCCTGCCTGTGTTCTTTGGTCCCTGCTAGCTGTTCTTTGGGTGGCTCCAGCTGCTGGGTGCCGGGAGCTCATGGGACCAAACCCTCACCCCAAGGCACTGCCCGGCACTGCCCGTGCTGTGTGCCGCCGGCCGGGGGGCAATAGGACCACAACAGCTGCCCCCTCCAGCCCGAAGGAGCCGGGCAGGCTCGTGGTGGGCACTCACGCCACATGTGTGCTTCACATATGCACTTCAAACACTGGAGATACCCTGGCATCCAGCAGCCAGGCTCTAGCAAGCACCCTGTAGACAAAGGACAAGAAGACAAAGGAGAGGGAAGGGAGCTGTCACTTGGCCACCGCTCCCACCCAGGCAAGTTGGGTTTTGTTTCCCCATCACCAGCCTGAAATCCATCTTCCATGCTTTCGTGGCTCAGTCGCTCTTTCCCCTTATGGTTTCCTTCAGCTGAGCTGGAGGAAGAATAAAGAAATGTCTCTCCGGGCCCCAGCCTCTTACAAGGCTCATAAATATGTCTCTGCTTAAAAACTCAAGGATTAATTAACTCATGAGTATCTCCTAACCAAAGTTCTGGGAAAGAGCACCCTCCCGCGCGGGAGGCAGCACATCTGCGGGAGGTTTCCCGGGGGCCCACGGGCGCCTGCTGGGATGGACCCAGGGCCGGGCAGTGCCCAGTAAATGGGACCCTGGCCCCGCGCCACCACCGCACACCGGCTGCGCCGTGCTTGGGCTCCGGTGACACGGGGCACCCGGGTGGCCATCAGCATTGGGCTCCCAGACCATGTTGCCGTGTTGCCTTTACAGTGTTTTCAATTAGGCGCTTGACAATGCCCAGGCTCAGTGGTCCGTCATAAATTTTGAGGGCTGGCGGTGCCACGGGAAAGTTTGGACCAAGGGGGCTGGTGCCTCGGGGCGCGTCTCGGGGCCTGGCTTTCAGGACACACCAGCCACCTTCCCTCCGCACGACCCAGCCCCAACCCCATGCCGTTTCCGAGCCCCTCGCCACAGCGGCTGCCCCAGCGTGGCAGGGCTGCTCCGCACCCGGCACCGGTGCACCGCCAGCCCCTGCGGTGCCGGTGGGGCGGGTGGGCTCTGCCAACGGCTCCCCCCTTGTCCACACACCCCATCCCATCGTGGAAGGTGGGGGCTGCGTTGGTGGGGGCCCCTTCTCTGGAGATAATGGGGCAGGGGTGCTCCCTGCATCGCCCCTGCCCCGTGCCACGTCCGGAGCGGTGCTGAGCCCTGCAGCAGGCACGGGGCAAAACGGACTGAGGGTGTTACTGGAGGGTGTGCAGGAGCACGCTCGTCACTCTCGGCTCCCCGCCCGCTCGGCTCCCTGAGGCCTGGATCCTCTCTGCGGCACCTACACCTCTGCATGGCAGTGGGTCTGCAGCCCGGCCGGCCCCGGGAGCCCCCGCGGGTGCCCCTGCCGGGGACATGTCCCACTCTGAGGCTCAGCCGTGCCCAGCACAGCCCCTGGGGAGGGAGGGTGTCTCCAGCAGCCGTCTGGTCCTTGGCACAGCGTGTCGGCTCAGTAATCGCCGGTCTCCGAAGAGCGGGAGCTGCCAGGAGCCACTCCTTCCTCAGTGGGTCTGTGCAGAGCTGGTACGAAACAAACAACTTTTGCAACATGTTTTGTTTTCCATCATTACATTTAAAAAGTAAATAAATTAAATCCATTTTGCTGCCACTTCACTATGTCAAGTGTAACCTGAGCGCTGCTTGCAGGGGAGGCAGTGCACGGCGCGAGGCCTCCCCCAGCTTGTGGCACGGCTGCCGGGCTCTGCCGGCGCTCGGGAGCGGCATGGGGACGGGCTCGGACAAGCCGTGTCAGACCTGTGCCCATCACACGCGCTGCCCTGCACCATCCCAGGAGGGATGTCCCCATCCTGCCCGTCACCCGAGGCAGGCAGGGCTCGAAGGGCTGGTGCTGAAGCGGAGCGGGGCGCGGGAAGCTGAAATGCCAAGGCTGAGCAGGAACCGGTCCCAACACATAATCATGGCTGAGGAGGACTGTGGCATCCCCCGGGGCTGGCACCAGGTCTCTCCTGCCTTTGCTCCTGCACTGCTTCCCACCTTCTCCACCACGTCTGCAGGGGCAGCGCTGCCCGGCTCCGCACGGGAAGGAGTGAGCTGCACGCGTCCATGCCGGGCTGCCGCGGAGCTGCACGCACGGAGCGTCACCCAGCAAAGCACCAGCACCGGCAGGAGCTGCCCCCGAGGAGCTGTTTACTGTCATGAAATGGTCTCCATCAGTGAGGGTTTTGCCCCGTCCTCAGTCCAGGTGGAGGAGAGGCCCCGGGGACAGCTCTCTGCCCGTTCCCGTCCCCAGACCACAGGGCTGAAAGCATCTCACGTGGCCACGCTCACCCTCTCCCAAGGGCAAAGGGACTCTGCACACTTGGTTGCCCACCGCCTGCCCTGGGTAGCCCCTGCCACCCTCCCCAGCCCCTGGGGACTGCCACCCCCAGCCAGCACACAGGAGAGGCGGGAGGACGCCCTGTCCCAAAGTGGCTCCTCCTCGCCGGGGCTCTCCGGGCGATGGGGCTGCAAGGGCAGCATCGCTGTGAGCGGCTCGGGGTCGCCGCCTGCGTGCCAAGGGCAGAGCCTGCCTGAACTGCAGCGCAGGGTGATGCACTCCAAATCCCCTCGCAAATGCAGAGCAGGGAGGGGACTGCGTGAGCTGGGAGCACCATCCAGGGGCCTGGTTTTTCTCCTCTCCGTGAAGGCAGCTGTCTGCACCCGGGACAGACCCTGATTACATTGGCATCGCAGTCAAAGCGCCCACTGATGTCATGTGAAGTGGAACTTGGCCCTTGGTGCGAGAGGACTCAGCGCTGCTTCCAGCTGGCCTCCTCGCTGCTTCTCGCACTGTCTTTGGGACATAATTAATTTGCTCTGTTGGAGGGGTAGTTTCCAGCTGAGAAGCAGGGATCCTCTGGGTTTACCAGTCGGTGAAAGTGGTTTCCAAAGCACGGGCCACCCTTTCTTCTCAAGAACTGGCTTGGAGAGGCAGCGGCAGCACCCCTGGGTTCCTACCCGTCAGAAAACCATGCTTCTTTTTTGCACAAGCCCAACTGTTTAACTTTATCAGATACCTCTAGATACAGCATGATTTCTCTGAAGCACTACAGCAGCTTGACCGTGTGTTACAAATCCGGTGTTCCCATGCGGGCTGGCTGGCGTCAGAGATGGCCACAGGCTGGCGGCGGCAGGGACCCAGCTGCCCCGGGCTTTGAGATGAGCTGCGCGGTGCCGCCTTTGGCCACAGCAGCCACCGCAAACACGGACGGGCTGGGCTTCATCCCGCCCCGCCGGAGCAGCCGTGTTGGCCATGCGGCGCTGTGCTCCCCGGGCAAGTGGCCCGTCCCCGATGGCAGCCGGAGCGGTGGGAGCAGCTGCTGGCTGACACAGCCGCTTGGGCTTCTCCTTCTGCAGAACTTCTTTCCTCTGCCCCTGCGCTGCCTGGAGCATAGTGCTGGAAACTGCCAGCGTCCCAGAGAGGCCCTCCCTGCCCCTTGTGAGCTCCAGCCCCAGCCGCAGGAGCGGGAACATCAGGCACCCCAGGGTGACCCAGCCCCGACAGCGCTTTGGTGCCGGGGACGCTGGGGCTCACCCACCTCCGCCCCGGTTACTTGCAGAGGTCTTTGCTGAGCCGACTGCGCCTCCCTCCCATCTCGCCTCTTGCCTACGTGCCGCACGGTGAGGCCCTGTGTGCGCTCCCGTCGGTTTCTGGTCTGAGCTGGAGGAGAAGAGGAAACATTTCAGCAAACTGTTTTACCAGAAAACATGCAAGTGACTTTTTTAATAACAACATCCAAATGAAAACAATGTGGGCTTCAAAGTCCGTCCTCGGGATGCTCTGTGGTTGACGGGCTTTCTGACAGCAATACTCCTCTCCACCCCGGGGAATGCACCCAGACAGCCCAGCCCCTTGCTGCGGTGCCCCTCGCCGCCCGGCCACCCTGCGGAGCCGAGGTCCGGGGAGCGGGTGCTGGCGGGGCTGCCGGCTGGCAGCACCTACACCAGGATGCCTGGGATTCTGTCGCTGCACAAATCGGCCGTTCAGCGGGTTCCTCTCTCCTGCCCTTTGCCAGCAACGCAGGCAAGAGCCCTGCCGATCAGCGTGGCCACGGCTGTGGCTGCTCTGAAGGCGGTCTCCTGTTACCGAAACATAAATGTTGATGCTTGAGGAGGGGAGATGCTGATGGAAATGGAGCTGGCCCTGTTTGTTTGTTAAAGCAGCTATTTTAAACAAGTTCTGTTCACACAGCTTGCAGTTCGGAAGGAAGTTTTCCCAGCCATAATATCCTAGCTCAGCGCTGGGCAGACAATGGTTCAGCAGTTGCCCGGGATTAGCGTGGTGAAATCACCCTGCGCAGCCTGGGAAGGGCGTCTGGGAAAGGGCAGCGGTGGATTTTGCACTGGGGAGGCCGGGGGGGGCAGGAGCCGCCCGGGGAGCCAGGCACAGACACAGTGGTGGCAGCCCGGCTCGGAGCAGGGCACCGCGCAGGCACGGCGGCTGGCAGGGTCCCGGCCCAGGACAGCCCTCCCGGGGCGCTCAGCATCTCTGCACCCTGCTTTCTGCCCCAAGCAAAATGGCTAAGTGCAAAATATGTTTTTGTTGAAGTACTTCCCGATGCCGTAAGCCTAAAAATGGGGCACCTTGTCACCAGCAGTGCCGGCAGCAGCTTTGCCCTTCGGCAGCGCTGTGGCTGCGAGCAGAGCCAGGCTGTGCTGGGGTGATGGGGAGAGATGTCCCCATCCCCGCTCCCCAAGCCTGAGGGGGTGCAATCCTCTCGGAGCTGCCTCTGCCCGCGCCCCGAGCGCGGCCGTGCCCCGAGCCCCACGCCGTGGCCGCCCGGGCGCCGAGGGCCTGGCGTCACGGCTGCTGCTCCCTGGTGCGTTTACTTCGGAAAGCAGACAGGGCTCTTGGAGGGTGGCGGTAGGCGGCAATGCCAATTCCTTTATTCATTACAGCCTCGTATACAAATAAAATCTTTACAAGCTTGCCTTGAGCTTTTAAAAATGCCGTTTAGGACGTGTCATTTGTATTGTCTGACTTCGGCTCCCTTGCACCACGGCTGATCTCAGAGGCAGTAAAACGCAGCTTCCACGTAAAACCCAAATGAGTTTATTTTATTTGCTGGGGCAAGGCGAGGGAAGCACTTACCAAGCAGCTTCCTTGGCTCAGACATGTCACCCTGCTGCCCTGGGCAGGGTAACCCTGCCCGCTGGGGATGTCTTGCCCCATGGGACGGGGGACACGGGGCCCCGGCAGAGCCTCTGAAGATGCTGCTCCCGCCGACACGGGCGCCCGGCCGTGGCGCTGACCCGGCTGCGCTCCCACTCGCTTCTGCCCACAGCAGGATTTCCCGGACGTCTCTGGCTGGTGCCTTGTCAGCACCCCACTTCTGGGGCCACCAGCCCCAGCCCCGCAAGGCGTCCCCGCCGCTCGCAGCCCCGTGCCCAGCGACTCGCAGGGTGTTTTTGCAGGGGGCCATGGGGCAGAGCCTCCCGCCGCCTCACATGTTTCCACTTGGGACGTCCCAGCAAGTGGCCATGGTAATGTCTGGGATGCCACAAACATCAGAAGAAGATGCAGAAGATTAAAGCGAATAAATCTCTGCCATCCCCTCGGTCGCTCTGCGAGCGCCAAGGCGCGAAAGCTCTGACTCCGGAGGTGCACATGGAAACGCTCCACCAAGGGGAATTAATTGCAGGAGCACTGGCCCGTAGCATGGAGATTTTTTCGTTAAGGGCTCAGATGAAGCTTTCTGGTTCTTCCTCCTCTTGGTGAATCTTATTGTGATTAAATTAAAGGAATTCTCGTTAAAACGTTAATATCCTTCTAAGACTGTTTGTTGTTTTTCTCAGCTGCCTCTGGTCTCTTTAGAGCCTTTGCTGCCTTTTCCTAACGTTTTCCAGCTCTTCCTCCCTCCTCTCGCTGCCCTCCCCCCTTTTTCCAAGGCAAACTGGAAAGTTACAGTTGTGGTTGACTCGTGGCTGCAGGCGGTGAGTCACGCCGAGGATCCCCACTCGCAGCTCATAAACAGGAGGGATAAACACACGCTCCCGCCCGGGGCTGCCCCCGGGGGCCTCGCAGTGGGGTGGAACGGGGACGGGGACAGGGTCGGGGAAGGGGACAGGGATGGGGCATGCCTCCCCACCACCGCCCGTGCCTCTGCCCAGCAGGCAGGGTACGACCAAGGCAAAGCCTGTGTCCTCGTGGCCATGGCCGAGCCGTGTGTCGGGGGAGAGCCCGGGTGAGGAGCCGGGCACCCTGCCTGCCCCGGCCCCCTCCCGCACCCCCGTGCGTGTTGCTCCCGCCACCAGGCGTGTGGCCGTCCCCGATGCGTGTCCCCTGCTCCCACGCCCCCAGGCCAGCAGCCGCCACGCAGGGTGAGGGTACAGGCGGCTTCCAGTGACCTCGCAGCAGTGCCTAAAAACTTACTAAAAAGTTACTGAAAAGTAGAGGAACGCTAGTTTTTTTCCACAGCTAAGGAAAAAATGCTTATTTGTGGGTATTTTCCATTCAGGAGCATCCAACGCAAATACATTGTTCCTCTTTGAATTCCTAGGCATATGGTATTTTGTGCTGTTAGAGTTTAATATTCTTTTCATTACTGATATCTAATACAGACAAGTCTTGAGGGTTACACAAAACATATGCGAACCTAATTTGTTTTTACTGTGCCACATGTTTTTACTCCCTGCATCATTCAATTAGCTTTTTTTCTTTTAATCATGTGATCAGCAAAAACTTAATGCTATTTTTAAGCATGGTAAGAAAGTGAAAAACACATTTACTGTGACTGCAGAGTAAGAGGAGTGTAGATCCTCCTCTGCAGAAATAACTGTTACAGCGTAATAGCAAAATGTGATACTGCTGCTGAAAAACAGCATTTCTTTAGCAGTTGTCCTGGTTTGAGCGACACAGGACTAATTTCTCTCCTAG
>RSEF01000023.1:4694995-4804037 GCA_003993805.1 Himantopus leucocephalus | reverse complement strand
AAAAAAAAAAAAAAAAGAAAAAGCTTTATTATTTATTTATTTGGGCCTTTGAGAATTCTGGAGTACAGTAATAAAAATGCTGTGGACATCTGGAGCCTTCCAGGCCAGGAGTCCCAGGGTGGCCATGGTGGAGGACAGCTCCATTCATGGGCTGCGATCATGGCCGCTGGGCTCTGCCCGCTTTGTCGCAGGCGTACGTGGGTCCATGCCTACCCACTGACGACCGAGCGATCTGGTGTCAAAACCATCCGGCCCTCCCGGGATGAGCCTGGCCACAACCCATCATAAACCCAGTCGCTGCAGAGCGTGCTGAGCACGTTGGTTATTAGCCCGAGCCGTTCAGGGGAGTGACGTGCACTGACATTTGCAGCGGAGAGGTGGAGCCAGCGGGAGATCTCAGCTGCACGCACCGGAGAGGGACAGTGGAGAGGCGAGGAGATAGCGCTTGGTGGGTCTGCAGAGCTTCGGGCTGCTCAAGCAGAACTCCAGGAGACAACTGCTCCTTGGACGGTGCTGGTTCCGTGGGAAACCACAGTGCAGACCTCAGCGAAGGGCGTGCTTGCTTTCCTGCGCGTCTGCAGTGATTCTTTGGGCCAGCGGCACGGCCAGCTGCCCTGCGGGGACAAAGGACTCAGGACAGCATGTGACCAGCGCCACGGGCACTGTCATCTGGGTGCTCACGGCATCCTGGGCCATGGGTTTGCATGCTGTTCTTGAGCCTATTAGCAATGCTCCACCTGCCCGCCCACAGGACCCCCGCGGTCTGTGGGAGCTGTGCCATGAGAAACGCAGAGAGCGCTCCCCCCCGGGTGCTCTGGAGCGGTGGAGCGGGAGCAGCTGGCCTAAGCCAAGGAGAAATCAAACCTTACATCACATAACACTGCATCGCATGATGGAAGGGGAAAACAGAACACCCCAGCAGCTTTCCCAACGCAAACATATCTGTCCCCTCCAGCAGGAAAACTCTAGAAACTGAAGTCAGGTGTCACCGTGGGACCCCCATCTTGCACAGCAAAGCTGAGACCAGGTTTGCTGCGCGCCGAGCGAAGAGGGTGGATGCCATTGGAACCACGGGGTGCTGCACCACACATCTGGGTCAGATACTCCCAGCATAAATAATCCATTGTGCTCGGGAGCCTGAGTCAGCCGTGCAGCTGGGTTCTCCTGCAGGTCATGACTCATCTGGCCAAGACGCTGGATCTGTGTCATGGAGCGCATCGAACCTGAGCCTCTTTGTTATGGGCAGGGCCCGGTCTTCAAAGGGTTAAGGGTAATTTGAATGATTCCTTTTGTTTAGATTCATTTCAGGTTTCGTGATTTCTGTTATTACTGCATAAAATCACTTGCAGGCGCTCGAGGTGGGGGCTGGAGGGAAGGATAGCTGTAACAGATGTGAGCTAATTGGAAGCACAGCAGCAGCAACAGCAAGTGCTGCACGGCTCTTTGGGGGCCGAGTGCCGCCACAAAGGCTTCGTCACACCCTGTTTGTGACTGCCACTGGCCGAGGGCAGAGACTGGGAACGGGAGGATAAGCCAGGCTGGGACGGAGGATGCTCAGCAGCGGCGCTCTGCACCTCAGCGAGTGCTGAAGCTCTGCTGGTGCCGCGCCACCGTCGGCCGGGGAAGAACCCAGGTGTTGCCCAGCTCCCAGCGTCTCGGCTCAGCTTTGAAGTTGGGTCATTCTGATTTCCATTCAGTTTACAAATAAAGCTGGCTGAGCAAAGGCAAAGATGATAATTACTGCAAAAAGCAGACTGTTCTGATTGCGGCGGCTGCCAGGGATGCGGATAAGAAATGGACCCGGAGGCGTCCTCACCAGCGGCTCAGCGAATGGGCCGTCTGCTGCCGGACAGGGACAGCCGCAGCGCAGCCGCTCCGGCATGGGATGGGGTGGGATGGGACGGGATGGGATGGGACCAGCATGCCCAGCTGGGAGCCTGCCTCCAGCGTGAGTCATTGCTTCTAAGACGGGAGACCACAGGATGATTTTACAGATGGAATCAGTGATTGGCACAAACCCTCTTTTCCCTCACCCCTGCAAAGCCGGCATCTCCAGCACCTTTCCATCCCATAACCCTGCTCGCAGCATGCGGCTGCCTGGTCTGCGGCACCTTTGTGCCATTGCATGCCATCTCACCAGTGCGTCCTGCTCCAGCTGCCCAGGATGTGACTGGTCCTGTGTGGCATATTCATCTGGCGGAGCAGCCAACCTGCCTTTCACTGGGAGCGCGGGCAGCAGCGCCGGGAGCTGTTGGATGGCCTGGCCTCTGCCATCACTTCCAGAGGTGGGGTGAGATGCTCAGCTGTCCGTCAGCCACTGTTCCCTCGGCTGAGGGCAGGATCCGCACCTTCCTGCCGTCCGCAGAGGGGTGCTGTGTTAACAGCCGCACCTCATCCATACCAGGCATGACCTGGCTAGAGCCTGCCTTGTTTCCAAAGGTCAGAGCAGAAGCCGTTGTTTCCCTAATACCCACAGAAAGGGTCCCATCACACTGGGAGATGTGCTGGTGCCGACCAGAATGGGGGTGTGAATGACCTGCCACAAACCTGCGCCTCGCACTGCGAGAGGGGTGAGAACCTACGGAGGCCATACAATAAAAATTCAAAGCATCCCAATCCAATAACCAGATGGAGCTGCAGGTGCTAATGAGATTGTGCGTTGTCTGTTGTTCCCCAGCTTGCATCTGTCAAGAGCTTTCTATGCCCCACCATGGCAACATTTGCTTTAATTAAAGAATCTCCGCACGGCACCAGAGGGCAGATTCACCCGGCCAGGATTTGCTGCATTCACCGAGTCGCTAGACAGTCTGTCTCTCGCCAGGGATTAGGCTCCGGGAAACTCTCAGGCTGCTTGGCACAGAGAAACAGGAGAGCTACTGTGTGACTTTGAAGAACGTAGTTCAATTAACTTTTCTTACTCTCCCTTTGGGCCAGACACAGAGTGTGGCTGGGGGTTCACACCCCAGGCAGGTGACAAGGCTCAGGATTAATTAAGGAGCTGACATTCCCAGAGCCCTGCTCTCCCGGGAAAGCAGCCTGGCACTGGGAGCCGATGGTTCCCAGAGCTGCCAGCAGCGCCCAGAGGGTGCCCAGCCCCGCTGCCCGCCTCGGGGGGTGTGCAGCAGGCGGCACCTTGCTCTCCGTGACTCTACTGGAAAGTCACATCCATCACCAAACCTGTTGGCATGGCATGGCTGGAGAAACCGGACATGCTCCAGGTCAAATGGAGCCCGCTCGCCCCAGCCCTCCATCGCCAGAGCTGCCCGCTGGGACCCTCGAGACGGGGGGACAGGGGCAGCGCCTAGCACAGGCACCCGGGTGGGGATTCCCCGGCTCCCCCAAAACCTACAGCTTAGCCCTTAGACAGACGTCCAAAGCTGCCCCTGCTCGCAGGGGAAGCACGGCCCTGGCAGGGCTCTGTCCTTTCTGTCCAGACCTGGCAGCCCCCGGGGATTGCCAGGACCCCACCAAATGCCGAGGAGGAGGACTGAAGTGCAGGGAGAGCCCGGGTCCGGGGTCTCGTCCACCCCGCGGCGCCTGGTGGCAGTTGGCTGCAGGGCTATGGGTGATGGATCCATCCTCAGGTACCTTCAGAGCATCTCGCCTTCTCTTTGGCTGGAGCATGAGACGCTTTCTCTGCACCATCAGGACAAAATTCCTGCAGTTCATCATTTTCAGTTGTTCCTGTGCTAATTGGCCTTGTACCAACAGGACACAGCTTTTACTGTGTGTTGGAAACAAGCCTTCAGCTCACCCATCGCACCTCCTCGGCAGGTCCGCAGGCAAAGGGCATCTGCCACAACGACTGAGCCTCCGCACTGCCCGGCGCTGCTGCTGTCGGCACTGCCGTCCATCGGCGCTGCTGCCATCGGCGCTGCCAAGGGCTCCTAACGACGCTCCGGGGTATCCCCAGCAGCCGCTCAAGCAGCACTCTGCGGGGGCTGGGGGCTCTCCTTGCCCCCTGGCACGGCAGCAGCACGGGGACCCCGCCGCCAGTCACGTCCCACGGGGGGTCCAGTCCCGCGGAGCCTGGGGGAGGGCAGAAGGGCCGGGGGATAACCGGGTAAAGCAGGAACTGCCCGGGAGCTGCGGGGGTCTGGGGTGTGCAGGTGTGCGTCTTGCTTGGATTTGGGGGGGTTTATTTTTCCAAAGCACAGCGTCTGCCTCCAGCCCGGCCTCGTGACTCAGCTTCTGGGACGTGAGCTGCTGGGACGCGTTACAAGCGCAGTCCTCTTAGCAGCTAGTATTAATGAGTGCTGGAAGAAAACTTTGGACCAGCCATCGGGGCGGGAGATGTGTCTGCCTGTGTCCTGTCAGAGCATGTGGTTCTTCTTCCGAAATCACAGCACCTCCTGCAACCTGGTCAATTTAACCAAAATATCTTTCGAAAGAAATCTGGAAATAGACTGCTGACGCTATCAAAACATCCTGTTTTGACATTTTCTGAATGAATCATTTTGATTTTTTATTTGGAATGACCTCACTGCCTTTTTTGGTAGAGTGAAATAGTTTGTATTTACTGAAAATTTATAACCAACACAAAGCTATTGATTTTTGCCTCAATGAAACTTTTCAGTCCCCCCCCTCAAAATTTGCTCTGAGGTTTTATTTTCTAGCAGAGTATTTCTAAATATTATAGTTTTCTTATGACTTCAAGCTAGATTTTGCAATTCCAAGAGAAGCCCGTTGATGTGGCCGTGCAGCCCCGGACACATCCCGCCCGGACCAGCCCTTGGCGGGTGGCACTGGGGGGTCTCTCCGCTCCACCCCCGGGTGGCACCCAGCCCCGCGGGGGGGGCTGTCACCGAGCCCCCGGAGCCGAGCGGCCGCCGCGGGTCCTACCTGGCAGCTGGGGGGGGGGCTGCGGGTGACCTGGCTATTAGAGCTATTTGACAACTTGTTAGGATTAGAAAGCTCATCATAAAAATCTCCAAAATGAGCGCGTTTCGTGTGTGTGTGCAAGTTAAGCTTTTCGGCCCCAACCAGGAACAGATGTCTGAACTGGTTGATGAATTGGAAACATCTGAAACAACTTTCCAAGCTGAAGTACAATAAATATACCTTTCATCACGATCCCTGCAAGAGGGTTTTAGAGGCAAAAATCACTGAAGTGTTTAATATGGCCCACGGTGAAGAATCATTATAACAAATGAACCAAATTAAATGAGACTTTCTCCCCATTTTAGTGACTTTGCTGGGACTCCAGGTGCCACCTTTAGAGCTCGCAGCAGGACTTTGTCCTGCCATCCTTCCCAAATCGCTCGTCGGTGGTTTAGTACCGTCATCTCCTACAGGCAAAGGGAGGAGGGGGGAGCGGGGCCTCCCCCAGGGTCTGCACTGGCCGCATGGGGAGGAACCGGGCGCTTCTGCAGCGGGGCGGGCGGCTGTCGTCTCTCGGTACATCGGGATCCACATCCACAGGCAGCACCAAGGGAGGCGGACGCACAACTCCCCGGTGCCTCCGTGGCCCTTCGTGGTGCTTCAACATCTTCAGAGGCTGATGGTGAAGCCTGAGCTCTTCCCCGCTGCCCCTGACGCCTGCGTTAACCCCTGAGCCGCACCCACCACATCCACGCCAGGACGGGATGCAGGCAGAGGTGGGGGCGTCTCGGGCATCCCCCCCCAGGTGATGCCCAGCACCGGGCTCTTGGCGATGGCATTGCTGGCCGAAGCCCGGAGCGCTCCCAGCGTGGCACACGGAGGCTCCGCGGCTGCCCAGGAGCCAGCCTTGTCCGGACCAGAAGCAATCAGCAAAACATCCTCGTGCTTTAGTGCCAGGAACATCTGTCAAAGCCAGGGAGGGCGGCCTGCCAGAGTTCAAGTGGCTGCCATTCTCGCTGTTGATCCCATGACCTGGATAGATGAGAATCTTTCAGCAGGAGTTGTCAGAAAGAGTTTATTTTTCCATGTCTCCACTTGGCTTATTCCACTGAGCAAAGTCATGTTCTATTGATTTATTCTGAAATCACATTTATTTTCCTTTAAGGAATAAAACCCAATATTTCTTCCTTCAAAATTCATGTGCATTGCACGGGATTTGAGGGTCAAATTTTCAAGCGTGAGTACATCCATAAAAAGCTCCTGCACTGGCAGGTAGCGTCATTTACACTTGGGAACCCGATACCAGAACACGTGCTGGCGCTCAGCAAGCAAAGCGAGTTGCAGCCTCGCAGCGAGTCTGGAAATTCGCTCCCGTTTCCATTCTGCAGCAGCTCAGGGCTCCCCACTGGTGTCCTCGCTGAGGGGCAAATATCGCAAGCTAACAGGCATGAAGGATTTCAGATTCTGCACTGGTGAGGGCTGTAAAATAACGTGAAGAGATGAAAACAGAACAGAGACTGACTCCACCGATCGGTCTGTTTGGCTCTGGCGGCCCGCTGGGGGCTGGCTGCCACCAGGGACCTGCAGTGACCCCTCGTCTGCATGGAGCTGCCAGTGCCCCCAAGCCCTGCGGCCCTGGCTGCCACCGCCGTGCCACCGCCCTGCCGGGAAGAGGTGGCGATGGTCCCACGGGACTTGCTGGGGACACACACTGGCGTGGGCACACCCAAGTGACGGCACACACCGACCCCCCGCCGACACCTCACCAGGGACCCCCCTGCCCTGGAGGTGCGGCAGGCTGCAGCATCCCTACGGTGACACCGTCCCCCTGCCACCGGGGAGCGTGCCGTGTTGTTTAACAGCTGGGTACTGTTTTATACAAATACATTATCAGAATGGCTAAAACATCCCCCAACACATGCTTTGACCAGAATGAGTCACTCGAACATGACTCATAAATAAAGCAGACACCTTTGATGTCTCCATTTTCAAACACTCAGCGAGCCGGACGGCGTGGCGAGGGCTGGGGAGCGCTCGGGCTATCGCGCAGATGTCTGTAATGGGATACTTATGCTCACACATCGCTTCCACGCCATAAAGTGATGGTGCCCCTTCTGAAAAGGAAGCATGTGCAGGGATTCATTTCCTCCAACTTGCCTGGCTAAAACTTCCCCGGGGCCTGTTCGCTAATCCCCACCTGTGTTAATGGAGCGGCTTTTGCAAATGGTGTGGATTAGAGAGCACGTCCCTGCTGGGGGACGGGCACGGGACACCCGCATGGGCACCCGCCGGCTTGCAGGTGCTGCCTCTGCCTTCGCTCCCCGCGTCCCCTCTGCGCTGCCGCGTCCCGGCGGCGCTTTCTAACAGATCCCTGGGAGCTGGGAAGCAGTGACCGGGGAGAGGGATGCTGCTGGTCGGGAGCATCCAGTCATCCCCGGGAGTCACGAGCCGGGACGAAGCCCCAGAGGGCTGCGAAGCTGCTCCCACCCTCCGTGGGGGTCATGTGCTGTGAGAGCCCCTGGGTGGGCTCCTCCTCACAGCTGGTGGCACTGGGGAAAGGCGGCGCAAAAACCAGTGCCCCACCTACAGCTAAACGCAACTGCAGAGATCCCAAAGCATCCTGTGGTCCCAGGGGAGAGACACTGGTTTGCCGTCTGTTTAATTTCAAGGGATAATAGGCAGAGATGGGGTTCTGGCAGAACTGCCGTTCCTGGGGTGCACACTGGCCCCTACGCCCCAGTGCAGGGGTGCACAGCCCCAGCCCCACAGGCCCTCCCCGGCTGTCCCCACACCCCTCGCAGCCCCCCGAGCCCCCCGAGCCCCCCTGGCCAGGCTGCCCTGGGGGAAGCGCCGCCTGGTTCTCCCGCCCCGGGCTCAGCCCTGCAGCCCCTTTGTGCCGAGCGACACTTCGCTGGGGCTCCGTTCCCAAATGCCCAACGAGTGACCAAACACCAGCGCCGCTAATGACATGCCAGCTGCCACGTTTGGCAGCTTTCATGTAATGAGCCGCCCGTCCCTCCCGTCCCGCTGATGCAAACGGGCACCTTCTCCCATGCCAGGGGCTCCGCGCTGGGGACGGGGCAGTGACAAAACAGGGTCTGTTGTGGTGCTGACTGAAAACTAGATTTATTTCCTTTTAATTTTTCTTCTATTCTGTATTCTTTTTTTCTTTTATAAATTCTATTTCTACAACCAGAACATTCAGCATCCCTCCCTGGCCCTTAGGATAGCAGACCGACTGCAGATAACATCGCTGCGGCTGCCAGGAGCTCCGCGTTGTGAGTGCCTACATGCAGTTGCTATTCAGTCTGCAAAACGCAAGTCAACTGGGTTGACGTCTTCTCAACTGCGTGACTGCCTCAGGATGCATTTTATTTCATTGCATTTTGTTTTGTTTTCTGGAAAGTTTCACCTGAAATGGTTCAGTTGCATCTGAGAATGAGACTAAGGGAAAATTTTTTACAGTGTCTAAAAAAATTTTTTTGGCAAATCCCTGCTTTGAGAATCCCTCATACTTTCATGCCCTGAACCAGAGGACTGAAATTTGGCAGAGAGCGGGCTTCATGTGAGGGATGCAGTTTTTGCTGTCCTTTTGAGAGAAAAAAACCAACACCCGTATTTGGCCAAGCTGCTCAAATATGCTGAAAATATCACACTCATCTCAGAGACGCGATCTGCAGCGCTCCAAACCTCTACCAGCTCTGCCTGTGCCGCATCGGCCATCGACGCAGCGCGCACCAGCACCCCGCACCCGGCACCCCGCACCGCGACCCCCCCTCCCGCCCCTGCCCCGGCGCGGACGCGGCTGCCGGGGCGGCTGCAGCCCTGCGGAGGGGAGCGAGGCCTCTGCGGTGGCAGTAATTAGATCAAGGTGCAGCCAGGGTTTGTTTTCCGGCGGCTGCCTGGGTTCAGGCGTGGGGGCTCGGCCTCATCCAAGCGCCCGCATGAGAACCGGCGCGATCTGAAGCAACTTTCTCATTTAAGAAAAAATATTTTGGAAGCCGCCACCTCCCTCCCCTCGCCAGCGAGTTTAGGGTTTCATAAAGCCTGCCTGGTAATGGGTTACAAATGTACCTATCAGTTTTACATTTGTTTTCATTCAGGCTCAGTGAACTCTCCACCGAACCTGGCGGTGGGCAGGGAAAGGCCCCCGTCCCCCGCCCCGCGCCCGCTCCCCTCCCAGCACACCCACCACTGAATTGTTCTTCCATAATCTAAACCAACACTCCTCTCCGGCAAATTGGATTTCAGTTAAACCCTGTGACTTATGTGCAAATCCTCACAGCAGATCGCCTTGCGCAAAGCTCCCCGCGGGGCGCGGAGCCACCACGGACACGAGGAGCCGGAGCCGCCGCAGCTGGTGTCAATCGGCTCAGCCCGGCGGCGGCGGCGGGGCCGCGGCGTTGCACCCCCGGCTCCTCGGTATTGCACCCCTGGGTCCGGCGCATTGCATCCCCGGGTCCTGCGCGGTGCACCTCCAATTAAACAGCAGAAAAATAATCCCAGCAATGAGAAAAACAGCAAAGTCTGAGTTCAAAGAGCCTCGTTTTGATGTCAGAAATTCAGAGCATAAAAGTTATCGTGGTAAAATCACAGTTCTAGGCATAGCAGGCACTAGCTGGATATCATAAAAGATATCTTTTTTCTGAACATTATTGAACTTTTGAAGATGTAATAAAGTACAGTTCCCAGATGAGTCAACCAAATAGGTCTTGTTTGGATCATGTGAAACTGAAACTAAGCAAAGTCACCCATTTCTAATTTAGTTACATGGTGATTACACGGGTTCTCGGCTGAAAAGCAACAAGGGTTTTTATTTTCTATGATGAATGAACATTTTTAGTGTCTGGAGTAGCAGCTGTCACACAGCTTGTATTTCTGCCAAGAAAGTAACTCAGAGGGGAAAGCTAAATTTTCTGATTTTGAGATTTAGAACCAAAACGTGACCGAAAAGCTCCCGCGTCTGTGGGAGCTGGCCGGGCACGGGTGTCGAGCGGGCAGCAGGTGCCACCGCCACAAGAAGCCTCCCTGGGGACCCGCGGGCACGGCGCAGGACCGGCGCGATTTCGCCTTCCCGCCTGCTTGGCGCTGCGGCACAGCCCGGGCGCCTTCCCGGGAGCTCCGATCTGTCCGTCTGTCCTGCCCGCACGGGAACCGCAGATAGGGAATAATTAACCATCTTTGAGCAGTTCAAATGCGCCCCGAGGTAGCACAGCCCCAGCGCTTCCAGCCCCCCAGGTGGGATGGAGCTGCCCCAGCCCCCACCCGGGAGTGTTTCCGAATGCCACATCCCTGAGGGAAGGGGACAGAGCACCACACGCGGCACGCAGACGTCGGAGCACGGGACACACCACAGCTCCGGACAGGGGTTTTGTTTGCCCCATGTCTGAGCAAAAGCTGCAATGATTAGTAAGATCCACTTCCTGCGCAATTATTCAGATATTACTGGGTCCTTCATGATCGACTCTGCTGAGGAGAGTTCTCAGATGGAAAAAATCTATTTAATTTTGTGGTCTGTTAGCAATTTAAGTTGAAGAAGTGGTGTTCAGTTCTATTGTTTTCAGACCGTGATGTTCGTGTGAAAGATTTCTTTGATTCAGGATGCTGCAATGTATGAAGGAACTGCAGACACTATACAATAACAGCACATTTGTGAAAACATAGATAATTGATCAGGAGCTGATTGCTAGCGAGATACCGATGTTGTTGTTTATTTAAAGGGATGTCATCAACTTAAATTTCATGTTTAATTTATAAGTTAATTTGCATGCTAAGATTGGACAGATCTTGCGCTGATTCCAAATGAATGAGATCAGGAATGGGTGTTTCTCTCGGTTTCACCCACCGTCTTTACTTTGTGCTTTTCGCCACATCTCGGCCATGCCCTGCACTCCCTTGGTGCACAGACCCCAGTGGAAATACTCGCTGTAGTGAAACCAAACACACGTTGGCGTCCTTGCCAGCCTGGCCCCGCATGCACGGTCCGCGGTAACGGCTTCCCTGGTGCCAGCGTTGCCCTCACCGGGCACTTGGGGCAGGGACGCTCAGCGGGAGGAGGATGAGGACGTGGCTGCGCGGTGCCCCGACCACCCGGCTGGTGCAGGGGGGGCACACGGTTTTCATCCTGCCACCCTCCTCTTTCTGAATTTCATATCTGGTTTGCATTAATCAGCTCCATTGTTCTAATCGGAATATCTAGAAGACGAGCAGCAGCGACGGCGTTCGCCTCTCTGTAGCTGCTCTCTGGGTGTGGGAGAGCAGGGGCCGGGCTGGCATGGGGCTGCAGACCCTGTCCCCGCATCCCGCCGTGCCGCCATCCCGCAGCGTGGGAGCCGCGACCCGCACACCCGTGCTGCAGCAGGGCTGTCCCGGGGCCGGCGGGACGGGATGACCCGCACCGAGCTGGCCCGGACGGACGGGAGCATTCGCAAGGCGGCGTCTTGCTGTTGGCAGAAATGACAGTGACTTTATTACCCGTATCGCCACTCTGCTGTGTTCACCCATCACTGCTTAACCTGTCCCCCCAGGACCCGCAGAACACATTATTTCCACACTCTTTGCAACAACCTTTTGCATATTTGAGGACTACGATCCCATCTCCTTTGGTCCTCACACCCCCAGACTGAACAAATCCAGTCCTGCCCATCCTTTCCCACAGACCTCGGACCGTCCTCCCTCTCCTCCGGAGCTCCCCACCTTGGTCCGTGCCCTCCCTCACCGGGATGCCGCTCTCCGGCCAGGGCCCCCCAGCAGCCGGGGGGTGGGTGCACGGCCGGGGCAGACGGAACGGGCCCCGTGCTGGGCGAGCCGGGGTTGCGTGAGGCAATCGGCCGCTGAGGCAGGGCTGAGCCCCGTTCCCGGCCAGGGCTGCAGGCGCAGCGCTCGGCACAGCCCTCTCCTTGTGTGATTGCAGCTAAGCAGAGAAAGATCTCACTTCATTCACCCCCGGCTGAATTGCTAGCAGCCGTCCTGGGGCTCTACTTTCATAAATGAAATACACGCTGCGATGACTGTTCCATTTGCCAAGAGACTGTTAATGGGTGACCCAGCGCAGTGCACATAATCTGGTGTTTTCCTGATTTCTCCAACCTCCTCCAGTAGTTTATTGATACCAAGCGGTACCAAAGCAGCCACGGTGCAGAGGAGGGGGTTAACCTTGTTGCTGGCACATGGTAAACACAAAGAGGCTTTTTTGTGTACAGTCAAGCTCAGCTTTCACATGTTGCACGTTGCCTGGTTCGGCTGCTCACAGCTCATCTTGTAGAAATGCAACGAAACGTGCGCCTGCCTCCTCAGACAGCCGCCACCAGCGCCCGGCGGCCGCAGCTGCCGGGGAGCGACGGGCTCCTGCACCGCCTGGATTGGAGACCCGGCGGGGGAAGGATGCTCCAACGGCACCGTGTCCACTGCACGCCATGGCTATCACGATTTATCGTGCTTGAAGTGTTAGCAGAGACACTGATGTAGCACTTAACAAGTCAAACTGAACTTGGCCCACCAACTCCACAGTGACATTAAGCAAATCTGCTTCTTATTATTATTTATTTTATCTGTTTAATGAAGCAGCAGGGACAGCTCCGTAATGAAGGTCAAGCTGAGTGTTGCACTCCAAGTAAAACTCTTGTTGCAAACTCTCCCTGAAATGCCATCATTTTCAAAAGAATGCTTTTTCTGAAATTTTACAAGCAGACCTCTTATTTAGGTTAGTACTTTCAGTGGGAATTTCCCTGAAGCGGAAGATTTTATATCCCAGGATCAAACGAAATAAATCCTCTCAAGTTATGAAAAATAATGACTAAAAATGTCTATTAATCCTGAATGAAAATTGCTGGGTTTTTTTAACTAGCTCTCCTGCTAGTTCTGGGAAGGCAGAGCCGGGGGGCGGAGGCGAGGGGCACGTGTGCGCGGGGGCACGTGGAAGCAGAGAGGAGTCGCCGGCGCGGGCAGAGCTGAGGCACGGGTGGCATGGGGCTGGGGACGGAGGGGCAGGAGGAGCACCGGGATCTCACCCTGGGCACTGCCACCAGCGAGAGGGACCCCGTCCATCCACCCCCTCTGCCCGCTCGGGTGCTGTGGCAGTGTGGGCTGCACAGTGCCATGGGCTGCCGCGGTGCCATGGGCTTTGCTGGTGCCCAGCTCCACGCCAGCCCCTCGTGCCCCAGCCCAGCTGCTGGCTTCCCTCCCTCTCCCTCACCTCCACAAATGCTCCTTTTGGAGCTTCCTCTGGAACCCGCTGCAGGAGGAAACAAAACCAAACCGGCCTCTTGCTGGGCTGGTGCTGGCTGGGGGTTTGTAGCACTGCCGGCGCTCAGGGAGGGGAGGGACGTGGCTCTTTGGCTGCAGCCCGGTGCGAGGATGTGCCAGCGCTGTCCCCGGGAGCTGAGCTGGGCTGTCGGCCGCCCCTGCCTAAGGACGGGTGGGTGCAGACCCCATCCATCAGTGCTTCCCGGGGTGTCTCACCTGGGGAGGTCAGGGGCAACCTCAGCCCAACACTTAGGACAGGCCAGAAGAGAGCGGGAGGACCGCCGCACACCAAGGCCCGCAGCCGGTCGCCCACGCGGCTGGGGCAGCTCTCGCCGCCGGGCTGGGGTCTCCGGCGGGACCCCCACGGCCATGGCGGGCAGCGGTGGGGAGCGGCACAAACTCACATCTATATGTCTTGAACCGATTCCTAGCCCGGAGGCAGGCAGCGCAGGCAGCGCAGGCAGCGCAGGCAGCCACGTGACAGGGCTCCCTCTCGCAGAGCAGCACGAGTGTCCCACGCACCGGGGACTGCGGGGTTTCCCTGGCTGGGAGTGACATGATTAATAGTCTCATTACTGTAGCTTTCACTGCGCTGCCTGACACACGCTCTCTTGCTTGTACACAACTGTTGAGTCCTCGCTCTCGGTGCCAGCTCTGATTCATATGTCAATAAACACAGTGAAAGAAAAGTGGATTTCCTTGCCAAACTAAACAAACAGTATCTTTTTGGTTAGGGCTACAGCATCCCTGTGAAATCGGCGCCAAGGGGCATCGTGCTTCCGTCATTCCGCGCTCTGCCGACGCTCCCCGTGCCACGCCAAGGGGCCAGCAGCCCTCGGTGGGTCCGGGGCACCCCGGACAGAAACGCCCCATCTCCCTAAGGGAGCAGCGCACTCCTCTGCCCCGCCACTGCCAGGCACCTTACAGCGAAAAGTGGAAAGGGATGGGGGAATGCAATGTTTAATGGCACTTCTATTAATAAAAAAGAGAGTTATTGGCCTGTATCCCTCCTGAAACTTTAATAAAAGTCAAATGATAGTTTTTTCTTTTCTTCTCTTCTTTTTCATTTATTTCTAATACAGACCTGCCCTGGGACCAGATCAAGAATGCTTTTAACCTTTCAAACAGGGCTGGTGGAGGCGTGCCCGGCAGCACGGCAGGCAGGAGGAGGGTCTCCCGCCGGCGTGCTGTCTCGGGACGGGCAGCCCGGACTACCCCAGCCGCAGCAGCCGGCACGGGCACTGTGTGCAGCCGCCGTGCCACAAGCTGCCTTTGCCACCCCGCAGCTCCCCCCAGCGCAGGGACATCCCCGGGGCCGCCGTGGGCAGCAGCCGGCCCCGCGCCAGGCCCTGCAGGCAGCGATGTCCCACCAGCCCCCCGGGGTCCCGACACGAACTCCCCGTGCTGCCCCTTGCAGCACGCAGGGATGTAGCAATCAGGACACCCCTGTGAAAACTGGGGGTTTTTTTTTCTTCCTGGAATTTAGATTAGCTGTACTTGGTAAAGATGATGGGATTTAACACAATTTAGTGTTGTAATTTTAATGAAGTACAAAGATCTACTGGAATTCTGGAAACAGATATCCAGAAACAGGCTCAGAGACTTTCAACAGGATGTACGCCCCCGGCGCTCACACAGCTCTGCCCGAGATCTAGTGCTAATTCTCCTGGCTTTCATCAACCCCTTTTGCGACACCAAGCTCTTCTCCCTGCCTCCTTCCCCACGCGGAGGTAGTAGACTCGCCCCCTGCCAGTGCGAGTCCCGGCCCCGCACAGCGCCGTCCTGCTCCCGAGCAGGCAGAGCCCTGCCAGGAAACAATTGCATCGCAGCTTCAGACGGGATTAATCGTAATCTGTTTGCGTTGGCCTGACATTCTCTGGAGGAGCTTTAGCCTTAAACGCAACCAGACGGGGTGCGTGGCACAGCGCGGGCAGCCGGGGCAGGGACACCTCTGCTGCCAGCGTGGGTCCGGGGGACCTGAGTTGCCAGCACGGGGAGAGGGCACAAGGAGAGGAATGCTTTGAGCCTGAAATGACCTGCAAGTGTTTGCGACTTAGCTGCTAAAAATTCAAGCATGCGGCTGAACATTCAGCCATCTCTTCTGGACCTTGGGAAATTTCCTGCCCCTCTCTTTGCCTGCCTCATGGTGCGCCTGCCCCCGGCTCTCTCATTTATCCAACTGGAGAAATTTTTGAGCTGTCATATCAAGATAAAGAGATTTATTTACTCCTCATATCACTCGCCCCTGTGGAGTTTTCCTCTCTCTGCCAGAGGATTTCTTTCCCCCGCTGCCTGCAGCATGCTAAGTCTCCTCTCGTACGCCGGTTCCCACTCTGCACAGCCGCCGGAGCCGGAGCCAGAGCCGGAGCTGGCACCGCTGTGTCCTACAATCTGGAATTTCCATTTGGTGGAAAACCTCTGCTTTCCGTAGTGTGCGAACTACGAGCAGGGGAGAGCGCTGCTGGGTGAGCTGGCATCACATTTGAACCCAGCTTTCAGAGCAGTATTATTTTCATATAAAAATGTCAAGAAAATGAGACAGTAATTATTCAGCAGGATGTAAAGACGCTCAGGTTTTGCTTTTCACATTCTTCTCATCCACTTCTCAGTGAAATACTGGAATTGCCAAACAGTGTGTCATTTGCAACCATAACACCCTCTCCCAAGTGCAGGGCTCTGCTCGCGTCAGCCAGCCCTTCGGCTGGAATTAAAACTGCTCTTCTTGTAAGGCCGAGAGCTACACTCCCACTCACATCAGCCGATAACGCAGCTCAAAATTCAGGTCCTTGCACCTTGCAAAAATCCGATAGCACAGATCGGGAGACATCAGGAGAGCAGAGGGACAGACGCCGGGGTGCTGGATGAACCTGCGATTAGCGCACTTCTTGGTGCTCTGTTCTTTTTAACACTTCACGCCCTCAAAGCCTGGCCGCGCAGGCTCTTCCAGATCAAGTTCCACGCTCCTTGGTGGAAACAGCTGGATTTGCCAAAGGATAAAGGAAAATGTTTTCCATTAACACATCTAACACCCCCATTAGTGCATTCTCGGTTGTACACAAGTGCTAATGAGATTTCACTCTGACACCATAGGAGGAGAGACGGTAATTGGGGCTCGTTTCATTTTCACGGCTGGAGTGGCTGAATTAATTGACTGAGATTAACCCTTCTGCAGGAGACAGCAGCTATCTCAGGTGGAAACAAGGAGGAAATTAGTTAATACCTGAGTGATTATTGGATGGCTGATGGCAGGTGCAAAAGCAGGTGAAAATGAGCAGTTCCGTGGCAGCAGTGCTGGTCTGGGTGTCCTTGCTGGGAGATGGGCACAGGCACGGGGAGCAGAGGTACCTGTGGGTACCTTAAAGCTGTTTTAGCTCATTCTCCAGTTCCCTGAAGCTTTGGCTGATGCTGTGCCCTTTGCCCGGGGAGTGCCCAGCTGGCCGTAGGTAGCTCTGGGAGAAGTTCCCTCCTGGGGCAGGTCTCCTGAGGGGGGCAAAGGGACCACAGCTCCCGCTTTCCCCTTCCACCGCTGCTGGGGTGCGTGCTCTTGTGCCTGCAGACGCAGCAGCGCAGTGCCGCATCCTGGCCCCAGCCAGCCCCGGGCACCCCGCCGGTGTCTCACCACTGGTCACGGGGGGCTTCCCTCCTGCGGCACGCTGGCGCTCGGCCTCCTGACGCTGCAACCGGGACCCCGGACTGGTCCCGTGTCAGGGCAATGGGCTCCACTGAGCAGCTCCATGTTCCCCCGCGAGAGCTCGCGTCCCACGGAAGCCGCCCCAGGATGTGCCGGGACGCTTTCCCGGAGGAATGCAGCTATGGGGGGAAATATTTCTCATCTTAGCAAATGAGAAAAGGCAAAAATAAGGTGAGCGAATGTTTTATTTAATGGACAATTTAATTGCTGACATCTGTGATAAAAGCTGTTTTTTCCAAACTGGAATTTGTTTCTATCTCGGGATGAAGCAGGGATGTGGGGGCAAATTCTTTGGAGAGTCCCTTTGAGTCCCATCCAAGGAGGATAGGGAATGAAATGTGGCACATGTTAAACATGTAAATGAGGTACTGATTTACTGATTTATCTGTTTCTCGCATGAGATCTTCTTTGGCTGCATCAAAATTACTGTATTATTTATAAGCCTTAAACATTTAAAATTAGATGTGTGGTTTTAAAACAAAACATCAAAACCTTCATGCAAACCACATTGTTTCAATAAGAAATTAGATTAAAAAAAAGCAAATTCAAAATGTTTCTGTGCTGGATCAAACCTGCACCTCATGTGGTTCACATCCACATTGGATCCATTCTGTAGGACTGGGTTCTCTTTGCAATGATTTGCAACAGTGAACTCAAAATAAACAGATCTGGTTTCATTCAGGGAATATTTCCTTGTTATTGAAAAGCATCATTTTCTGCACTGTCCCTTGACATTTCTTGGGGAAATCCTGGAGACTCACAGCTCATCTGAGGCACCAGGACATCCTGCCAGAGCCAGCGACGCACAATGCACGGAGCAGCCGCTCTCCCCGACGCGCTGCCGAGCGCTCGGGAGCTGCCGCTTCGCTCTCTGCGGGCTGCGACAACCTCTCAGATGGCAACGTGCGGTCCTCAAGGTAGCTGCCCCTCGCTGGCCCATTTGATAAAGGATTTGGAGGAATCTGCAGAGCAGGGCTTACTGTTGCTCCCGTTTCATCCCATGGAGACGGTGTCGACCAAGGCGACACGCCGGTGCTCTTCCACCCCCTCCAAAGATGCCACTGTGGGCTGACGGGGCCGGTGTGAGGGGTGTGTGCTGCAGCACGTACCCAACCGAGACCCCGTCCATCCTCCGCCCTGTGCAAGCCGCCACAGCGCAGGAGGTCTGCCCTGGGAGGAGAAATCACTGAACCGCACGCTGCAGCTTGAACATTGGCAACCTCTCGGCCCCTGTGCAGTCCCCTGCGTCTGGAGGAGACACGTGGGTGCTTGCAGCCCACAGACCCCACCGCCATCCTCTCCCTTTCCAAAAGCGAGATGAAGTACAGGAACGACTGCAAGCAGCGCCCTGCTGATGTGCTCGCTCGCGAGGGCTGGGCCTGCCTTCCCCGGGCCAGGCTGGGGCTGCACCTCGGGAATGTGGAGAACAGGTCTGAGGCTGTTGCGGTCCCTCGTTTTGTGAAGCAGCGTGGAATCTCACCTCGGAGTGTCATGGAGTCCTGGATTTAGTTTTACCACAACTTCCAGCTTCTGGCTATTTGTGCAACTTGTGTGTTCTTCAAACGGGAAGAAAAATGCTGATGTCTCTCACTTACCCACAGGGGCCGTTGCCCCAGCATCATCACCCCATAAACATGTCAACAGCGAAATGCGAACCAAATTGCAGCAGAGAAGCGCAACCGTAGTCGGAATCGCATTAGCCGGTTTGACGCTTAGTCTGTTGTTGCACTTGCGACAAAAAGTTGAGAGATGATGAAGGACTCTGGGGCTCCCCGTCATGGGGCAAGGCTCGACGCGGCAGAGAGATGTGCTGGGAGCTCCACCGCACCTGTTCTGGGGCACATCGCAGCGGCTGGTGTTCTCAAAATCAGAAACTTTCTCCCCATGAGGTTGGAAGGACCAACACCCCGTCTGAGCGAGGGTCTGAGTGACTTGCCCAATGCCAGGCACGGGGCTGGTGTCCTGCACAGTCCCGCACCCTGGGGTGAGATGGAGACAGCAGGCGGAGCAGTGGCACTGAGCTGTCCCGCTGCCGCGGTGCAAACAGCAAGATGAACTATCAACCCATAAAACACAGCGCAGAGCAGAGAGCGAGCCGCTGCCCTCCCAGCCACCGGGCTGCCCCCAGTGCACATCTTGTGTGCTGGCGGGTCACGGATGCCACTGCCTATTGTCGTCGCGGGGTCTCCTGTCATCCTCTTCCCACTGATCCTGATGTATTTTTTTCACTCCCAGCTTTGTGGTGTCCGTCGGTATGAGTCAGCGTTACCCTCTATGGCTCTTCCCCTCCGTCCTTCTCAGCACCCACCCCGCGCTCGCAGAGCCGTGAATCTTACTGGAGGACAGGAAGCGTTTGCTAACGCCCCATTTAATGCACATTTTTCTAAGAGCAATGGAGGAGTTGAGGGGAAAAGCAAGAATTGCAGGAATTGCTCATTTCATTTCCTGTGGTTTCATAATTTTGTTGCTTACCAATTTTGAATTTCACGAAGCTTGTGGTTTCCCAACAGCCTTCGTCTGTGGGGAGGATACATTTCAGTAGCATACTGAACTGACATGAAATCCCAAACAAAAATAATATGACAGCAATTGGCATTCTAAGCTATGTGAGAAAGAAATACAAATACCCCGCTGGCTGCGTTTGGCCCAGACAAGGAAGCAAAGCAAAACATCCCAGTGTCAGCAGGTCACCTCCGAGTGTCAGAAACGGGGATGGCCTGAGATCCTGGGTCTCCATCTCTGCAAAATGTACCCGAGCGTGCGCCAGGGCCTCGCAGCCCCACCACCCTGCGACGGATCCCCAGCTTTTGTGGGCGGAAAACGCCCAATTGTACATTTGGAAACCACCGTAGGTTTCCGCTGACGCTGGGTGCTGGCGAGGGCCGTGCTGCCGCCGGTGGCAGGAGGGGAGCGGAGGGGGCTCTGGTGGCTTTTCATCTGCAGCCCCCAGGCTTTGCACTGGCACCCCTTGGTTTGCCTCTCTGCCTCCCGGCCCCCGCGGGCTGGAGCGTCGCCCCGTGGCACCTCGCCGGGCCAGGGCTGCCCCCTCACTGCCGCGCGTCCCCGGCAAGCGCGCGGATTGAGGGCGGGCGAAAAGGAGACTGGGGAAGAGGAGAATGTCCCCCGGAATGACGAGACGAGTGGGCCGCCTCTGGTGTCGGCCTCGCTCGGGAGATGGTTCGCATCCGTGGGAGCCCGGGCAGGGTCGCGCGGACGGGGAGGAGGGCGCTGGCGGGGCAGGCGCCAGCACGGTCCCAAACCGCCCGAGGGATGAGCAGTGGCTCTGCAGAGGCTGCTCCGGCTCCCGGGGGAACAAGCAGCCACCGCCGCCGAAGGCTGAGCGCAGGCGGGCGAAGCGGCAGTGGCGGCGTGGGGCGCCTCTCCCTTTCCTCTCTGAGCGGATCCCTCTCCGGCGCGGGCGGCCGGGCCGGTGCAGCCGGTGCTGCCGGAGCTCGGGGCAGGCGAGCGCTCCGCTCGCAGCCCAGGATGGCCCATTCCATGAACCCGGAGCTTGACCTCTGTCAGAGGAGTTAAGTGGGTGCACCAAAGAGATACTTGTGCTGTTGCAGCTTAGCGGAGAGCTCAGGGATGTCAGCAGGAGTCCTGCTGCCTCCGGCGGCGTTGGGTCAGGTCTGTGAGGGATGAGCCGGCAGCAATGCTGTGGCAGCCCCGGCAGTGCCGCGACGGCACCAAAGCGTGTCTCCGAGTGTCTCGCTGGAACGACTCACGGATCGCTGTTGATTAGATACAGTAATAGCTGCTAAAGTCCTCCTCGGGAAACTGCTGGAGAGTTAGCTTGTGTTTATTGAAAATAAACTTTCAGAGGTGAAGAGAAGCCTATTGGTGAAGAAAATACGTTTGTGAGCTCAGAATTTATAGCCTGCCTCTATAAAGCTGTCCAGAATCCGCCGATCTTTGCTTCAGATACTCATGTTAAAATAATTTTCATTCTGTTAAATGAAAAGTGCTTTAAGTTTGGCAGGGCTGTGCTGCTCATGCTCTCACCACTTCATAAATAATACTTCATAATAACAGCTCAGAATAAAACAAAAAAAAAGAGGAGGGGGGCCCAGGTCCGCGCCGAGCTCTCCTTGTCGGCTGTAAATACCTCTCGCCATGATGTCAGCCGCTCTGACAGCGGATCTGCCCAAATCACTACCACATGTGTAGCCAGGGGATGGGCTTTACCTGGACTTTCCACTTCTTGAGTAATGTGGCTCGCAGTCTTGGCACTGCTCTCGCATGGCTCATGGTTGCAGGCTCTATATTTTCCTGTTAATCAGTTACTAATATTGGCCAGCGCGATTCCATCAAATCATCTTATTTTTATTCACCCACACTTTTTAATTCTCTAAATAAAAATTACTCCACACTTTCCCGAATGTCTCCAATATTTAATTCAAAACATGCAGTCACAGGAATGGGAAGAGGGTGAACTCTTCATTCGGGCAGAAACCAGAGCCCACACAAGGGCAGAGCGAGATGGTCCCATCCCCGAGAGGGCTGTGAGGTAACTGTCAAGAAATAAACTTCTCGCTGCAGAAGATGCGCCCAACCATTGGCGCCTTCACTGCAGCATCGCAAAATTGGGTCTGTGGCCTGAGACGCCCCACTCGTGTCCCGCAGACTGCCGGCAGGCACCCGGTGCTGATTGCGAAGGCTGGGGACGCTCAGTCCTTCCCCTTCGGGCGGCGCAGGGGCAGCGTCCTCGTGTTCAGAAACGTGAAGTGGGGCAGCTCGTCGGGGATAAAGCAAAGGGCAGCCGCAGCCTCCCCCCACCACGGCTCTCCCCTCTGCTGCACACCCCGGCTTGCCGGCAGCCGGAGCGCGCCGGTCCTACGAGGAACACGGGGCTTTTAGGACCAATAATACTTCTAATGACCCTTGAAAATTGTTTACCAGCCCTTGAAGGGGCTGAATTAATGAAATCTGCCCAGACTTGGCCTGGGTGTGACGGAGCCCAGGGAGGGATCTGCCCCTCACCCTGCAGAGCAGCCTGGGGACTGAACGTGACCCCCCCACTCTCTGGATGGCTTAAAGAGGGCTTTTTCTCCCCGCATGGCTTTGTACCCATGATTTTAATTAGTCTGCTCTGTGAAGTGGTTTGGGGATGCAGCTCGTATGAAAGGCACAGTAAAAAAGAGCACAGTCGAGTACTAAATAGCAGAAGGACGTGTCCACATGTGGCAGATGTTAGTCACATTGCCGAGCCCTTTGTCTGGAAGGACTCGGCCACATAGGAGGGAAGCGCAGGGAACAGCTTGGGAGCTGAGCAGGCACTAAAACCGGTGTATTTTGGCCAAAACCTTGAGAAATGTGTGTGCAATAACCCTTCGCTAATGTCTAACTGCAGCAAAGCACTTCTAGCACATATCTGACTTGAAGTGGGAGCTTTAACCCGCACCTCCTCGCCCCAGCGGGGAGCTGATGCTCCGGCTCCTGAGCTCCCAGAAGTTTGTACGGGTGCTCAGAGTTAATGACACTCGGGTGGGTGTTTCCCGAAAAGGACAAGGAGACCTCGGGCTTGTGGAAGGGTGGCAGCTCGTCACCCAGCTACAGGCTTCGTTATCCAGCCCCAGCCTCGGCTTTTGTGTCAGTGGGAGGGAGATCTCTGAGGATTTGGCTCAGTGCAGACAATGATGCCATGAGCGCAGGGTTTTTCTCAGTGCCAACAAGTCTAACCTAATAAAAGGGGGAAATTTCCACTGACCACAGGGGAGCGGGATGGTTGAGACAGAAAAAAGAGGTGGAAAATTATTTATGACAGTGTAATTGCATTTGAGACAACTTGTATCCAGCCAAGATTCCACAAGAAATTTAGGAAAGAACAACTTTAGGTCAATCTGATTTGTTGTCCTGTGTGTGTAGGGGGGAAATTTCCCTTGTGAAAATTGGACTTTGCAACCATATAAGAACTCATAATCAAAATTAATGTGGAAAATAAATTGCTGGCTGGCATCCCTGTCAGCAACGGACACTCACTTTAACTCTGCCGTCCTGAGACAGCTGCACGTCCCAGCCTGCCCAGCCCCGCGGAGCTGGCATTTTCCTCTGGTTCCTTTAAAATCTGCTTTTTTTGTCCCCGGGGCTGGAGGGAGGAACAAAAGGATGCCAGAGCTCTGGGCAGGGTGGCAGAGCCTGCGAAACTCCAGCTGGGCCAGGAGGGGCCCGCTCGCACCCCAGTCTGAGCGCAGGACCCCGCTCGCTGCTCCCTGCCCTCGCAGGGTGATGCCTCCTCCTCCTCCTCCTCCTCCTCCTCCCCGGGGCCGGGTCCCAGGTCAGGCAGCCGCCCGTCGTGCCGCGCTCTGGGCATCTGCTCTCTCCGGCCAGGGCTCCCCAGCTGCCCCATGCCCGGGCTGTGCCCCTGCCCGTCCCCCTCGTCCCCCTGACACCTATTGCAGGGGCAGTTCTGGGAACGCAGAGTGTCACACCCCAGCAGACGCCGGCCAGGTCGCTTCTTCCCTAACCATGCTGCAGCTCTCCCCGTGGCTTCTCGAAGCTCTCGGGGCCCGGCTGCCACTGCCTGACCAGCACTAGTGCTCAGCACTTGAAAAAATGAGGAATATGTGCTTCTCTCTAACTCCAGCTGGACTCTGAGGCTTTAGGCATCACACTTTCAAGCTTTTCTCTGCCACCAAGGAAGACAGAAACCTCATTTTATCAAACCAAGGGGAGAGTTTCACTCCTGCAAGATTCTCTCTCTGGGTTCATTCACTGGATTCCCGAAGTTGGAGCTTTAAGGAAAAACACCACTTGCTGCAAAAAGTTGCATCCTTGTGAGACCAAAGGCTGGTTGCTGTCTCCAGCAGAAAACCAGGACTGCAGACGGAGCCCCAGGCCACGCTGACAGGGAGCAGCGCGCAGGCTCTGGAGGTGCTGTCTCTGCACGGAGAGGTTACTGGATTTTAACCTGGCTCCGTTAGAGACTGTGCTGCTAATTCCAGTGGTTAATTTTATTATGTGTCATTTCCCTCCATTATTTGGTTCAAAAGATGAAGACTAAACGTAGATTTTAAAATTGTCCAGATTTCAGATATTGCCCTTGGGAAAGCTTCAATCTCATCTTTTGTTTTCATTTAGGTTTTTTGCAGGTCTGCAAATGTGTTTGTTTTAATAATGCAGCTGCAGGACAGATTAAAAAAAGCAAGTATCGCTGGCATTTAATATCTCTAATCCAGCAGTAAGACAAGCCTGCCGACTGTTTGCTTAATGTTCAACATCCTTTTCTGATTAAGCAAAAGGTTTGAAGTGATTATAGTTTATTTACAACAAAAGTGGACTTAAATGAGAGTTAATTCCTCCCCCTCCTCCCTCATTGGGCCGGTTGCCAGTTACCATGTGTCTGCTCAGCTCCCTCTTCGAGAGCATCCACAGAAGCCACGGGCAGATGTTCCCACCAGGGCCCTCCAAGAAGGGCTTCTCCTCCGGGAGCCTCTGGGGACAGGGATGCCCGGGGGTCCCGGCTCACCCCGTGGCGTGGCGGCCGTGGCGCAGCAGCTCCTGCAGGGGCTCGGTCCTGGCACCGCTGCCCGCTGGCCCTCGGGGGTGGTTTCCCTGCAGAAGGTCCAGCACGTCTTCAGTTAATATTGCATGAGAAAGTTTTAATTTCAAGCACCAATATGCTTTATTTTTATTATTGTTCATCAAATGGGCTTGAAAAAGCAAGAGGCCACTCTGGCGAGCGGTGGCAGCAGAGCCTGCGGCTGTGGCGCTGGGCTGGGAGCGTGCTTCACGTCCCCCCACCACCCCCAGCCCAGGGTGGCAGCAAGGAGGGAAGAGGAAAAACAGAAAGGAGAGGTGAGAATGATGAAAAAGAGGCGGCAAAATCCATTCCCCAAGAGACCAAAAAACTAAGTGGATTTGTCAAGTAACTAAGTGGATTTTGATTAGATTTCTAGTCAAAATTAAAACACTTCCAACGGTATCTTGCGGGTGGGGGAGATCTATTTTCAACAGACATCACCATTTGCCAGAATACAAAAAATAAAAGCCGGAGGGGCAGCATCCGAGGGCTCTTTCCAATAAGACGCCTGTGACTCCCTGATGCCACCGGCCCCGCTGGGCAGATGACGGCCGGCTCCTCGTTCCAGACGCCGCAGTGCTTGCCAGAGTCTGCTGCAGGTGCAAGGCACAGCTACAGGCCCGTAATGAGGTAATTATCTAGAAATGTAATTGCATCCGCTCGGCACAGAGTTCTGGGTACCTGGCTAATAGCCGGGTTACTGCTAAGGCACTGTCCCGGCGAGCTGCGCGGGCTGCGGTACGGGCGCTGCAGGGGAACGATGCTCACGGGGCACAGACCGCGCGGGCCACCAGCCCAGGGAACCCCCTTTCCTGACGCCCTTTCCTCCCCCACGGGCAGGTGCAGTTACTGGTGGGGAACCTGGCGGGTCTCAGACCTCCCTGGGGCAACTGGAGAAGGCGACGGGGGGGGACACGGGGACCCCTGACTGCCCCGGGCCAAAAGGCTCCGGCTGCTGCCCCGGCTGCACGAACGTGGCTGGACACCTTTATGGTCCCCGTTGGACAGCTCATCATCCCTGCGCGCACAGAGCCTATTTGCGACGTCCATGGCATCATTTCTCTGTTAATTGCAAGTAATTCTCCTATAAAAATGTAAAATTGCTTCTCCAAACAAATCGTCGAGTGCACGCCGCACGCCGACGTGGTGAAATGCCGCGAGCGTGGCTCTGCGTCTGAGCCGGCGGAGGGGTCACCCCGCTGCGGGACGGGCTCTGGCTCCGGAGGGATTTGGCATTTCCCAGCAGCGACGGCAGCTCAATGGACACAATAAGGCTGGCGGGACCCCGAGGGGCGGCACGCCGGTATTGCCCGTATTGCTACCTAGCACATCAATGGAGGCCGCGGCTCTCACCGGCAGGGAGTGCGAGAAAGAAAGACACAAAAGCTGCGGAGAGTGAATAAACTCAATTAGATCGCTGTAATTGCAACAAGAATTAGTGTGGGGGTCGGGCACATGTGCCGTCTCGGAGCAGTAATTAAAAGTGCAGTGTTTGCCATGCTGGGGAGGTGGCCTGCTGGGTCCCAGCAGTGCCCTTTGAAAAGCTCCATGATGGAGCTTCTAGCCTGGATAAATACAAATGTCAGTGCCTCGCAGCCCGTGGGGGGACTCTCAATCCACAGCCCAGTGGGAGAATCCCCTGCTTTACATTCCCAACAGTTGGGCTAATTTCAGAGTCAGGCTTTGATGTGCTTTGGGGAGCCCTGTGTGCTACACACTTTCCCAGCGAGGCGCCCCCTCCCTTTCTCAAATGCTTTATTAATTTTCTCCTGTGGTTTTTTTTATCCTCCCTTTCTCTTGGGCCCGCCTGCAACTTCTCCTTTGTGCTCACACAGCGGGGTTCATAGCGGAGAATTTATATCATTCTGAAATATATATAAAGAAGGGATAAAAGAGGAGATGTAGGAACCTGCAGAGACTATAGCAACAATCAGTCCTGGGAGCCAGGCTCCTCTTCCTCCGGCCACCAGCCCCGTGCACCCCCAGTGCTGATAACACCGGTTTCCCAGTGGCAGCCAGGGCTGCTCTTCCCCGTCTCCACCATCAGCACGGAGACGGGCATAACTGGTCCCCCAAGGGACAGCAAAGGTGATGCTAAGCTGTTAATAGCCAGGGCCGTTAGCGCCCCAAATCAGCCGTGCGGTGGGCAGGATGGAGCTGCCAGGCTTCCCAGGGTCCCACGGGGACCAGCCTCTGCCGCCTGCCAGCAGCACGAGCGCAGCATCTGCCGGCTGCAGCGGGGCAAGCTGCGGGTGTGCAGGCTGCGGCACTGCCACGGCGCGGGATGCTCGTGGCTCTGCCGGGGCGCAGGATGCTCGCAGCCCCCAGTACACCTCCTGATGTGCAAAGGCAGTGCCTGGTGTGCCCAGCACAGGGTCCTGCCCACACTGCCATGGTGCCCTCGCCCCCACGCCGTACCCAGTGCTCACCGGGAGCAGCCAGCACCCACCGGGCACTGCTGCCGCAGCCAGGGCTGTGGGGAGCAGCACTGCTGGCGTGTGCGGACGCACAGGGTTTGACTTTGCTGGAGACGAAGCCCCCTGTGAAACCTCCCCGGCCCCCCTCCCCTCGCGCCCCCCTGCGTCCCACCCTGCTGCTGGGCGATGGCGACATCCGCACGCCGCGGCGAGCAGAGCAGGGCTGCTCAGCTCCTAAGCTGGCATCGAGCGCCTTTCCTGTTTTTTATTATCAACTGAATTTGGCATGGAGGGGATTCTCTCCCCACATCCCGTTGGCACACAAAAGGCTCAAAAACCAGCAAAACCATTGTTTGTGCTTGAAGGGCGGGGACCAGGGTGAAAAGAACAGCATGTTTAGAGCCCAGAGCTAGGAACCATTAGAGCATCTGGAACAGTTAGTGGGACAGGGGCGTTACAATTAAATAAAAATGGGTGATTACAGAACCGTTCCCTGGCTCTGACATACACAAGGGCAGTCGCAGCACATGCCTGAGCATGCAGTTAAGGGGATTCCTCTCCTACAGGCCCGGAATAAATGGGGTTTTCATTGGGAAAGTCTGAAGTCGGTGCCACTGCCATGTGCGGGACGGAGGAGCGTGGCTGCCCTTTGCCAGGGCACGGTGCAGGGACATCTCCCACCGGAGGCGACAAGCAGCTCTGGTGAAAGGAGTCACATTCCTCAGGGGCAGAGAGGCACCGGCACCCCGGAGGAGCTGGAACGCGGCGGCAGCGGGTCCCGCTCAGCCGCAGCCGAGCCTGCGCCACCGCAGCCACTGCCGCAGCCGCCGCCGCAGCCCGCTCCCTGCGCACACGGCGGGAGGCTCCCGCGCCTGCCAAGCTCCCCGACCCCTCCGAGGGCGCAGGGTGTTCAGCCCTGGCTGTCAGTTTGCAGCTGGGATGGAGATTCCGAGCCAGAAATACAGCTTTCTCTTTTAACAAGTCCCTTAGGAGCGTCCGTGCTCCGTCCCTCCAGTTCCTGCTCTTCAGAGGGAACTGGCAGGACTGGACAGCGCAGCTTTTGCAGAGATACACAAGTCCTGCAGAAAATATCCTACTGTTCAAGG
This sequence comes from Himantopus leucocephalus, assembly GCA_003993805.1. Taxonomy (NCBI): domain Eukaryota; kingdom Metazoa; phylum Chordata; class Aves; order Charadriiformes; family Recurvirostridae; genus Himantopus; species Himantopus leucocephalus. The sequence continues at coordinate 4,776,236 of RSEF01000023.1, read as the reverse complement.
ACCTCAGCCCTGTCCCCTGAAATATGCTGTTTTCATTAAAGCAGTGAAATCGGATTTCAAAAAACCCAGGCTTTGGACAGTGGCCCTTGATTTGGGCCTGATGAACAAGATCCAGAAGCAAAACAAAGGCTGTTTCCACAATGGTTGGAGGGAAAGGGAACCGGTCCAATTGCAAAACTTGGATCCTGGCACCGAGGGAGTCTTTGTGTGCAAGACCTGTGGCAAGGGATGGCAATGACTTTGGGAAATTCAATACTCGCCCAGCTCATAAACAGAAAACAAGGAAAATAAACTTGGGCAGATGGGAGGAAGCAGAGAGCCAAGCTGTGGATTTCTGCTCGGCTGGAAAAGAGCCCGTCTGTCCCAGGCAGCGGGTCCCGGGCTCGGCGGCTGCCGAGGCCGTGCTCGGGGTGCTCGGGGCCGCGGTGCCGGGCACTGGGCGCCGGGCACCGGGCGCCGGGCACTGGGCTGGGCAGCTGCGGCCACAGGAGGCAGCAGCCACCTCTGCCAGGGGCGCCGGGCTGGAGGAGAAGCCGCGGGGAGCCGGGGCGGGAGGGCCACGGTGGGGGTGGCACGGCAGGAGCCCCCGCGCCGTGAGATGGGAGCAGGCATGGCGGCAGGGACAGTGCCCGCCGCGGCTCGTCCCGGTGGCGTGGTGGAGGGGAGGGCGGCAGATTGCATTGTGCCATTTCATGTGGAAGCTGGAAACACTTGGCTGTGGCGGTGACAGGGGTGGGATGACAATTTGAATAGAAAAGAAAAGAAGTTTCTCTGCCAGCCTCCTCCTGGCACACGTCGGTGCGCGGTGCAGCCGGATCCCTCCTGTAAACCCTTGCAGTTGTGCAACATCCCCGAGCAGCTCCTTGTCTTGGCGTTGCCACCTCCGGCTGCCTGCTCACGGCTTCTCGGCGGCGGAGAGCCAGGACCTGTGTGCTCGGTGCCCGGGGCTGGGAAGCGGAGCCTGTTTAGGTTAAACCATTCACCGTATGCGCTGTGTGGCAGAAGAGCAGCCCCACAACACACATCAGAGAAGGACGTGACGGCCGGGGATGTGACAAGAGCAGGGAAGGGCTGCAATGGGATGAGGGCAGCAATTAAAGGTTCAGTGAAAGAAATTACTTTTGAAAAAAGCTTTTGAGAAACAGAGATGATGACTCCACAAAGCCTCAAATCCGCTGCCAGACGATGCCGCCTTGTTCAAAAACACAAGAACTAACTGTTCCCTCTTGGCCACAGACAAGAGGAATCAGTATTTAGACCATTTATGGGCCACAGAGGGTCAGCAGAGATATGAAATCTGTGGATTCATTGAATTCCCTCATTACCACAACCCTACATTTGCAATTACAGATTCATGAAGCTCAGCATCCCTCCTGCCCCGGAGCGCTGCCTGTAAACCCGCTGCATGCGCTGCCCCGGAGCCGAGCCGGCTGCCCCTGCGCCATGCCCGGCACCAGCCGCGGCTGCACCTCGGGGTGACAATGGGACACAAGAGGGTCCCCAAAATCTGGTACTGGGCCGCTGGGGTGTCCCAAGCTGCCCGGCCAGCCACCGCTGGAGGAGCGTGCGTGTAGGGAAAGCCTACAGTATTTTTATGTTCTGACAAATTTTCATTCCTTTGGCTCGGGAAGAGAAGCAGCGTCCTCCCCTCACATCAGGAAATTATCGTTGTTTATTTCAAGTTTTAAACTACCGGCTCATAAAAGAAGAGCAACCAAGAGTGGAGAAGTACGTCTGAGCTGTGGGCGCTTGAACGCAGCACCAACGCCTGCGCAGCACCGGCCCCGCACCACCAAACCCGCCGGCGGGAGGGGGCGTCCCCGGGGCCGGGGAGCGGGGGGCCGCGCAGTGCACCCCCGGCCGGCACCACTGCCCGGGACCCCAACCCGCTCCTGTTGGTGTGTCTGCACCCAGCCGGGCTTCAGCGCGCGGGGCAAGGGGCAGACCCTGGCCAGCCCCAGACCTCCGAGAGTCCCTGCCCTGACGGAGCCTTTCCCTGTTTAAACCAGCAAAGACGAGACTAAAGAAATCCAAGCCAGCCACCTACTGCTCCTCCTTGGAAATTCATAGCGGCATCGTTGGCCTGACCTTCCTTTCTGACAAAGAATGGCATGAGAAATACTAGTGATAAAATACAGCCTATACTTTGTTGGAGAAAAAAAAAAATCATAAATCAGTATGAGAAGCACACTTGAAACAGTATTTTAGAAGAATATGTCAGATACACTGGCCAGCCATTAAATTTCACAGGTTCAGTTTAAGAACTTCAGGAGATTGCTGGCATTGCCTGAAAGGGAGAGGAAAATTATAAACACATGTTAGGGGCTCCGAGTGAGATGCAGAAATCTGGAGGATAATCCTTATTGCTATTCAAGATATAACTGAATAGCCACAATAAAGAATTCCATTCACCTGCCTGGAGAATGACTGACTGTAACCTTTAATGCCAACAAGATTAAAAACATGTCTGTAGGGTGAGCAGCTCAGATAGTTTGTGACAGCCGCGGGTTTGCTCAGACCTCATCTGGCCTTCTTCAGCCCACACCGCACCCACCAGCTGATCTCCCGTCGTACCACTAGTCTGCAATGTTGCATAGTTGATCCTGCAGCCACAAAGGCAGAGTTTGCACCCGCGCCAGGCGGGACCCCCGGGCGGGAGGTGGGCGCTGAGGGCAGGGTCACCTTCGGCCACCGCCGCCTGCTCGGCTCCTCCTGCCGCCGTGGCTCCCCACGGCTCCCCGGCACCTGCACCTTCCTCCTCGCCATGCTCCCAGCAGCTTCCCCGGGAGGCAGAGCAAGCCCTGACTCAGGTGCCTTCCTCGGCCTCCCTGAGAAAATAAGCCAGCGCATGCCATGCTCTCGGAGTGTGCCCGGCGCAGAGGCGAGCTGCAGCGCTGCCGAGCTCCGCTCCGCCCTGACAGCCATCGTCACACGCCTGCCATCACACGGACGCTGCGTCCTGCCGGCAGCAAGAGCTCGCTCCCAGCTGAGCTGCTCGGGGCTGAGCTCGGCACCGCCAGCCGCTGGTTTCTGGGGAAAGGCAGAGAATCTCCCACCAGGGTTATTCGCCGCCCGTCTTGCACCTGCCTGGGGAAACGAGGGGTGCTGCAGTGCCAGCTCCCGGGGTCGGGGCAGGGGTCCCACTCCCCAGCTGCCCCAGAGGGTGCGGACACGGGCCGTGGCGGTGCCCATCGCCATGGAGCTGGATCCGGCCCGTGGGGCGAGAGCGTGCAGGAAACAGAACATCACTTCTGGGGGCTGCTTTGGGAGGGCAGCAGAGGAGATGCTGGCTGTCACGGGACGCAGAGGAAGCAAGGAAGCAGAGTCGCGGTTCTTTTGGACATCTCTAGATGTGAAATCAGGCCTCTGGGAAGGCAGAGGGAGGTGGGAACAAGCGAGGATGGGGTCACACTGGTTCCTGGGATGTGCTGTCCTTCAGACATTGTCACAAAACCCTCCTGCCCAGCCCCAGGCACAGGTGATGCTGAATGGCCACAGGGCCAGGGGAGTGCCAGGATGCAGGATGCTCTGCCGGGGGAGCACCAGAATGTGGGATGCTGTACCGGGGGAGCACCAGGATGCGGGATGCTGTATCAGGGGAGCACCAGGATGTGGGATGCTGTACCGGGGGAGCACCAGGATGCGGGATGCTGTATCAGGGGAGCACCAGGATGTGGGATGCTGTACCGGGGGAGCACCAGGATGCGGGATGCTGTATCAGGGGAGCACCAGGATGTGGGATGCTGTACCGGGGGAGCACCAGGATGCGGGATGCTGTATCAGGGGAGCACCAGGATGTGGGATGCTGTACCGGGGGAGCACCAGGATGCGGGATGCTGTATCAGGGGAGCACCAGGATGTGGGATGCTGTACCGGGGGAGCACCAGGATGCGGGATGCTGTATCAGGGGAGCACCAGGATGTGGGATGCTGTACCGGGGGAGCACCAGGATGCGGGATGCTGTATCAGGGGAGCACCAGGATGTGGGATGCTGTACCGGGGGAGCACCAGGATGCGGGATGCTGTATCAGGGGAGCACCAGGATGCGGGATGCTGTACCGGGGGAGCGCCAGGATGCGGGATGCTGTACCAGGGAAGCACCAGGGCACAGCTCTGGAAATATGCCCAAGAGCCCCACGGGTCCATGCTCACTCTGGGGAATAAGGATCTTGACTGAGCGGTGATGTGCGGAAGCAAAGCACTTGGAGCTCAGGGACATCCATGTAGACAGGGTGGGAAAGCCAAGGAGCACTGTCTGCAGGGGCTGTGGAGCTGGGAGCCTCTGGATCCAAGGAGATTGTTACTATACTTCAGATTATATAAATAACTTGCTGAATAAAACCACATGTGACCACATTCTGTTCTCCATCCCTCAGTGCTCTGCCGACAGCACACAGGCTCTTGCAACACTTGTTTACTAGGGAGACTGTATATAAAGTGAAAATAATTTGCTAGGTCTTATGTTTCCACTTTAATTCTCAGTGTATAAAAAAAACCTGTGAATTTGCTAATGGGCTTTGAAAATGTATTTTTAAAGCTAGGGCAGCATGAGTCGGTGAGTTGTTACAAAGGATTACAGAAGGAACAAGGTTTGCTAGAAAAATTATTCCCCTGAGAAAATCTGTAACAGCTGAAAGGCCAGGGCCTGTTTCTTTCCAAGAAAATAAACACTTTTCTGCATCCAAAATCAAGCTTCATTTCAGGTATGAAGCGAGCTTGTTTGTTCTCTGGTGTTTATGTACTTCCCATAGGCTTTGGTGTTTAGTTTAACATGTTTGAAGGCCAAACATACACTCACAAATTCTCTCTGCAAAGGAAGATTCCTGTTGCGTCTTTAAAGCACACTTTTGGACAGAGATAAATGGCTACGAGCTTTGGGAACGTTAGAGCCAGATGGTCAACTGAGATTTCTTTGTACGTTTCTGTATTTCACTCCAGAGTCGATCTTGCATAAAAAATATTTTTTTAGCATTTGCTATGACTTGCAGACCTGGGGAAACCTCTGGAGCAGAAGGATTTGCAAATGGTCTACTCTGAGGCGCCACAAACCTTAGGCTCACTTCTTGCTGGTCACTAAAATCTACGTGCTTTGGGTTTTTTTGTAGCCAGGGCTAATTCAGAGCTTTTGATTTGCTGGATTCTTCTGTTAAACAATGTGCACGTCGAAGGGAGCAGCCCCTCCTGTGCACTGGGAATAGGGGAATCTGGTGTGAGCGTTGCACTTCTGCAGGTATTTCACATTCACAGCCTGAACCTCCGGCGAGTTGGTGAACGGACTGTGAAATTCTCCACAAACATTTCCTAATTTTTCCTCCAGCAGCCAGGAATACAGGAGGGGGAAGGCAATAAGTGATGATCAAATTCATAATTTTACATAATTTTGTCACTCCTGCGTTTCCGTCCCTGGGAGCTGCGTCCATCCCCGGCAAGGTGACGCGGCGCCTGCAGCTCCGTGCAGGATCAGATTTTCGGTTGCAATAATTCAGCGCATCTCCTGCCTCTGGGCAGTTGCGGCATTTTCCCCCTTTCCGTAGCCACTTCTGTGTCTCCTGTGAGCGTGTGGGGAATGTGCTGGATTTTCTGCGCCACTGTAATTAGAAGCAGGCGCGACTGCTGATCCCTGCACCTTGGGCTAATGGGGGAGAAGGAGTTAACTGATCCTGCGGGACGCGGGCTGTAATTGCCACTAGGCTTGTCTAAGATGAATGAGCTTTTAAGGACTGCAAACTTCTGAATGGAGAAGGGAGGACCAACAACAGCACCGACTTTTAAACACCAGCAACCAGTGGCAGGAGCACATATGGAGGCAGCGTGGCTCAGCTTGAAATAAACCCTGGAGGTGTGAAGGCAGCGGATAAGGACGGTGCTGGCAGCGGGAAGGTGGAAAAGATGAAATTCTGGATGCTGGGGAAACAAACAGCACTGCCAGGCTGGACGTGCGTGTAAGCCTTGCTTCCCTGTTCCAGCCGGAGGACCCCAAGACGCTGCGCTCGGGTTGACTAACAGACGCTGGCTGGTTTTGGAAAGGCCATCCTGGGCTGTTGCAAAACAGCTGCCGGCTGCATGGCTCCCACCAGGGACACGGCTCCAGCCAGGGCTCCTTTGAACCCAGCTGCAGGAGCCCAGCTGAGAAACAGCCGAGAAAACCAGAAAAACCAGGCGGAGGGTTTGACTCAGGGGAGTAGAGAAAGGCTGTCCCAACCCCCCGGGATCCCACGGGAGCAGAGACTGAGGGCTGCTCCCGCAAGCATCCTCGGCGGGCAGTGATGGTGTCCCAGCACAGAGGGAGGACACCCCCCAGGGAACACGGTTTATAAAATACTTCCCGCACGGCGGGATAATTCCCTGGCTGGGAACCGTGTGCGGGCTGTGCCTTGTGTTCCCCCAGACATGGTGGGGTCACCAAGGGGCACTGCGCTGCCCTGCACTTCCACGGCCCCGGCACCACTGCCTCCTCTCCCCCGGGTCCCGTGGCACAGAGCAATACAGGGGACACTCTGTGGCATCGGCCCTGACTCTGAGCAGCTTTTGGAGACCCAAGCAGCAGCGGACACATTTAAAGCATTGTAAATAATCCTGCAAACAGCTCCACGGGGCAGGGGCAGCAGTGCTGGTACGGAGGAGCAGCAGCTAAGCTTAAACATCTGGTTCTGTGAATTCCTATACTGTAATAAAATAAGTCTTCCCACAGATTTCACGTCATCTTTGTCTGGGCATCACTGAGCTGTGAAGGGAGAAACTTTTTTGTGGTTTTCAGAGGAACAAAGAGACAATATGCATCTGGTGAGGTGTCCTGGCAGCCTCCTGCGCTCGGAGCCGGCATCTCGCACTGGCAGCGTGGTCCCGTGTCCCGGGACGATAACTGCCTGACCCACCTCACCCCAAACGGCAGAGCCTGGAGGGAGACCGTGGTCTCCAAGGCCCGGGGAGCACGAGGTAACCTCGCTGCAGCCCATAGAGACCAAGTACAGCAGCCCCCGAAGAGAAAGAGGCACTAGGAAAATGCCTGCAATCTGGATCCCACCTTTTTGGCCCCCATTCAAATGAAAGGGCAACAAAGAACATGCAGCAAACTGGTTAAAAACTCACAGTCTTAATGAAGTCCAGAAAGGACCGTTCCCTGGGGCTTACCCAGTCCCCTGCAGATCGCAGCCTCAGCACCTCCCTGCACGGCCGTGAGTCTGCCAGCGCGGCTCTGACCTTGTCCAGGGCTCACAGAGCTCCGTGTGCCTCTGCTGCGGGCGCTCCTGCCTTGGCAGCGTTACTCATTCCTCACCCAAACGGCCGTCAGGAACCGAGAGCTTGCTTTTTGGTCCCAGGGGAGCCAGGAGCACCTGATGGCTTTTAGCGGAGGGAGGGATGTGCTGATCTGGGGTGTGATGCTCAGTGCCTTCACACATGGGAGGACAACTGCTGGGTCCCCCCGGAGCTGCCAGACGGCAGCTGCCTGCAGGCTTTGCCCAGGTGCTTGTCTTTTTTGAAAAGTTCCCCTGCAAAATATGAATCTGCTGGAACAGGTGGTTCGGCAGAGGGAGCGGGCACAGAAACCTGCTGGGAAATTAACAGTGCAAAGCTGAAGCAAGCTGGATTGGATCATGTTTTGCATTAAGCGCGGGGCTGTCTCCATTCCCTGGGAGCAGACCTGGAGCCGTGCATTCCCAGACGCGGGCAGCAGCACACGCATCCCCTGGGCTCCTCCCTACACCTCTGTCTGCAATGTGACCGCTCAGGTGCTCTTTGCCTTTGATTATTGCCTCCAAATGTCGTGATGTGAGTGTGCTCGAGCTGCCCAGCGGGCTGTCCAACCTGCCCGGCGGCCTTTGAGGACAGGCGACTCTCCAGCGTCAACAATAATACAAAGAGAGTCCCTTCTCCTCAGCTGGGTGATTCTTGGTAACACAGCTTGTAACACATCACACCGGCTTTGTTTATTCGGAGGGAGGCATGTTTAAGAGACCCTGGGCTTATCTTAAGTCTACCACTTGTGCAGAGGAGAAAGGCCCACGAGGCTGTTGAAAGTGAGGGGGACATGTGGCTGCAGCCGCTCCTTGCGTCTGATAAATGGCTGATGGGGGAACGCAGCGGGAAATGTGATGAACTCGGCTGTAAATGCACACAGATGAAGTGGGTTCGACGAAGCCTGAGCATTTCGAGGAGGGGAATGTGACCCCCACTCCCGAGCCAAGCCTCAGCCTCCCTGAGGGCTCCCTGCCCCTATTGCCCGGTACACACTCGCATGCGTCCCGCTGATGAGAGCACAGTCCGTAACCATAAATCTTCGGGAGCCGTTTTTCAGTGGAACTAGATTCCATTTAGTCCACAGGCCTACTGGTCTGTTTGGGAAAAGGGATTTCATTCCTTTGCTTCTTTTTGTCAGGATGGATTTACTGATCCCAAACATGTTCCTCACACTTTATTTAGGGCTTAATATGCATCATTTACATTGCAGAGCTGTCACCAGCCTGTCTGAGCTATATGCGCAGGCAGGCAATGCGTTTCCCTTGCCCCATTGCTCTCCCTGCCAGATGTAGAGCTGTGAGGATAAAGCAGCTAGGAGATCCCTTGATAGATACAGTTTGCCTTTTTGGGGGTTGCTGCTTATTCCTCTCCGTGCAGGGGCCAGGCAGGCTCAGCACGGATGGACATTGTCCTCCAGCGACATTCCCAGGAACAAGCCACCTATAACACGAAGTTCTGCGGGAGAGAATTCCATTTTCTCGTTAACGGATGCCAAGTGATGGCTCTTGAGCCCAGCAAAAGCTCACAGAGCTCTGTCTACATCTTTACTGAAGATCCCCCCGATGCCGATAGTGTTCATGAGATTGCTCACAACTGCATATGATTTGAGTGTGCTTTCCTGAATTACGGGAGTTACAGAAATTCCAAGTCATTAGAGAGGGTGTTTACGAAAATAGAAGTGGCATCTAAATATCTAATGAAAAAGAGGGGAGGACGGCGGTGGGAGGGACACGAGGCTCACCCTCTTACAGGAGCTAAGAAGTGACCAAGGCCAATGGCCTCCCCGCTTCAGTGGCGGCTCCCCGACCCTCGCCCCCCAGCGAGGGACCCGCTCTCCCGTCCTCTCGGGCACCAGCTGACGGAGGTGGGGAACCCTCCCGGGGCTGCGCTCCCACACACGGGTGTTTGACACGTGCTTCGGTCGATGAAAAACTGATCATTTGTCTAGGCTGGCCATAACTGGATGTCTGATTTTAGCCGTCCAGCTCTGCAGCGGGGCTCCTCGCCTTTGGGCGGTTTGCAGCCGCTCGTGGCAATGCCTCGCTCAGCCAGCAGTGCCGCAGCCAGCCACGCCGGCAGCCTGCCCACGCCAGCCGGTGCCGGCTCCCCGTGTCACGGCTGTGCCCAAGACAGATGCATGGGAAGCACCCTGCTGCTGGCACGGCCGTCCACCCCGGGGCTGGCGGGGATGAGACATTTCTGTTGGTTGTTTCCCACGAGAAAAGCCTCCTTCGCTTCTGCAGGCGTCGCTTCTACGGCTGAGATTGTCCCTGCTCAGGGCTGTCCCTGCTCCTCATGCACCTTCACCGAGGCCCCATCTCCTCCTTCGCAGCCCCCAGCCGTGCGATTTAGGGGGTCTGTCTCCCCACCCAGCACCCAGCACAAGGAACAGGAAGACATCCCGAACCTCTCCTGCTCCAGAGCCACTTTCCACCCAAAAGGAACCTGTGGTTTCATCCAGGTCCTCAGGAACTGAACTGCTGACCCCTGGGAGCTCTGAAAGCACAAGGAACCGCGGCGTTAGCATGATAGATCCCTGGTGATAGCACAGGAGGGGAAACACAGGCAGGATTTACATTCTGTCCCTTACGAATGGTTTGGCTGATACACTAAAAGCCGGATGGAGCATAAAAATGGAATTTATTCTAATTAAATGGTTGCAAATGTCATACTACATTGAGCCAGAAAGTTCTCCTGCACGCAACAAATGGAATTTATGCTTCTAGAAAGCGTACCATTTTACCTGCTACTGCCTATGAAGGACATTCTTGTCCCAGACTTCTGAGTTCAAAAACGAAGAGCAAACAGCACCACCTTGTCAGGGTGCCAGGATCTATCCAGAAAGATATCAGAAAATCAACGTATACTTTTTCAATTAATTGAATGAGCACTGTTTCTTTCCAGGTGAATAGCAAAATTACCCGCAGATGTGACTTTAACAGCAGTTGTTAACATTTAACATTTGCCCTGCAGCTCAAAATCACTAAATCGTGAAATGAAAGGAAAATCAGGCTGGTGACTAGTGGGTGCTGACATTGGAATGCCTCAAAAGGAACAGACGAAAATGGGGACGATCTCCCCTCCAAAAGGTGAACCCCTTTGAGGCTTTCTGAGTGAGGACCCCAAATCAGAGCCCCCAGAGTCTCAGGGACCGGGAGGAGGCAGTGCCTCACAGACTGCCCTCCGTCCCTGGGCAGAAACAGGAGTGCCCTTGCCCTGCTCTCCTTTGGACACAGTCCTCTCCAGCCCCGGCAGATGCTCTGCAGGAGGCAGCTCTCCTTCCTGGGGATTCCTGGAGCAGAGAGCGGAGCTCAGCGCCCCGGGGCTGAGCAGCCCCCCTGGGGCGAGGGCCCCCGGCCAGCACCTGCTTATTTTAAGCACATGGCTGGTCTGACTCAAGATAACTGGATTATCTTTCTGCCTGCTGTTAAATATATATTAAAGTTAAGCATGTTTGGCCTGGGTCGCGGCACTCAGCACCTTGCGGGTCTGTGCTCGCCGTGGGAGGCACGGGCTGGGGCTCTCGGTGGACACTCGGGCACCCGGCAGCTATCATCACACGTTCCTGTACATGCGGAGCCTGTTTAAATCAATGGCTTGTAAATGCAAAGCTCCATCTCCAGTTACTACTCCTCTGCATCAGGCAGTCCCCTGCTCTACATGAGATATGTTTCAAATGATAGCATTTGTCTTTAATAAATGGTCACTCCATAAACTGCCTCCTATGGGAAACCTGGGTTTATAAGTAAAACCTGATGTTTCCATTTCATTGTAATGTGCTCACTCTAAGATGAATACCAACTCATCCTCTGTTTAATATCAGCCTAAGGTGTGCAGTGGGTTTGTATTACTATTTATGAAATTCATATATCTAGGCTTAATCTGTTTCAGATCCCACAGCTGTGTCTGCATCAGTGTCAGCTTGACCTGAAACGGGGATGTTCTTTTGCCGGAGTCACTGGCACCACCAACACCCAGAGGAGGTAAGGAGCGAAGCCACGGAAAGTCTGACTGTGGATTGGAGGTTTTTTAGCCAAACGTTTGCCTCAGACTATCTTCTGGGATGCTATATTTTTAAGGCCAAATCTGTCTGTTCTCATCCATACTCTAAAAAGGAATCTGAGATGCATAAACAGTTTTCATACGACGTGTCCGAGCAGCGCTGCATGCCACGCTCATGCACGCGCTGTAAATCTGACAGCCAGGCCACCGCACTGCAGGGTGCAATACTCAGGGTCTCTGTGCTTTCCCGTACGCCACTTGTGTACCTCCAGCCTGAAACACCCCATTCTGTATGCATGCCGCTTGGATCCTGACATACTTCAACAGAAAAATGCTTCACAGGCAAATAACAATTCCTCAACCATTCAGCAAACATCTGTCTGTAGCATCACTTTAAAATATTGCTCGTCGAGTACAAAACTCATCAGAGGATAACAAAGCGGCACAGGTAGTGAGCATGTCTGTGTCCGCGTCCTTCGTTAAACAACTGTAAAACATGCACTGAGCGACCCCTTGAATCCAAGCCTCCTGTTTCATGCCATCAGTCATGTTCCAGTGCTGCGTCACTCAGGTATTTCTAACAAAAGCAATGAGATAATCTCTGTCCCCTGAGAACTGCCCTGCTGGTATCTCCCGTGGCTTGCAAGGGGAAGCAGAGTGCTGCCTCACCTCCTGCTAATCTTTGTGGAGATGCCTTTTCTGACTCCATCTCACGAAGGACTGAAGAACCCTCAAATAACCTCAAAAGGTTTAGAAATCAGGTTCAGGGAGGCCCCATTGATTTGTGTCACTGCTGGAGAAAGAAGAGGAGGTATTATTTGAAGTTGTATAGAGTCATAAACAAATGGATGAGAAGAAATATAGATTTTAGCCGGATTGCTCTGCTCCCCCCTTTGCCAGGGCTACTAAACAAATATCACCACAGCGGAGTAAATGAATGAAACCGCAGAGCAATTAGCCTTGCGGGCACAGGGCAGCTCTGCTGCTGGCGAGCACAGACACACCAAGGTGGCTGCTCAGCATCGCCCCAGCCAGGGAAAGCCGTCTGCAGGGACCCCTTCAGCGTGTTCACTCACAGGACGGGCTTCTTCCACAAATCCCTGGTCGGAACCTGTAGTTCAGTTCAGAGCAAATGCCCTTTGGGGATGGAAAAAAGAAAAAAGAGAGACTGACCCATTTGAGTTCCATCTGGTGGAGTTTATAACTGTTCTTATAATTGCCAACAGACAATGTGAATTGCAATTAGCTAATTGCTTGCTAACTTTCCGTTCTAATAATAGTCATGTTCCAGAGTTATACAAGCTTGGAGGCTGCTGCTGTTCCCTTGCAACTGGCAATAATAAATAATACCGTATTCCCTCAGCATTGCCCTTTCTTCCAAGATTCATCCCCATGCAAATTGCTCCAGCATGTACTAATCCCTGACGGGATGGCAGAGGCATCAACAGCATTTATTTGTAGTTCATTGCACTGGGAGTGTTCCGCACTTGCACGCTGATGTGGCACCGGGAAGCTGTGACTCCCGTGCGCCACTTGTCCCTTCTGCGTGGCCAACGCGGCAGGTCTGGGAGGTGCCTCTCGACGGGGCTGGGCAGCAGGACCGAGTGCTCTGCATCCCTGGGAACCCAGACCTCCTGTCAATATGTGTTTGGTTTCAGGGTTTTCGAGTTTTAGGGGTTTTTTTGGTCTTTTTTGCTTTCTCTTTGCAGGATCAGACATGGCCCTGGCCCTTGTAGTGACATGTTTTATTACCAGTAGCTTCAATAATGTCAGCACAGACCTAAACTGGAGCTCTAGAGAACACACACTCCACAGCAACAGAACAAGCTGTGAGGTGTCACCGGAGCAGCAATAAGGGGGGGCCTGGATGGCGGCGGGGCTCCCGGCGGGGACGGGGGTCACTTGGGTGCCGAGCCTCAGCGTTCCCAGGATGGGGGGCATGGGGAGCTCCCTTCCACGGGGGTGAACTTTTCTGCACCCCTCTCCGGGCTTCCTAATCTCCAGCGTGTTACTGCTGTGCAGATGCGGCTAATTGAGAAGCAAAGCAACAGCCTGATCCAGGGAAGTCATCGCCAACAAAATGAGCAACAGCATTCCCTGGCGCGTGAGGAACTACTGAACACAGACCTGCCAGCAAGCTGACATCTCCAGAGCTTACAGACTAATCTTATTAAACTCAACCAAAAAGCCTTTTAGACTTGGGGGAGTCGTGTCCAGCAAAAGCTGGTCTGGATTATTCCCGTGGTGCCTCCGGGGTTTTTCCACGTCGCTGGCTCCCCGTCTCCCCGTGCCTCGGGCCGGGGGACATGGGACCCCCAGCTGCCAGGCGCGATGCAGCGCAGGAGCGGGAACGTCAGCCCGACCCCCGCCGCTTCGGGGGGCTCGGCCCACCCAAAGTCCTGACCCCACAGACGTGACTGACACAAATGGCAGCAGGGGCTCGTTTTCAGGTTCCTCATTAGCAGAACGGTTCTGTCGCTGCCTCGGATGCCCTCCCAGCCCCCTGCTCCAGAGGGATCAGCCACCAGCTCCCCAGCTCCAGAATGGCTTCAGATTGCTTTTCCTTCATGCACAATTAGCTGGACTTTTCCATCCTTTACTTCTCCCCTCCTCTGCTCCTGGCAGCTGACTCACGGGGAGTTTTATTAAGTTTAAAAGCACTCATTGTGAAAGCCACACTCCAGAGCCCCCTCTTCCCACTTGCACAACTTGCTCTCTCCCTCTTTCTGGGGGTTTGGGCAGAGAGGTACCAAAACTGCACCAGGAAACAGAGTTCTCCTCAGCAAAGCCACGCCAGGTGAGCTCTCACTCGCTTTGCACAACTACGCGGAGATTTCTTGCGGGAGGAAAGCTCTGTGTAGAGAACTGGCCTGGACAACTCGGGATACTGCTTTCAGCATTTCCCCCTGTCTCGAGCTTGGCGTCTGCAGGTATTTCCAGACATTTCCAGGTTCTTGCTCTCCTGTGCACCGCACGCCCCGGTACGTCCTGCACACCCCACACTGTCAGACACTTTTCTCAGTGAAACTCCGGTATTGCTGCTCCCCAGCCCTCTGAGAACGGCTGCTAAGCAGAGGTTGATTTGCAATGCCCAGGAATGAGAGAAAATTTCAAGGTCCCTTGAGCATGAAACAGCATAGAAAAGCCAACCACACCACCTTGCAAAAAGTCATCATAGATGGCAAATCAGGCCGGGTTTCTGAATGGCAGGGGAAATCTATTATTGCAACAGACTGGAGGGAACGTCAAACCCATTGATCTAACGACCATCTTTAAGTGCAGCCCGTGTAAATCAGTGAGGCCTTTACAATTCCTGATGGGCAAGGCCCTGGTTTTCTGTTTTGCTTTCAAGATCAGCTCTGTTCAAACCTCTCAGTCATTTCAGTTCCTCCATGAGGAGAGGGAGATGGTGGAACCCACTTTTGAGGGTAACATGTAAACAAAGGAAATGAATGATGGTATTTCATTTCTCAGACACCCAAAGCAATAAAGATCATAGGATTTATTCCAGAATCACGGTTCCTCTCCCGTTACAGTGGAGCCACCTATTCGTTTTCAAAGCAGGGGTGTGATGTTTCTCTGCCAGTGAAAGCAAGAGGTAAGACTGCTGTCACTGCTGTCCTCTCCCCATGGCTCAGGTGCACGAGGCAGGAACAGTCTCTTCTTGCTCAAACGAAGTAGCGGGACACAACGAGCTGGAGGAATTCAGCCAAAGGAACAGCTTTGCTTCCTTCTGCTTTGGCTTTCTCTGCAAATGTTTTTTCTCAACGCTGGTTGATGGCTTTCAGACCGAGGGAACATTAGGAAATGAAAGGGAGAAGGCTGTGACACATTGCACGCGGTGCCAAGGAATGGCGGTGACGCACGGCAGCTGGCGGGGACCCCGGGGCGCCCCTCGCCAGTGCTGCGGCACGGAGCCACCCTCGACGGGACCCTGCTGTCCTCGTCCCGGCTGTCCCAGCACGCCCGCAGCCGCCCTCGGTCGCTGCCTCCCAGCACTGGCTGCAGCTTCTCTGCTCACACCAAAAGCTGGGGGTGATCACCGGCCGCTCCACACCACACTGAGGTGACACTGGCCGGGGCCACGCCACAGGGACAGGCGGCAGGGTCTGCAGCACCTCCAGAGACCTCCCCGTTAAGGGCAGGAAAGCGGGGCGGCAGCAGAGCTGTCTGGACCTGGCAGCTGCACAGCACAGCTTGTTCCCGGGGCCGACGGCACGTTGCGGAGAACAGCATCGCTTGGAGGCTCAGGGGCAGCCCAGGTCACGCAGAGTCAGGGGAGGGTGAGGCACTACTGGACCACGCTGCCGTCTCAAGGGGACCATCCCTTCTGCTGCGCCGTATGAGCTACTCCCAGCAGTCACTGCCAGGTGCTCTTGGAAATGAGGTCGTGAGGTTTGACCAGCTTGAATTCATCTCCTAACCTCAGGAGAAAAGAGAAAAGGTCCTAATATGCCTAGAGCAGAGCTGAATCTGGTCTCTGGCTGACAAGTGGCCATGGACTATAGACAAAAATGCTCTAAAGCTGACTGCACCAAATGTTTCTTCTCCACCTAACACAGTTGTTTGGGATTCAGTTAGAAACAGAACTGCATCTTGTAGTTTTTAATAAAGCTCTTGGCGAACAGTTCAAACACTGGGGGGAAGCGGGAGAGAGAGGTTGAATTTATGGGAGCAAGAGGAGATCATTTGCTTTCTTAGGAATTGCAAAAGATTAATGGTGTGCAAAGGCTCTTGGATTCATTCTTCACATAGCAGAATGGTTAGGAGACTTACCGGCTTGATGTTCTTCATTCTGCCTTCCCCAGGTGGCCTAGAGACTGTCTGGGCTGCGGAGGAAAAGGAACAGGGAGCCGTCCCGCGTCAGCCCCCGGTGAGGAAGGCAGCTGTGGTACGCTGGCGGACGGAGGAGCACCGAATCTCACAGAGTCTTGTTTTGCTGTGAAATTAAATAGCTACTTAATATTTCTGTGAGTGCTGCTTGTGTGGGAAGGCGCTGGCAACCGGGGAGCCGGTGGGAGCACAGGGCAACAAAGCAGGTTTGTCCTACCGACACGTACCCATTCCTGGAGCCCAGGCTGTAACTGTTCCATAACAAGAATGTGAACTTCGGGAAGGTCTCTCTCCTACCACTGGCATTTTTCAATCGACATGTTACATGCTAGATGAATCCCAAAGTAAGGAAAAATGGAAGAAAAAAGACAGGAATTTCCCAAGTCCCACTGAACAGCCCAAAGCTACTTTCCAATAGCCAAAACCCACTGCAAGGCTTGCTGCACGCTGAGTGAATGAAAAGCCACTGGAGGCACACGGGGAACCACAGGACACAACTTCAAGACAAGCCAGAGGCTGCGTTGGCGAAGCAGTCTCCAGGATTGTAAACTGGCTCAGGCATTTCTTCCAACCTTACAAATCTCATCATCCCACTGGACTGTGGGACGGCAGACAGCCCTTTTCCCCAGAGGCCCTTGCCAAACGCAGCCTTTTTGCACAAACCGTGAGGCTGCATGCAGCTCGACATACCCAACATCAAAGATGGGATGCACAGGTCACCCAGAGAGCGTAGTGAAGGAAGCCGCTGACCGTGTATCCCCAGCCTGAAGTAACTGACATCTCCCCAAAACCAAAGTTATGCTGGAAACTAGCTGAGAGGATGGGCAGAGAAACTCGCTTTCCGTGGTTGGGTCACCATCAGAGGAACATCAAACAGATCTCCTGAGTCCTCCATGCTGCTGTAGCTGGGAAATTGCAAGCCAAGACCCCTGCCCCTTGGCTGGGTACAAGTGCAGTACTGAGTGTTTTCAAGATTTCACAGACAGCCATGCAGCATATGCAGCTATGGAAAATTAAACTCCTGTGCTATTTATGAATATCTGTTATGCTCCAATTTGGGAGTAGAAGGCTGCAGTGGTGCTTAAAACATTGCATTTTGAGGCAGCAATGACTTTCTCAGAAGGCCACGATCAGTCTTATTTTTCAAATAATATTAGGAAATATAATGTTTGCTCCATCTGAGAATGAATGAGGAACTTGAGCAAAGCTGCTAAACATAAAAGTTCCTGGACATCTGGAAAGGATTAGTCAGGAAGGTGCTTGGGACAAGGAGTTCAGGCAAGTTCAAGAGACACCTACTGTAGATTTGTTTCCACAGGAGGGAGGAGGAGTGAAAGGGTTGAGAGGAAAAGCAGGAAGGGAGGATCGAAATAAAACCTACGCGGGACCGGCAGATAAGGCGAGCGATGAGAACAGCCTCCATTCTGCAGAAGCGTGAAGTGCAGAACAGGCGGCCCTAGAGGGTTGGCTGGGATAGGAGGGGCTGCGTCTAGTGACAAGGGGTGAGCGGCGGTGGCCAGGAGCTGGGCAAACAACTGCTTGTGCCCATCTTTGCGAGCGCAGACAACAGACCCTGTGCTGAGCGCGTCCGCACTGCGGGAAAGCACATCCCTGCTTCTCAGCCAGATGTGTCCCCACTCAACGCACATCTATCGCATTAGCAGATTTCACCCCCCCTTGGAGCTCACCAACAACTCAACTGGGCAAATGCTGTGATAAAGCCAGGAGCACTAGAGGAAGACTAAAGTGTGGATGGCCAAGCGCTAGGAAGAGTGCTACCCATCCAATTAATGTAGATGGGAGAATATTTGTTTTATTTCTGAGCGGGTAAGCACTCACACAGCCTCTTGGGCCCCACAAAATCACAAAGGAGTTCTGCTTCATGCCAAGATGAAAATCTCAAAGAATAAGCATGAAAACCACCAGGGCTTGTGAAACCCATGCTTGGTTTATTAAATGACTCACAAAACTTTTTATCACATATTTCTGCCTCTGACTCACTTTACACTGAAATTCAGGTGCCAAATCCTTTGCCTTTTTCCTAAGTACAGACCCATGTAGAAAATTCAATTTTGAAATCTGTTTGAAATCCATGAGCTTATGGTGAAGCAAAGCTTTTGGGTTTCTTTGAAAAGTCTGGAGTTACCCACAGCGCATCCTCATTTCTGAAGCAGAACTGTGCAGACACACCACTGCATCAGAAGCTAACTTTCACCCCACATGAAAAAACAAACTAACCAGATAGAAGTCAGATGCTCCCTATAAATGTTCGTGGGTATTCAAATTTAGTAACTGATTTTAGTTTGTGCTTTCCCTGTAAGTGAAGAATAACTATTTTCAAATTAAGTTAGCAGGAGGTAAAGCTGAGAATCAAAGCATGAGCTTTGTGTTTCCTGAAAATTTTACTTTAACAAGGTAGCTCCAGCTGCTAACCTTGTTTTATTGCATTCCTGAAAGACAGCTCTCTGTGCAGGAATACTTTAAGAGCTCTGCTCCAAAAATAAAGGCACTCAGATTTATTTTTATGGTTAGGTATATTTTAGCAGTTAGCCTCAGAGCCCTCGATACCGCCCTTACCCGCTGGCCTTGCTCGGGTATCGCGCAGGCTGGAGCCCCGTGTCCCCGTGCTCGGCTTCCCCAGGCAGCTGAGGGGACCCCGCTGCCCGCCGGGCAGACGCTGCTGCCTTTTCCCTCGCTGCCCTCCCGGGCCAGTATTCAGACAGACGCTGAAATCCTGCGCTGACGACAGCAGACATGGCTTGCTAACGGTGGGCCGTGTCACAGCTCAGTTGTGGAAAGCTCAGGCACAGAAACAAACCCAGAGTGAGCCAGGGACCGCCAGGAGCCAGCCGTCCCGTCAGGATGAGGGGGGGGCCGTGGGGAAGAAGAGCAGTGTCTACCGCGGGCAGCCTGCCCTGGCTCCACGGAGCTGCGGGCTGCGATGGCACCACCCCACCATACCCCTGCCGCCGGCGCGCAGGTGTCTGCCTCAGCCATGCAGGTTCCCAGGGATCGGAAGGGGAGATTCCCACTTGAGTGCTCTCAGGTTAAACGCTTAAAGACTGAATGCCCACCCTGGCTGTCTTCATGGTGGGAACCTTCGAACCCACAGAGACTCCCCAGCGAATGGCGGCTGAAGGGTCTCACACACATAAGGAACCACGTTCTTGTTAGCAACTGGGGACCTTGGCAGCCGTCCTGAGCTGTAACATCCAGATCTTGAAATGGAACAAACCCACAGTTGTATCCAATTAGAGCGCTCTGATGGGGAGGTTCAGTCGTGCCTTTCCAGAACACTGCAGACAAATGCAGCTGATGACACGGCCCATCAGCCAGAAACAGTACAGAGTAATTAATCACACCAAAACTTCAATGAGCACCTCCTTCACCCCATTTCAGTCAGAGTCAGTTCACGGCTACTTTTAATCCAGAAGGCTCTCTCAGCACTTTTAGCAGGGCTGCTGTTAGCCCAAAGACAGATTTCAGAGGGCTAAACATCTGGGGGAAGCAGAAGGGCCACCACCAAACTGTTCTAAAGACCTTCCAAAATTTAAATCCATTTATTCTTTATGCAGCTGTACTAAAGGCAGACCGACAGAGAAGAGGGGTGTTGAAGGGCTGTATAGTGTGTGCACATGTAAACACAATTCTGCATCCACGAACACCACGATTTATTATTTTATTATGTCAATACCTCAAGGCCTGGGCAAGGATGACACCCCAGGATTCACCCTACAGTCATCCATCCTCACGCCCTTCAAGCCATGTGCAAGGCACAACCGGCCGTACAGCCGCTCTCTGTTCATTCGCCTGCTCTCCCTCACCCCCCATCCCAAAAGCAGACATGTGCAAGTCGCTCGCTGCAGTGACAGCCATCAGCGCTGACGGAGGCGCGTTCATGCTTGCTGTTAGCCCGTGGCTCGGCAGCACGCTCCCAGCGCAGGAAACACGTCTGCACTTCGGCCACAGGTTCAACACCATATCAGAAAAGGCACGGGAGACGGACGGGAGATTGCTATTACCTTTGCCCTTTGCTGTACCGCAACACTGAACCTGTTTGTCAGAGGGATTTCAGACTGGCAGCCTCTGCAGACACCAGCTCTCAGCGACGGCCGGGAGGGCACCTACATCAATCTACTGCGGTCTGTGTCATCCCACAGCACGCACTCCCCCTTTCCGTAAAGCCAGAGGTCAGCGGTGTCCCTGGGGAAGATGCAGGGTTGAACATTAGCAGCAGGAAAAGGCGAATGCAGCTTACCTAGGCTGCTTCACCCACTGGAGCCTAAACACGGGAGGTGAATTTCTAGAGCTGGGAGGAGTTTGCGGCTGCAATCAAAGCTCTGGAGAAGGAAACTAGATGAAATTGCTCACCCCGCTGCGGACAGAAAAATAAGCGCCATATACTGAACTGATGCTGTGATGCAACCCACGGCATGAGCAGCACACTGACAAACTGAGTCAGTGACGGGTCACGGTGAGACAGAGCCGCTCCGGAAGGATGGGAAGTGCTTTGTGTGCAGAACTGTCTGCATTGAGACTGCTGCACGGCCCTCGCTAAGTACACGGGGTCCACAGGGGGTGCAGGGGGCACACAGGGTGCAGGGGCTGCAGGGGGTGCAGTGGGCACAGGGGATGCAGTGGGTGCAGCGGGTGCAGTGGGCGCAGGGCGTACAGGGGATGCAGTGGGTGCAGGGGGCGCAGGGGGCACTGGTCCGGCCGGGAGCCCCTCGCCCCCGCCGGGAGCCGCCCCCGCCCGGCGGCCCCAGGACGACCGCGCGGCCCCGGGCAAGCGCCGACGTCATCAGCCGCGGCGCCCGGAAGCCGCACCACCGCCAGGGCATGACGTCATCTCCCTTCGCCATCAGAAGGGCCCCTACCGCGCCGTGCCCGGGGAGCCGCCGGCGGGCGGGGGGCAGCTCTGCCCGGGCCCGGCCCCGCAGGTCGGGCAGCGCTCGGGACCCGCTTCGCCCTGAGCCGGGGAGCGCGGCCCCGTCTGCGGCCGGTGCGCTCGGCCGTCCCCGGGAAAACGCAGTTCCCGCCAGGTGCGTCCGCTGGAGACGGGCATCCCGCCGGTTTGCGGGAACGCCACCCAGGGTCGGTGTCACGGCCGGTGAAATCCCTGTGGGGGCTACAAGCGCCCTACGGTTGTACGGGCGGTTGTCGCTACAGCTCCAGCAGCTGCTCCTGCCACAGACCGCGAAGAAGAAGGTGATGGGGGGGTCTCAAGACGGGGGGTGTGTAAGAGGGTGCTGAAATGGGGGGGGGCGAGGGACGTGGAGGGAAAATGGGGGGGAATTGGGGGGGTGCTTGAAGTGGGGGAGTAATGGCAGGGTCTCCAAAATGTTGCCCCCCCCGTGATCCCCCATTTTCTAGGTCCCCTGTGGGGGGTTGCATCCCCTGGGTGCCTGATTCCCCTGGGATCCTTTGGGGGGGGAGGGTGTTGGTGGACCCCTGGGCACTGGGGTCCCTGACCCTCCCCCTAGTGGGCCACCGACTGCCAGAACTGCCCCATCCTCAAAGCCGAGGCCAAAGACGTGGGTGTTTGGCTGGAACAGGCTTAAGTGGGTCGAGGCTTCTTCCCACTTCCCTTTAAAAAAAAAAAAGGGTGGTTTTGCACCAGTGCTGTTTTTCACCCCCTCCACTGCGATCACAGCTGTTTTCCCTCCCAACAGGCACAGCTGAAGCTGAAGGAGACCAAGAAGCAACTGCAAAAGATGATAAAGGAGGCAGCAGAGGCACTGGAGCTGCCGTCAGTGCAGATGGCTGCCCAGGAGCAGATCCACTGCCTGGAGACAGAGCAACGAAGGCTTCGTAACCAAAACCAGGAGCTCAAGGTGAAGCTCAGTGGAAGCCAGGGGTGGGAGCTGGAGGGGGGGTGAGTTGGGGGTCTGTGGGTGGTTCTGGGGGTCCAAGGCTCCCTCCCCCCACCCCTCCCTACAGGGGAACAAATGTGTGGTGGGCACGGTGGGCCCCACGCAGAAGTAGCTGCCTGATTAAAGGCGCTTCTTCACCCTGTAGCAGGAGTGTCCTGCAGTAGCGGTTTCCTGTAGCAGATTCTCGGATGTAAAATCCCTTTAAGTAGTTTAAGTAGTTCCTTTATGTAACTCAGTAGAAGTTCATAGTAAGTTCCACTCATCCAGGTGTCCTGGTTTCTACTGCAAGAGTTGACTTTATTCCCAGCTGGTGTGGTGCTGCGTTTTGCATTTGGGATGACAGTAATGTTGGTAACACCCAAACGTTTTAGCTGTTGCTAAGCAGTCGAGGGCTCTTCAGCTTCTCGTACTGGCCTGCCAAGGGGACTGCAGGGGCACCCACGCAGCCGGGAGGGGACGCAGCCGGGACAGCTCACCGCGACCGGCCACGCGGCGCCACGGCCAGCATATGGAGCTGAGGGAGGAAGGGGGCGCCGTTCGGAGTGATGGTGCTGTCTCCCCGAGCCACCGTCACGCGTGATGGAGCCCAGCTCCCCTGGGGCTGGCCGAGCCCCCGCCTGCCCACGGGGAGCCGCGAGGGAATTCCGCGTTTGGCTCTGCGGGCGGGCGCGGCTTTTCCTCTGCCCGTTAAACCGTCTCTGTCTCAACCCACGAGTTCTCTCGCTTTCGGACAAGGAAGGAGACCCCGCGCCCGCTCTGCGCCTCGGGAGAGACCCGATCACCCGAACCGAAGATGAAGACGGGACAGGGACGAGACCGGGCCGGGCGCGGGGCTTCCTGCGCGGCGCCGCCGCCATGGTGACCCGCCGGCCGGAAGCGCTCCCCGCCCCGTGGCGTCATTGCCCCGCGCCGGGCCCCGATTGGGCGGGCGGCGGCGCTGCCGGGCGGAAGGCGGATGGCGGCCGTGCTGCGGGAGTCGGGCCGCGGCGGGGAGCGGGCCCGGAGCGGTGGCACGGCCGTGTGCGTCCCCGCAGGGGAAGGGCGGATCGAGCGGGCCGGGGCGGCCGGGCAGCGCCTCGTCGAGGAGGGGGAGCGCCTGTGCGACAATGGCTGCCGCCGGAGAGCCGCCAGGCGAGCGGGGCCGAGTACTCCGGTGTGGGCGGGCCGGGGCCGGGACCGGGGGCACCTTCTGCCTTCCGTAACAAACCCGATGGTGCCAGAGGAGCAGCCGGGATCTCTGGATGTCTGGAATCCCGCGGGCTGCAGAGGACCGCTGCTCGTTTTGCCCGAGGCTGCCAAGAAAACTGCTTTGTGCGGCGTTTTTGCACCCTGGTGGTGACGCACTGATCTCCGGCTCCACTGCACCGGCTGTCATAGATAGATATTGGCTTTTTTTTTTTATTGCCCCTTTCAACTCCTCACACACGCACTCGCTCTGGGCCACGCTCCCTCCTTCAGGCTTGACTGTGTGTTTCCTGCAGCAGAGTCTCAGATATCAGATTCTATGAAAATAAGTAATTTAATTGAAAGGTACAGCAGCAAGGACAGCCCAGGCTGGGTGCCTCCAGAGAGTGACCCTGAATAAAGAAATCCCAGGGCAATTGTACCCTTGTGGTCTCTACACCTGCCCCTCACATGCTGTTTACGCATCTTGTAGTCTAATGGTGACTTTTGGTCCGGTGTCTTCTAACACCTTGTTAGATTATCTGTCTGTGTCCAGGCCGGCTGTTGACTGCTTGTACCTTGTTGATTTGCAGCCTCTGCTGAGGGCTGGAGCCTCCTTGTCTTCTGGTTTACACTTGTGCACCGCGCTTGCTGGCAGAACGTGGGGAGCTGAAAAGTCCCAGGCTTAGAGAAAACACTACCGAAACATCAGTGTATTATTAGTGTTTTTCTTATACTAAAAGACTAAACAGAGCACTGTACCAGCTGCTAGGAAAATTACTGAGAAAATTAACTTTATTGCTGCCTAAAGGCATCAGCAAATCTAGCTACTCGTGCTAAATAAAGCTAAGCAAACAGTGCAAATCACACTGTATTATAACTCTAAGTAATTTATTCTAGTTAAAACTTATTTATTTAAGCTGAACAACTAATATCTCTCAACAATGGCATTGTGTACCTCTGTTGGTAACGAAGGGTTTCTTGTGTCTGTAGGAGCGTTGCAGCAGCAGAGGTTACATAAATACTTTCACAAATGCTGCTTTAAGACTGACCAGTAAGAGATGCCCGTTGTAGCCAATATAGGATTTGCATGCTCATAGTGCTCTGTGTTGGTCTTTCCTTGCCTGCTTGATTTCACTCCCAGATCCCTGAGAGTGACGCACTTTTCAGTAAATTAAAGCATTTCTAAATTGGTTGACCAGCAGGGTGGTGGCGAAGCAAACTTGCAGCTGCCACATAAGGCATGTTACTCCCGAATGGCATGCAGACCTCACATGTTGTTGTCACTTCCAGAATGATGTGAAAGGTCCCAGTCTGAGCACAACAGAAAACATGGAGGTATTGTTGCTGTAAAGTAATTAAGGATTTGCTCTACAACTTTAATTTCTGGGAACTATATGCTACCGATAATCCTAATGGTGTTGTGACTGTTTTTAATTTAGGTAGCCTTGGAAATAAGAGAAATCGAGAAGTTAACAGCAGAAGTTATCCAGACTCCTTTAAAAATCATCAAGAAAGGTCAGTTTGTTTCAAGCCATGATGAGTTCAGTGAGATAGAAGCAGGTCATGGTTTACATACTGTGACTAATCAGTCAGTTCTTACACCTCTCAATATATTTAAAAACAGGAAAATAATCCTTATCCCTACTGTCTGTAGTAGCTCTGCCTAATTTTATTAAAATGCTGAAAATAATTCAAAATAGTGCTCTGCCAACCATTTGGATTACATTGGAATTTGGATTTCAGAAACAAATTGTTGCCAACAATGCCTGTGGT
Organism: Himantopus leucocephalus; assembly: GCA_003993805.1. Taxonomy (NCBI): domain Eukaryota; kingdom Metazoa; phylum Chordata; class Aves; order Charadriiformes; family Recurvirostridae; genus Himantopus; species Himantopus leucocephalus. The sequence continues at coordinate 4,751,349 of RSEF01000023.1, read as the reverse complement.
TGTTTACCATTTACTTCCACTGCTAACTCAGAATGTAAAGTTGTTATTATTTATTTTCAACTTAGATAACACTTTATATTTCTAGGGGGAAAATCTAAACAGGATATTGAAGCTATTGAAGGAGATCCTCCTTTGCTTCCTCTACCAAAGAAAGCAAAACATGATAGCCAAGGTCTTCCAGAGCTAGAAGCTGGAAACTTTAATCCCAAGAACTGGAAAGGTAAAAAAGGATTACTTTATTCCCAAGATAAGAACTACTTACTGAGATGATGCCTGTGATAATATAGCTGTCCAGGATACTTTGAGGGGGACTTCAAAACAGGTATTGCTTCCTTGAAAATTCTAGCAATAGGGGAAGGTCAGAAAAGCCAGTATGGTGTTTGTTTCTGGACTCTCGTGCCATAAAAAGGAGCCTCTTGAGCCAAACATCTTATATGGAAGCATCTGTTCATTGTAGACTCAGCTGTCACACAATAGTCAAGTGAGTAATGTGTGTTTCGGGTGAAGGCATCCACTAAACACACGCCAGTGTCCAGGAGCAGAAGCGCTCCTTCAGCGAGGGTAAAGCACGTGAGTAAAAGGGAATAGCAGATACCTTTTCTACTGGATTTCAGAAGTGGAGAATGTGTGTATAGTGCTATTATCTCTTAAATGGAATGGAGTAAGGTTTAGTAGGCTGGTCAATGTAGTTGTGTGTATAGGAAAAAGTCAGTGATCTGACAGTGAATGAAAGATGGACAACTTCTTCTCCTGTGATCACCAGCTATCCCTAGCTTTGGGGTTTACCTTTGGTTTGTAAGAACCTCTGGCTTTCTGTGGTGATAACCTCATTCAAGTCTTTGATAAGATAGTACTTGTACATTTGTTAAAAGTGTTCTTGTGAGCAGATGTTTATTTATTTCCCTTTAACAGATCAAGCAAAAACAACTTCATCACTCCAGCTACTGGCAGAATTGTTGATCTCTGTGCTCGGGGAGGTACCTCCATGGTCACACCCAAATTTGATTCCAGGCTGGTATTCTGTTAAATTTCTTTGTTAATGTCTTACATAGGGGAGTGCCTTGCTGTTTGCTTTATGTACGTCATCTATTTGCAACATAATCCTCAGTGGCTCTTTGAACCTGAAACGTCCTTTTAGTCAAAGTGCTTTGAGTAATTGCGGTGAAATTACTTCCCTATAACTTTTGACCTTTCAGGTCAAGGAGGGTTATTACTTGCCCATATCCTTTGAACTCCTAGTCAAAGCGCTTTGAGCGATTGCAGTGAAGTTACTTACCTATAACTTTTTGTTTCAGAATTTTCAAGGCACTGGCTTTGTGCACACCTGCAGTAAATGACTGTGTTTACACCATCTCTGCCAATGCAGCCCCCTCGCTGACAGTGACGATGTTTTTATTACAGTCCCTGTGGGAGGAGGGGAGGTAAATCAGAAACTTTAACCTGCAAAATCTCTGCTGAAGGGATAACTTGTAAATTCTTGGGGGCCTTACCAGTTTCAGGTTGTCCACTCTTGTCTCATTAGTTGTGCTACTGCAGTTTATCAGGGGATTGATCTAGCTCAAAAAGAACTGTAAAAGATTTTTTGTCAGAAGTGGGAACTGTTAAAAGCAGAATGTGCAACGATGTTTTGCTATGCATTTAAGCAACATTTAAAGTAGCTTCTGCTGGCACTAATGTGTTAATGCACTGCAAGGAAGGTATGAGATGAGCTTCTGGGCAAGCTGAATGTAGTTCTCTGCCTGTGCATGGTTTCCTAGTATGCTTGGATTTTACTTACTTTTATTTTTTAGTTTAATTTTTTTTGCTGCTTCTGGCTACTGCAGCTGACCAAACTGAAAACCTGAGGTTTGGGTTTTTTTGCAGAGCATCTGTTTAACAGCAAGTGATTTGACCAAGAAGAATCTTCTTCATCTGAACCCGAAGGCCCAAGGAAATATGAAGAAGCTATCAGTAAGTCTGTGTATTTTTGCCACTTATGACCTGAAGTTGTAAGGCATTATTGTCACTCTGTCATTAGTCACTGGACTGTTGAGCTGTAATAGAAACTACTTATTTTTTCCCCCCTTTGTCTTGTATTTTGGCTCATGTCAGTGGTCAAGAAGAAGCATAAGCTGAGAAGGGACAGAGTGGGGAGTAGCTTTACATCACACCTAGCTTAATACAAACTGTAGATAAACCACGCACTTCTTGAAAAAGAACTATTGTCAATGTTCTGAAAAACTGAATCAAAACTGAAAGTGTCTTCTACTTCAGGCAGAAGCTGTAAGTGGTTGTGGGATATAGAGTGTCTCTTAGAGTACTGATTAATGTCTCTTTCTTTCTAGGTTCGTCTCGCACAAGCTTGCAGTGGTGCAAAAGACCATTAGATGAAACTCGGTGAATGTTGACATCCCTCTGTAAATACAGAATGTTACACTTTGGACTGCTGCCTTTAATTCTTGTTGCAACTTGTGTCGTCTTCTGTTAATTTACAAAATGGAAGTTTGGAACTAATTTTTCTACCTATAATATGCAATGGCATTAGAATAGATTGCATCTTTTTTATTGAGGAAAATAAAAAATAACTGTCATGTTGGAAGAGGCAGCATCCGTCACTGGCCAGAGCAGTTCAGCCTACAGAAAGAGACTGAGGTTATCTTGTGTTGTCTGAGCTGCTGCTAGGTCTGAGATGTGTTGGGCATGGCTTCAGGGCTGTCCTCCGAACAGAGCCAGCCTCGAGGGGAAAGGCTAGAGGACATTGAGGTGCCTTCTCAGAATCTCGCTTTTGTATATGTTCCTCCCAAGAACTGAACTACATGACCTCCAAGGGCCTGTGTTTTACGTTAATAGGTGAGACTCTGCAGAAGGAATTAAGGCCCCCATGTTTTACAGCTGGTTCCATGAGAAAAAGTGCTTTTCCTGGTTGTAATTTCAGTCATGATGAACACTGCCCAGGGCTGAGAGCTGTGGCTTTCTTGTAGGAAGGGAGGTTTGGGGAGTAATGGCCATGGTTTGATAAAAGATTGCTGAGCAGTAACTTTTTTAGGATCAAAACTGCTGCCCTGAACCAGAACTCTTTTGAAAGAAGTTTCCCTTGGGACAGAGCAAGCTGCAGAAGGAAGGCTGGTGGTACTTACAGCAGCACAGACCCAGCAGGGAGCAAGCAAGTAGCAGGGCATGTCTGTGTTTCACCAGGGCTTTTGTAGTGTTGGGTAACGACAGTCTTGCAGGTGAAAAGCATTCCTGCCTTCCCCTGGCGGGCTGGCACAGAGCTCAGCCAGCCAACACTCCAGACGGAGTTCCTGCGCACACCAAGTGGGTGCAGCAGCACGCTGCGCGCTGGGAGGATGCTCGGGAGTCTCAGTGCTTGTGCTACAGCTTCGCTCTGGGTGTGAAAGCTCCAAAGTTCATCCCAAATTCATGATGGAAATGTGAAACTATTAATCTAGAGAAATAATGAGCAGAATAGGTACCCAGTGAGGTACCTTCCCCAGGATGTGCTGACATTGAACTCCCACAAAGGGACGGCGTTAGATAATGATCCTAATAGGTGGCTCTTCCAGGCAATTTGATAGATGTGCACTATCAAGCATTGTCAGAAATAGCTCTGTATACAAAGCAAGCGTTTATCATCACGGACACCTTGCAGGTGGTCACTGATTCGGTGACATTGTAAGAAAGAAATAGATAACAATTCCCTGCTTGCTGATAGAAGGGATGATTGTTTAGAACAAATTAGAGCTGTCTCTAGGCAATTTTTTCATGCAGGAGTTTTTGCTTTGAAGGTGCACATCCAACTCCTCCAGCTGACCTGTATGATTCCCCCAGAAATCCATGTTCCCTGGGTCAGCTGAAGGTACAACAAGGGGAAATACTCCTTGTCATCACTGAAGGAGGCATGGAGGAGTTCCTAAGTCATTTATCTTCTCTAAGTGATTGGGAGAACTGCAGATTCAAAGGTGAAATGCATGTCTGGAAACCTGCTGTTTTGCTGGGTTTAATTGAACAGGCTGCAGCTCCAAATTTTAGGTTCAATTGCAGTGTCTGCAGCTAGCAGTAAAGATATTCTGCACACCAAAAATTGATCCATTTGTGGAATTTGAGTAATTTTTGAAAGCACAGGTAAGTCTCAGGGGTCAGGGAAATAAGAAAAAGGTATTTTCAAAAAAAGACATTCTTTGCTTAATCTTAATTGGTGGTCTCCGCGCTGAAGAACTGCGAGTCCACCCGTGGAAAGAGAAGTAATGGATGGAGCAGAGGTGAGTACAGGGATTCAGCTCTGTGGCTGCCTCCTGTGGCTCATCAAACCTCTCCCTCGGCTATTGCTGGTGGAATGAATGCTCTGAGGGCAGAGTTACAAGGCTTGAATTTCCCTTCAGCAGCTGCGGGCACAGCCTGACGATGCCGCTTCAGCTTCTTTAACCTTGCTTTTCTTCCCCTCCTTTCTCTGTGGGCTTTTCTTTCGGTGGGCGGTTTTGGTGTGTGGTTTTTTTGTTTGGTTGTATCTTTGCTAACTGGCAAAGGTTTAACATTTAATTAACCTGACTGACATCATTTAGCAGTTGGGCACTCAACGAGGTATAATGTATTAATTAGAAGATGTGAATGGTCGTGGGTTTTGCAGGCTGGTGTCTTGCCGCAGGGAAGCTGTGCGCTGCAGTGTTTAACGATGTCCGCGCTGCTTGGGGCAGACAGGCTCTGCCCGTCACCGTCTGCTGTAACACGGTGTTCCCTGTGGGACCTTACAGCCTTCCAGCTATCCCGTATCATGTGTCACTGTGTGACGGGGATTCCGGGAAACAAATCAAACACTGTTGTTTGCCATGGAATTAGCTGCGTCTCGTGTTCCTCTAATTGGTTGTGTTGCAGGGCCCCGGGTGAATCCTGGAGGTGTGCGGTGGGAGAAGAGCCTTGCTGCGATGTTTGCTTGTCTTCCCACATGCCTGGATGCTCGGAGGTGGGACGGGAGGTCTCTTGGCAAGTCCCTGATGGCTTAGCAGGGAGGGGTACGCTGGCGGGCAAGATGCACTCCGGGAACTCTGTAAGGAGCCAGAGGGGCTGTGGCTTAGCTTCTGGGTGGGAAATGTGTTGATGATACAGAGAAGTCGCTGGGCAGCTGCGCTGCTCTGTGGTGAGGCCCTCGGGAGAATGGGCTGTCCCATGTGCGGTACGTGCCATCCTCTGGTCCACCGCTGTTACCCCTGCGTGGCCGCGAGCCGGAGGACAGCGTTGGGTCACAGCCCGTCCCTGCGGGTCCTGCCAGCAGCTGATGGGCAAAACGAGGAGGGCTTTGCCCTCCCGGTGGCAGGGCCAGCACCGACCTTCGCTGCCTGGAGCCGAGGGTCTCACGCCTCCGAGGACAGAGGGGAAGCCCATTGCCCAAATTGCCCAGCGCTCTGGAAGGGGAACTGTGAGTCCAGCTCCCCCCTGGCCGCTGTGCCGTCCCTGCAGGGTGAGGGTGAGAAAGGCGGGTGTGCCGACCGCCCTCCAGCAAGGCGAGCGCTTTCCCGAGGCATCCGTCAAATATTTCCTCCCGTGAGAGGTGCCCACGAGGCAGGCTGGGGCTTGGCTGAAAGTTTGGGCCTGTCAGGAGACCAAAATAAGTATATCCAATTTATTCATAGATGGTAGCTCGCTTAAAGGCAGGATTTCTTTCACAGCTGTGCTGCAAATCAGATCCACGTTGTCCAGTGAATCTCATTTACAGCAAGATGATATGAAAACTGCTGTGGCTGGACCTCACTGCGGAATTGCAGGGTGGCACTGCTCGGCTGTCACATCAGAGCTGGAGAAAGCATAAATGTCCTCTTAAAATACAGCGGTGGGAAACAGAGCTTACAGGGTGCGGACTTCAGAGCAATTTCATCCTTAGCTCTGATGAGAGCAGGGATGAAATTCTCTATTTATCTCAGAAAATTAGTGCCCGTAAGCCACAGAGCTTTACACTCCTCTCACCCAGAAGCATGATTACACTGAAAAATGGGATTAGACAGAATTGCTAATTTTAACATCACACATGGAGACCAAAATCCCAGGCGCCCTCCCTGTTTCTCTATGGAAAGATTTATTGCCTGCTACAATGTAATTAATCTAATTTCCCTTAATGAGGGCGAGGCAGTTCATAGGAAAGTCACATCCTCAAATTCAGTTGCCATCCCTCAGCCTGGCCGTGCGGAGGAGCGTGGCCAGGGCAGCGCCCGTGTCCCCAGCGCTGGGTCCTGCCCGCGGAAAGCTGCCTGCGCCTCCGAAGGAACCAGCAAAGGTCCCCGGAGCCGAGCGTCACCGTGGGAGAGGGCGATGGGAAGGGGGCCGTTCCCTCTGCCCTGTGCCCAGCGCCCGCTCCCGTGGGGGGATGCTGTGGGACACGGCCCTGGACGTGCTCACTGCGTTGCTACGGGTGCAGTTACACTCGTGCACGTCTGCAGAAGAGGGTACGCGGGGGAACAGGCGGGTGCGAGCTGTTTCAGGCGTGGACGCAGGCAGGCTCTGCCCCCCGCACCGCCAGAGCAGCGGCCATCGCTGCTGAAGCGCTCCCCAAGAGAGCGCCTCAAACTGCAGTCATGATTATTTTCATTAAGAGAAAATATGCTCTTGCAACCCGATGCTCTAACGGTGTCTGTTGTCTTCTGTTCCGCTGGTGTAGCGCAGCCCTGCAGCAACTGCCTGAGAGCAGCTTTCAAGGGAAAAATCAATAGTTACTAGTTATGGGTCAATCTTCCTTATAAAGTACAAACCCTGCTGATTTTGCACGGTTCAGGGCTGTGCTGAGCAGGGAAGGCAACATGTTTCGTACACAATTTGAAATTAATTCATTTGCTTTGAGGTCGTAACTGGAACTGTTAATAAGATCTCGGCATTCAACTCCCCATTCAACTGCGGCAGTGGAAAGCCCTCGGCCGAGGGGCTGAGTCCACACGGGGCCTCTGAGCAGAGCGGCCCTTTGGCTTTCCCGAAGGAAAAGCTACTGCCGAATGGCGGAGCGCCAGGAGCGCGAGGGGAAGGTGCACGCTCCCCGCTCGGTGCCCGGGCGGCATCACTGCGTCTCCCCGCCTTGCACGGGGCTGACGGCTTTTGCTGAGCCCGACCGGCACCCTGCCCCTCGCGGGGGGACACCGGGGATGTGTGCGCCTGTCCGGTCCCCACCCTGCACGCACGGGAGAGGTGACCCCCACCGGCCGGTGCGCGTGTGTGGAGTGGGGGTCCGGACACGGTGCACTGGGGACAAGCTGTGTCTGGCGCTGTGCGATGTTCCCGTGTGTTGTCTCACTATTTCTTGGAAAAAAAAGTGGTGAATTTTCTTCCCATGTATCCCTGAAATGGTCTGAGAGTCCCGAGGCGGGATGGAGGGGGCAGTGAGTAATGGTCTCCCTCTACCCGTGGTGCAGCAGAGCCGGGGGTGCGGTGGGAGAGGGGCACAGGACCGCTCTGCGTCAGACGTGATCTGATCTCCCGCCGAGGGTGACCTTGTGGCCCGGCAGCCTGGGAAGCTGCATCCTGATGGCACTTGATTGATGGCATCCGAGGAGTCGCTCTCCCTCAATGTCAGTCAGCCCGCCTCTGCTGACTGCAGAAAAAGCACGAGAAATCGGACAGCAATCCATGCCAGATGGAAAGTGCGATTGGAAATGCTTCTGTCTGGAGCGTGCGGCCCAGGAGGGAAGCTCGGCCAGGCCAGGGCCGAGCACTCGGCTCGTGCACGCTCGCAAACACCCCTGTTTGCTCCTTCTGCTGTTCAATTACTGCACACAAAGATGACGGGAGATGTGGCTCCATAGGAATCTGCCGGACAAGGAAACCACTTGCCAAGGTCTGCCAGCTCTGAGTCCTGCCAGCTCCAAGCAGCTCCTGCAGATACAAAGAGATGCTGTTATCCCCCCAGACAGAAAGGGGCAGAGATCTGTAAAGCGACAGCTTTGCGCGTTACAGCAAAGGGCGCGGAGCGAAGTCACCGATGAAGCAGTGAGGGCACCGTGCGGCCATGCGGGGAGCAGAGCTGCCCAGGGACTGCGCCGGAGCTGCCGCGGGGCAGAGCAAAGCCTTCCCCTGGAAGGACACGTCCCAGCCCTGTGCCAGCACAAGACAAAACGGCGACAAGGCTCCACCTGCTCTCTATAAATAAAAACCCTTGGAAGAGAGAACCATTTTCCCTTTCCCTTTGGGACAGTGCCCGACCGATAGTAATCCCATTATTTTTGGCAAATAACCCCTCTGGTGGTTTTTCGCTTGTTTGAGGAACCAGTCGTCTTGCTGCAAATGAATTACAGGTTCATTTTCTCATCCAATATCCAGTTCACCTAGAAACAAGGAGGCCCAATGGCAAAGGGAGGAGGGAGGAAACTTTGGAGAGAGAGTTTGATGCTAATAGCCTGAGTTAATTGCTGATTGTTTGGAGCGGGATGGTGTGAGCCCGTGGCTCACTCCACGTGATAGCATCTCCCTCCTCAGACACCTTACCCATCTGGCACTTGCCATCTGTTCCCCGCAACACTCCCTGCTTCGTCTAAGGTTTGATGCGGGCGGTTTCTCGGCGCAGAGAGCCGGAGCCGCGGGAAGGGCCCTGCCTGCCACCGCGGGGAGACGAGCCCCGGCCGTGGGCAGCAGCAGGCAGCGCGGGCAGGAGCGCAGGCGCAGCACAGTGCAGGTGTTTTCGCAGGCTGGGCGGTCACGGTGGTCCCTCGCGCCCCGAGCAGAGCATCTCTGCCAAAAACTCCTGCACGTGTCAGCCCCTACTCATTAATTATGTGGAAACGCCCTGGACACTTCCCATCCTAATGAAGCTGTTAACGTCTCTGCTGGAGACCCCCGCTCCTGCTCCGCTGCCTGCGAGGGACCCGGCCAAGGGCAGCCCCCGCTCTGCGAGGGGCCGGGACGCAGGACGGGTGCTCCTTGGGGACCCCCAAGCCTCTGCTGCCGCGGGTGGTCCAGAGCGCACCCGCCTGCGCCGGGGGGGCCGTGCCATGCCGGGGGCTGCAGCTGTGCCGGCGCTGCCAGGCGAGAGCGGCACCAGTGGGACCCAGCAGCCCCAAAACGCATCCCGTAGCCCCCCGGGTCTGGTGCCGGGCAGGCAGGGGCTCGGCAGCGCCGTGGCCAGGACGGGCTGAGGACCCATTAACTAATTGATCCAGGCAGGGGCTTGCAGCTACAAGGAAGGTCTCTGCCAAGATTTCCTTCTCTGCCTACGTATGCTAATGCTCCGGCTTTACCTATTCAACCCTTTTTCTGGCTAAACCCTGATGCTGCAGTCAGACTGTTTCTGCTCTTTGTGTCTATTATTGTGCTTAAAAACAACAATTTGCTTTTGGTTAGAAGTAGAAACACTATTTTAAATACAGAGCCACCATGTTGCTTTTCCTTCTTCCCAAGATCTCCCTGCACCGATGATACTCTTGTCCTGTTTGGAGGCTGAAATTATTTGCTACAGTCATAACTGCCTTTTTGGCTCCGAAGATTACAGATGAGTCTTTCTCCGCGGGTGTTCAATGGCAGCGCTCTTCAGGCCACACGAGCGGTAGCAGCGGCGTCGCAGGGTGTTTCCTTTCCTGGCAGAGTGGATCTAATCGATTCTGGGCTAATTCCTGCCCGCGGGACTGGCAGGAGGAGAGCCCAGACCGGCTGCCCATGGCGCAAAGGGAGCGGGGGGGACGCTGCTCCTCGTCCCCCCTCCCCGGCGCTGGGTGAGAGCCGTGGCACCGCCGTGCCCCAAGCAAGAGGGAACTGTCACCATCCCAGCGACACTCTTAATCAGCCCAGGCGGTAAAAGGGAATCAGTCACATTAAAAGGGAATCGTAAAGCAGCTTTGGAAAGCACAGGGCCGTGCAGAATTGCTCAGCTGTGTTTGTTCAGAGCCCAGCCATTTTACGGTGCCATAAACCTCCCGGCACGTGGGCTGAGGAGTGTAAATCCTGCTCTTACTCTTCTACGTGCGGGCTAATGACAGGGGCACGACGCAGGATGAAATGAGCTGACACAGGGACCGGGGCGCCGCGTTGCTGTGTCCTTGGTCTCGCACAGCTAGCCCGAGGAGATTTATTTTTTTGCCGAGTAGACAACTCTGCGCTCCCGGGATGCGACAGATGTTGCAGCTTCACCATCTCTGCAACACTCATTGCGATGCAGTTTGCTGAGCCTCTCGGGCTTCAGTGATTTTCCTCGTTGTCACCAGTCTCCAGATCATGTCACTCCCTCCTCTTGCTCTCGGCTGTGGCCCGAAGCGGGCACCGTGGCTCCTTACGCGCCCTGATGTCTAGGCCTCTGCTCACAGAGAGGTTTCTCCTAAATCTGGGACTTGGTGGAGCAGTTGTTCCGGAGGAGCCGCTGCTGCAACGGGCTCTGCCGGCAGGTTCACCCCCCCGGGACGTGGGGTCCCCGACCGAGCCGAGGGCACAGAGAGGCTCCATCGGTCTCCTGCACGGGGCTGTCTCCGTCGCTCCCGGCTCGGTCTCACCAGGGCTCGGGGACGGGAGGATGCGCCTGCACAGCCCCAGCGCATCGCCTCGGCCTCGCTGTGCCCACGGGGGCCGCGGGCACCCCCTGACCATTTTGCAGTGAGCGGAGAAGGGGCTCCCAGGCAGGAAAAGGGATTTTATACTTCTGCTCCTCCATTTGTCACCTCCCCGGGGTTTCCGGAACGAGGGGTCAGCAGCATCCCTGCTCCTGTGCGGGGGAGAGCGGCGGCGTCCACCCGCCCCGTTCCAGCCCGTCCCGCGGCTCGAGGAGCGACTGTGGCACCGTGGGGACCCGGGTGACAAATGGCCGGTAAAGTTGTTGTGGGGAGCATGCACAGGCAGTAATGGAGTTGTAATGAATTAAGTGCCGTTAAAATTGATGCAGGGCCACCGTAATGAATGTGCACGTGTTGTGAGGATTAGGACACGGGGGTGATGAATATTGTCTATCAGCTGTGATAAAAAGCCTATCATCCCAATACATATTTTCAAAAACTAATTTAATGCTGAAAGAGATTATTAAAAATGAGGAGAGGAAATTGTCTGGGATATATTTAGAGTCCCTCGGTAGGTAAGATGGATTCCAGAAGTCAAAATACCGCCTGTGGGGTGAAAAGGATAGATGCAGATATTGTGGTAGCTCGTGATAAGAAGAGAGGGCCGAGGCAATCCTTCTGCCGGAGGAGAGCGCCCGGGGAAGGAGAGCCCTTGTCTGGGGACCTGTGTGCTGAGCCGACGCCGCAGCGCGGGGACCGTCCCGCAGCCGTCAGCCCCCGCCGGGGCAGCGGAGCACGGTGCTTCTGCTGTCCTGAGGCGTCTCTGCCCCCAGCCCAGCGCCTGCCCGCTCCCTTCCTGCCTCGGTTGGTTTCCCGAGTCTGTGACCGTTTTGCAGCCGTGCAGAGGGGACACGAGCTGCTGCAAGCGCTGGTAAGGGATCCCTGAGGGGAAAGAGCTTCTGCAGAACAAGGTCTAAGAACGGTCTTTGCCTGGAGCTGCCAAGGAAAGAGCCCCCCAGCACTGCTGGTGACGGGCGGGCTCTGGTGCTGTCACCCCGTGTTTTGCTCTCTCTCATTAAGAGGACACGTGGACACGTACACGTACCCTGAGCTGCTTTGCCAGGTTGGGTCTGAGGAGACGGAGCACCGCGAGCCCGCTGCGCTCCAGACATCTGGAAATCTGAGTTTTGATCTTGACTGTTCCCCCGGTCTTTCATTTAATCTCTCTGTGCTGTTCGCGATGACAAGATCATTAGAAACCCAGTTCCTGTTGCAGAGCTCTTCCTCCCGAGCAGTGTGTAACCACGCGGACGATGCCTGCAAGACAAGAGGCTTAATTGTGTTCTGCCAGCATCCAGGGGGATGTCAGCGAGTCAAATTTAAAGCCAGGCTGGATGGGGGTGGGAAATGCACCTCCATTACTCACCCAGCCTGAATGAGGTTTCGGTTTTATTATATCCCGAAATAGCTGGTGCCTGGGAGGTGCTGATTGAAGCCATTTGAAAACATGACAACATCCTCAGGACAATAGGTGTCTAATCTAATGAAGCCAGAATGCATTAGCTAAGAGCTGCGTAAAGCAAAGAAAATGCAATTAAAGCATTCCTGAGGACAGATGTCGACCTACGTAGGGGACACTGATATGAAGATGTTGGCAGAAGTCTAATGAAAATAAATGATCTGTTTGAAACATTCCTCAAATCAATAACGGAGTCCAAGCCACCGCCGCTCCCCCGCAGCCCTCGCCGGCTGCCACCTCGCTCCTTTGTCACCTGCGTTTCGTCACGTCCCGGAGGAGGCTGGGACAGGTCTGGGACAGGTCTCGGGGGGTCCCACCAGCCGCGAGCTGGTGCAAGCACCCACCCAGGGGTGGTCACCCACGCAGGGGCCGATCGCACCCCTGCCTGCGCAGCGCCGTGGGCACAGCAAGAGTCTCGTCCTTGCAGCCAAGCTGTCCAAGAGAACGTCAGCGCCTCATCGTTCCCCGGTGATTACAGGGCTGCGTGTACGAACACGGGAGCCGCTGTGATCAGTGACTGTGCTAATCCGCATCACCGACGGATCAACGCTTTTCCCGACAAACGCCCTTCCCGAGGCTGGGAAACTGAAATTTTTCTTGCAGTCCATTGACAAGACAGGACCCCTTCTCTCCGTGCAGAATTTTGTAAGTTTTTGTCTCTAAATAACCACTTAAAATACCTCAGGCTGCTGAATTTTAATCAGCTCTTTTCTTCCTTAAAACTAAACCAGAGGAACACACAGAATCTTTCAGTGCAGTTAGACATTGAGGCATAGGAGGCAAATTTCAGAGATTTCATCATCAATAACCATGGCTCCTTGCTGTGTCTTGTATTTTAGGTTCTCAGACTCTCTCTGACAGAGTTCCTCTTATTTCCAGCTCCTCGCTGACATGGGAAATCTGACAAAATTTTGATCTGAGCCCATACATCTCGCTATCTTCTTTCATCTCTCGATGCTGGTTTAAATGGCAGCACAGAGCCACGGCAGCCGACATCAGGGTACGCTCTTCCCTGCACGAGCGGTGGGAGTCAGGCCCATTCCCTCTCCTGCCTGCTGGTTTTTCCACGGGAAGGGCGGGAAGGGCAGCGCATCACCGAGCCGCTCTGCACTTACCCGTGATCACAGCCGTGTAAGCGAGAGCTGTAATCTGGGGAAGTGCATCTTCCCCTTGCAATGCGACCAGCGTAAACAACTGAATAATTCAAACCTCTGGACCAATATACTCCTTATAAAATAAAAAAATCCCGTTTCATTCACCCAGGTGAGCTGCAGACTGTGCCCACAGGCGGGTTGCTGGCAGCAGGACCCTCCCCGCAGCCCGGGGCACGCGGCCCCCCAGCCTGTTTTTGGGGAAGGGCCATCGGCTCCGAGGCTGGTCCTTGGGTGCTGCGGCCGACGGGCATCTCCGGGACGGGCTGGTTCCCAGCATGAGGCAGGAGCGGGGCGGGAAGGGCCATCGGCTCCCAGCCCCAATCCCGCCCTCGGCCCCCTGCCCGCTCCCTGCCCGCTCCCTGCCCGCTCCCAGGCCCTCTCCTGCCACTGGGGCACCCGCCGCCTCCCCACCTCCAGCACCACTTGCTGGTGGGCGTGCGGCCACGCTGGTGGTCCCCATTGTGTAGCCCCCACCCTGGGCAGGGGACGACGCTCCGGCCGGGTGCAGGCAGGAGACCTGGATGGAGCCTCCCCACTGGCGGCCACCACTGTCTCCTCCATGGGGGTCTGGGTAAGTGGGAATGGAGGAAATGTTCCTTTCCCTTGATTGCTCAAAGTGGATTGTTTCACCCTCTCCCTCTCAAGCTCTGCTATGTTGGAGCTACATTAAGGATCTGGGGTTTCTGTTGCACAGCTAACGCGTATTTGGGCAGAGACACCTTCAGCTCTCTCTCTTTAGACTCTTACACGTGTTATAAATAGTAATTAAAACCACCCACTTCTGTAAATTACTGGCAAAAGTAACTCACATCAAATCACGATTCTTTGGCAAGAGTTTAAATTTACAGTGACAAGTTTATTTCAAGAAGAAAGCTTTATTTTTGGAAGTTTGATTCATTATGCCACATCACATTTTGATGCAGTGTGATGCGATACCTGACACATTGCATTTCCCTGCAAGTCAAAGCAGAGATTTATATATTGCTCTGCTTTGTGCTGAGACACACGCCAGCCCCTGAGAGCCACCCTGCTCCTATCAGGCAAGACAATACTCTGTTAACAATAATATTAACAAACTCGGGGAAACTCTTATCCTTTCCTGGGCAAATGTTACAGTCATAGTTGAGCTTCCTTATAAAACAATTGAAGTGGAAACCAGGAGCTGCCCCAGCTGCAGGCCCTGTAGACCCTATTATGCATGTAATCATGATTAGGAAATCAAGGCTGTTGCAGAGCTGACTGCAAACATCTTTCTGCCCAGCTCAGCACAACCAGCTGCCCCACTAACACCAGCACTTTGGTTGCTGGTGCTTCTGACGGCATGGACTCGGGCACATCTGTGAGACAACCAGGACAGGCGCCTCTGTTCCAGTTCGGCTCCCGCCTGGCCCCTGTGCCTGGGCGTGCGCGGCCTCGGAGCCGCCGCCAGACCCAACACGCTGCGGACTTGGGCAGTGTTGGGGGGGTCTGCTAGATCACACACACACACACACACACACATGTGTACAGAGAGCACGAGGATAAAACAGTTTCTTCAGGACTCCTGGTGATGAGATGGTGGAGAGGGAACGACTCTGTTGCTGTTCCTCACATGAACACCTGTAATGAATTCTGCTTCTCCTGCAAAGCTGCATTATATCTTCACTTAATTTAACTTTGCCCAGAAACAGCCACAGTGAAAGCAGTCTGGGTCCCTGCGCCTGTTTTTCCCCAGAGATGCACAGCATGGCCAATTTACATACCGCTTACCCTGGGAGCTTGTATTTACAGCCACAAACCGCTATTTATCCAGCACACCAATTGCCGTCACCCCAGAGCACCTAAATCTCACAAAAAGCATTTTCATTACCCTATTAATCCCTTTGTCTCCTGGCGTTTAATAGAATTCACTTAAAAATATTAAACAGCATAGAACCCCCATGGCTGAGTGCCATCCCTGTGGCTGCCTGGAGAGATTGCCGCGGTGCCTCCGTGCTTGGGAGACCGGGAGCACGTGGCTCTGCAGCCACGGGGTCTTTCTGCGTGAGCCCAGGCTCCCCGAGCTCCCCAGCCCCAGAGCTGCAGCCAGACAGCCCCTGGGCGGCAGCGGCAGTGGCATTGGCGGGGATGCGCCGGGTTCCAGCCGCCTTACAGGGTCCATCTGTCCATCAGACGCGGCGGTTGCACTGAAGCTGGGGGCTGGCACGAGGATCAGGCCGACAGCTTTTCAACACTTTCCAGGCTGCATCGAGACAGAGTCCTCGAGACAGACAGCTGAAATGCTCCTGATGTGCCCAGAGAAGGCGGCACCTGAGCAGGATGGGGAGAGGCACTGCCAGCGCCTTGGCACAGCCCGAAACGAGCTGCAGAAGGGATCGGTGGGAGATAACCGCCCGTGTGCTGCCGCCCCGGTGCATCGCGGCACTCGGGGCATGGTGGGACACGGCCACTTGCGGGGAACGAATTAAGCTGAGCTACCTAAACACTGCAATGTGTTTTATTCACTGCTAATAACCACAGGCTGCAGCGGGACGCATGCTGCTGTGCCCCGGCATGGGAACACGCCTGTCCCTGCCCTGACTCCTCCTGGCTTCATGCTTTTGCTTTAAAGAGCAGAAGATCCGTTCCATGTCTGTGGTCCCCTGGGGTGTCCCTGCTGCCTCTGCCCACCCCGCATGGCCGTGGCGAGGCCAGCTCACCCACCGCAGGCCTGAGGAGGGCGCAGAGGGATGCGCAGCACAGGAGCACGTTGCCCTGCACCGCTGCGTTGGGCTGGTTGTGTGATGCCCTTCCTCTGGTGCTCCTTTGGCCCTCGAGGGCACATCCCAACCTCTGCTTCTTTTGTCAGCAAATGCAAAAGCCCCACCGCTGCCCCACCGCTGCCCCACTGCCCCCATCAGGCCCGAGCACTCTGTTAAGCATTCAGCTAACAGAGACACGGTACTCCCCTGGGAAAGTGTCAGCGAGAGCAGACTTCATTCAGAAGGGACTTGCAAGGAAAACCTGAATTGCCCAGTTCTAAGTCCTTATTCAAATGTGCAAGGTTTCCCCAAAGTGCCTCTTTGTAACAGATGATCTCAGGCTCCAGCGGGGATAAGATGCTGCTGCTTTAGTTCAGCTCCATTATGGAATTTAAATACTGTGCAAGTTAATGGAGATGTTTATGACTGTCCATAAAGCAGCGCGCTGCGCTCCCATCAGAGAGCAGGAGCAGCGCTCCACAGGCTGCAGTGCCTGGGGGGGTCGTCGCAGCACCCTGAGGGGGTGCCCAGCCTGCGCCCGCGCCCGGGGGTGCCCCCGCCGCCTGCCCTTTGGCAAAGAGCCGTCGGCTGCTCTCCGGCACGCAGGGTGGCGGGAGGACGTCCCCAACCCCACTGCCGCAGGAGCCCGCGCTGCCACGCTGCTCTGCTCAGCTAAATGTTTGTGGGTAAATATTTCATCGCCCATTTGTAAAGTGTGACTTAATGAACATCCACATTCAGCGGCACCCCCGAGCCTGATGCGGCTGCATCTCTAATGAATGCCTTTGCTCAGCTGTTGCCAATTCCCAGCACTTCACGGAGTTTCTCTCATCTAATGAAAGTTTTATTAGATGCGATAGAGCCCCATGCACACAACCTCTGCATCACTCCGGTCAGCCTCGCTGGCTTTTGCAGGGCTGCCGCCGTGGTGCGGAGGGGAGGTGCTGGCACCGGTTGCGGTGCCCGGTGCGCTCTCAGGGTGCCAGCTGGTCACACAGCCTGCTCCGTCCGCCGAGCACCGAGGACATCTGCTTCTCCTGGGAGGTGCCAAGGCTGCTCACCCGCTCCAGCAGCCCACCGGCTCCCTTCAAAAGTGCCCGTTTGCCATGAGCTTTGTGAACAGTTGTGCAACGCTCCTCCTGGTGCAACTGATTCCTGCAAGTCTGGTCTGCTAATAAACCAGGACTCATTAAAATGGCCTTTTAATTACTTACCTCCTTTAAGTCAGATGCCATCCTTAAAAAAAAAAAAAAGGGTGAGGGGGCAGATGCCTGGTGAGAGCACCTTATAAGGGCTCTTCATTGTAATAGAAACAGCAGAAACCCTCAAAACCACTTCCCGTCCCGCTTCTCCCCCCCTTTGCCACCACAGACCTGCCTCCAGCTTGCAGCCAGCAGCCGGGTAAGGACAGGTCCCAGCCAGCAGCGCCATCCCCATCGCGGGTGTGTTTTGCTTCCCAGCACCGTGCGGACAAAGCTAAAAAGGCATTGGCAGGGGGGGGCACAGCCCCTGTCAGCCCCCGGGCTCCTGCTGTCGGGGCTCTGGACACGGCAGATTGTTGGGATGCAAAAGCAAGGCAGGAGAAGGGCCAGCACAAGCTCCCCGCGGTGTAGCCGTGCGGCAGAGCCTGTGCAGAGGCGCAGGGACTGATCCGGACCCGCTGGCTCAGTGCTGTCCCTCCGCTGTTGTTGGTGCCCCTTCAGCTGTGGATGCTGCCCAGGAAGGCAGCCGCTGCCGAGCGATAACGCCTTCTCTTTGTCTGATGCTGAAGGTGCCTGTCAGCCTCGGCAAGATAAGGCGGCCAAAGACATTTATAATTGTGTAATTAAGCGGCTCCTATGCCTTCCAGGCATCTCTTGCTGCTGGGCAGATGGCTCTATTGTCAGAGGCAACAGCAAGTGCAAAGGCAGCTAAGGTTACCCACGGGCGGGTGCTGCTGGCGGGCGCCCATCCCTGCGCCATGGCCACCCAGTCCTGTGCCAAGGCCACCTGAACCGGAACGTACCGCGAACACCAGCACTTGCGGCAGCGCGGGCGCCCCTGGGCCAGTCCCCGCTCTGTGTCACGCTCAGCCAAGCCAGAGCTCCGTGGCTGCTCCCGCTGGACGAGCCCGGGACTGGCACCTCCGTCCCCACCGACGTGACCAGCGGCAGAGCTGGACGGTGGCTGTGTCTGGCCCCACTGAGGGATGGGCAGGCAGAGGAGCAGGTCCCTGCAGCCTCATCTCTGCGCTGGGGGGCTGAAACTGAGCCTGCAGCCTCTGCTTTAATTAGAAGTGGTGTAAGCAGACAGTGTTGGGGGAAGGCCAGAGGGGATGCAAAGCCTTCGCCATGGAGTCCCGGCAGGGAGGTGGGCGCTGGGGAGGGGCAGGAGGAGCTGAGGGGTTCTGGCTGTGCCCCAGCGTCTGCAGCACCCTTCTCCCACACCGAGACAGTGGGGGATCAACACGAGGAGGAAAGGTGCATCCGTCCCGGTGACACTTGAACTGACAGATCGCTGATTATGATGATAGATGGCACCGGCTCTTCCTGATAATTAGCAGCCGTTCATATTTAAACATTGCTCTTCCTCCAGAGCCAGACTCTTTTCAATATTCCCCTGGCATCGCCCTCCTCCTGCCCATCTCCTTCCCGCACTGGTCCCAGAGGCAGCACGGTGGGGACGGGGGACACGCACCAGCAAGGACGGGCATGTCTGACCCCACCACACCGCTGTCACGCGCGCGGTGGCTCGTCCCGGCCTCATCAGCTGTCGCAGCACAGACGGGGCCACGCAGCCTCTGCAGTAAACCTCCAAAAGACGAATGGACGGGCAAGGTGGTGGATTTCATGTCTGAGGCCACTAAGTGGGAGCGAGGGGCAAGAGGAGGAGACCCAGCTCTTCCTTGCTCTCCCTGCGACAGGGACCTGCTGGCGGGGCTGGCCGGACACCGCGGCCGCCCCCTCTCACCAGCACCACGCAATAAACGCTTTGTGTAAAAAATGCCCCTCTGTGAGGCAGCACCTGCCCAGTGCTGAGCCCTTCCCTGACTGATCGCTGCTACATCTCACACTTTACTGTGTCTCAGCCATAACAGCTTACTGGTCCCTCCTTTGTCACCAGGGAGCATCGTCCCCCTTACAGCATGTTCTCCACCAGCGCCGGGGGCACGAGCCTGTGCTGGGCGCACAGGGGTGCGCTGGTACCGCTCAGCCACGGGCCGGCCGCGCACCGCGTGGTAGCCATGCTGCTTGCTGTGATTTCCCAGACATTTCCCAGAGCTAGTTTTCTTCCTCTAAGCCACTGCATGTGTCAGCAGCTGCAAAGTCCATTGCCGAATATACAAGACAAATGCAGAGTTGCAGACCAGGTTGTAATTTTCCCCTCAAACCTCCGGATCAGGGAAGTAGAATTAGATGGAAAGAAGCTTTCTCTGGTCTGTTGTGCAGAAAATATTCACAGTCTGGTCGGCTCCAACAGCAGAGAGTGGGGGAAGAAGGAAACAGCAGCTTCAATGTCAGCCCGTGCAATCCATCACCGCAACAGGGCAGTCGTAAAACTGTGAGCACTAAGTTACAAGGACAAAGCTTCCAACTCAGACAGGGCAGGGAGACCCTGACACTGCTCAGTACAGCAGCTCGACCCAGTAAG
This sequence comes from Himantopus leucocephalus, assembly GCA_003993805.1. Classification (NCBI taxonomy): domain Eukaryota; kingdom Metazoa; phylum Chordata; class Aves; order Charadriiformes; family Recurvirostridae; genus Himantopus; species Himantopus leucocephalus. The sequence goes on along the minus strand of RSEF01000023.1, from coordinate 4,731,905 downwards.
ACAGAAAATCCGCCTCCGTGGTCGGCAAGGCAGTGAAGTGTGGTGGGAAGGCCAGGGAACTCTGCTCCCTGTGTGGCTGAGGGAAAGGAGACCCTTTTGTGCCGTTAATTAATGCCAGCAAATTATACAGGGGTGTAACAATTCATTTCTGGGCAATTACCTTCCTTATTTTTATTTTTTTTTCACTCTTCACACAAGACATCAAGTGAGAAGAGCTCCAACCTGGCAGGGCAGAGGGGAGAAGGGCTCTGAAAGCCGGGACGCAGGCGCAGAGCTGGGAGGGGGCGCGGGGCCGTGGGCTCCCATGCAGGCGGCTGTGGAGCCACGGCACGCAGCCGCAGCCGGTGCCCGCTCCGACTGCCTTTCACACTGACCTTTCACGGCGCTGCTAATGATTTCTCGGCTATCTCTGCGAGCCACCGCACGCAGCCTACAGCAGACTTGTCTCCCTGTGACATGATCTCAATTATTAATGGCTCACTTTACACGGCACGCCGCAGCCTCTGCCTGGCACATTCCCGGGGGAGCCGGCCCTGCCCACGCACCACGGGAGCGCCGCGAGGCAGAACGGCCGGTACCTTTGCCATCGCTCCCGCCTGCCCGCCGTCCCTGAGGGAGCGCGATGTCTGCAGCTGGAGACCCCCACCCCCCATGTCCTCCACTGCGCCCCTCTGTGGTCTGTGCTGGGGGTAACCAGCCCCCCGCAGGACAGGGGTCCCTGGCTGGGGGAGACGTGTCCCCACAGCCCCCAGCCGAGACCATGCCAGGAAGGTCACAGAAGAGGGGTAAACCCATGACCCGCGGACCATGGGAGGCACGAGTGCAGATAACTCTGGGCAAAAATTACATCTGCTTGGCTGTGACTTGCAATCCGCTATTCATAACCCCGCTTCAGAGCTCTAATTATTTCTTTATAGTGCCAATATAGCCCTGGCCAGGCTCCTAGCGAAGACTGGCTGAATTAATTGATCGACAGAAGGCAAATAGACTTCACCCATTTTAAGCACCCATTCGGTTCCTTTTTCCCAGCAGCTGTCACTGCTGTCAGCATAGTGAAACGAGGCTTTTGTACACGTTCTTTGGCTTTAAGCAGCCTAAGAAAAAGAAATGTGCACTAGTGAAAGAGTCGCATTGAATTATTTCTAAATATTGTTTGTGCAGTGTTTGCATTTAACATGCTGGCCATACACTGCTTTCATTTACTCAATTAAACAATTAATTACATGCCTTGAGCACAGTAACTCTGCAGTGTTTTCCCTCTGCTCAGCAGCATCCCCACACTTACACAGCAACACGTATATTAGCCTGACAATTGCGCTTGTATTGACAGCTCCACGCTGCGAGCACGTCCAAGGTTATCGGGTCCTCAGGGCGACGGGAAGGATTCCTGCCTGCCTGAACAGCACCCGGCCGACAGGCCAGCCAACGGACCCTTCTGCCCACAAAATGCAGGCGCTGTACTAGTGAAGTCATGGGGTTCTTCCCGCTAACAAAGTGTCAATAGCAAGAAACCACCATGCCGAGTTCCACCGTTGCTGCCACCTCTGCAGCAGGAGCAAAGGCACATGCGCTATTTAATAAAACAATGCATCATTTCACACCTCACTGCTACTTGAACTACTCCCTACCTGACAGCCGCTGCCCTTGCGGAAGCGGTGCTTTTCATCAGAACACCTGAAATGACCCACACAGACAAGCCAGGGCAGAATTAGTGGTTGTTTTTACTTAGGTTTTTAGGTATCTCATTATTGCAATCTTTAAACATAGTTCAATAAATACAAAATTAACAAAAGTGTCAATAGATCTTCATTACCATTTTTTATTATTACTGTTATTAATTATTCCAAACCAACAGTGGTTCCCTGGAGATGTCTGACTATAGCTCAAACATGAAATGCACACAGTGTCCCTTATGATATTATATTACATTTGTTTCAAGCTTATAAAAATATATATTGACTTCTCAAGTAAGTATTTACAGTATATAACATGTGGTTAATGAATATCAAAAAGCCTCTGGAGATGAACCAACTTGATTCCAGTTTGGTTTCATGCGAGGGGAGCGCTGCAGGCTGCCGGCGGCCCTGGAGCCGCGTGTCCTGCCCACGCCGCGCAGCGCCGCCTCGGGCTGCGGCCGGAGCTTCCCGAGTTCTGGCTCCGGCACACCGTTCGCACCCCAACGCTGCCTCAGGCCCTTGGCCACGGCTGGGGCTGGGAGACACGATCCTGCAGGCGCCGTGCGGGAGGCAGCGCACTGACCGGCCGTGCCGTTGGGGTCCGTCCTCCCGAGCTCAGGGAAAACAAGACGCGGCCCAGGAGGGGAGATGTGGGGACCGCAGAGGAGGGAGCTCAGGGGAAAGGGCCGCTCCTGGCGAGTCCTCTCCGGCCGCCCCGGGGAGGCCGTGCTGGGCCTCTTCCCACCGGCAGAGAGGAACGCTTAGTGCAGACGCTCCCAGGGGGAATATCCAGCAAAGCCCCGAAACAGGAGGTTTCCTGCTGCTGTATCACGGCAGCAAAGCGCCCTGTCCAGCCGCCCAAACACCGGCTCTGAGGATGCACGGCTGGACACCGGGTCTGCGTCGCTGCCCCCCAGAAGCACCCAGCCTCCGGCTGCCGACACGCGCCGCTGCTGCACCGCTCCTCCAGAGGACACACGATGGAAACGGCGTCCTGCTTCACAGCCGCGAGGCGCCAACAGCCCACGGGACACACGGAGGGATCGGGGCTGCCTGCCATGTCCTTCCCCGTGCAAGGACTGCCGCGGGTCCTGTCGGCACGCGAGCTCAGACACCCCCGCGCGCTCTGCCCCTCTCACGCGTTACTGGCCTCCACTCTGCCGGACCATCTAAAATCTGACCCGCTCATAACTGCACTCATTAGCTCCAGCAAAGCCTGCGGATTACAAAACACTCGTTCTTTTTTCTTCTCTGAAGAAGCCCACCGAGGCAACGCTGCTGCAGCGAGGCCGAGCGCGCTCGGCCAGCCCCGAGCACCCACGAGCCTCCCACAGCCACGGGAGGAGGAAGGAGCTCTGCACCGTGCCAGCGGCTGCACGGGCAGACCGAAACCCTTTTGAGGCTTTTACCTCTGTCGAGCAGCTTCAAAACAGCGTCGCTAATTAATTTAATTATAAGGCATTGAATACTTCTCCAACGAGAGGTGCTGAGAGGATGTAAGCTAATTTTAAAATCATAACAACAATCTATAACTTAATCGGCTCATTCTATTATCTTCAGTGTTGATGAGTAGCTCAGTTAAAAGTGTTTATTGTTGCAATGCTAGAAAGCATACTTCCACTATGTGCTTTTTATTCTCTTTCTCGAAGGAGAGATGAGGAAAGCAAACGCCTCTTGTTTCCACTGAGTTACAGCACAGTCCCATCCACAGAACCTCCTGTCCAAAAGAAACAGCTTTCTCAAACACCACACCCGAATCCCTCACCAGAGTAAGTCAGAAAAGTAATTAAGCACTGAATTTTTGGGGGGAACAGGTAGGGAGAGACGCAAGCAAAGAAATTACGCCTTCAATTCTGATTGTCCTACAGAATGTAGTACGGGAGCCCGATTCAGTGGGGGAAACACTTAAGAGATGATTGAAAGATGGTCTCGTGTTTGCTTGGAGTGCTCTAGCACAGAGCGAGCGCCCCAGGATGACACTAGGATGAGAGAAGCAAGTGGCACAGGAGGCTGCGGGGCTGCCAGCCCTGTGCTGCTGCGGAGGGCAGGGACCCCTGCCCGCACGGCCGCGGCAGCTTCCCAAGGGCCCCACGGCGCCCCGCGAGCCACCAGGCCCTGCAGCCCAGGAGAAGCTGCCATGACCGTAGAGCAGCTGCGCTGGGGCTTCTCCATCTCCAGTTGGGCAATGCTCAGAGGGACGAAGGAGCAGATCCCAGCAGCTCTGAGAGCCACCCCCCTCGCATCCCTGACTTTGAAGACGGGGTCTGTTGCTGGAACGTGTGGCTGCCTGCTCACGGCCAGGTCTGCTTCCCAGACTCTGAAGCACTCTGTCACCTTGTCACCAAGCCCTGGGTTTCCCCAGACCTCCCTGAAAGCAGCTGCACCAACCTGGAGCGAGCCCCAGGAGCAGTGACCTCCCAGCACCACTCCCAGCATCCCGACGCAGGAGGCTGCTGGAAATCCCGACGGGCAGGACAAGAGCAGGGAGAGGGGGGCGAGGATCCGGGCGAGGATCCGGAATCAAGTTGGTTCAACTCTCTGCCTAGAGAACTATAATATACTTTTTCTATAGATAAAATGTAAACATAAAGAGCATACAAATTGCACTTGATCCTTGGGATCTGGCATTTCTACCAAATGAAGGTTTCGGTTCACCATTATTACTCTTCTGGGTGTGAAACAGCAGGATGGCGAGTCACCGACCTGACCGGACACGGGCCAAACTTAAAGACAAATTATTTCCGTTAAAAAGCTAACCAAGTGACGTTGGGCAATGTTGCTTAAACTGCAGAGGTGGCAGGAAGGAGAGAGCTTGTTTACCCCAGAGAGCAGCAAACTGCCCGGTCTGTGCCCAGCACTCGCCCGCTGCCAGCCGTGCGCCCGCAGACCGACGGCAGCTCCCGGCCCCACCGGGCGCGGGTTCCCGGCTCGGGCTCTGCACAGCCGTGTCTGTGCCAGCTCCCACCCCTCTAAGCATTCACTACCGAGAGCTCAAAGCCTGCGTGGGGGAAGGTGCCCTTCTGCCAGCCTGCACTGCCGGGGCTGCAGGAGCCGAGAGCCGCTGGGAGCGCGTGGTGCTCACCACGGCACTGCCTGGGAGCGCCGGCACAAACTGATAAACCAACACCAGCCGGCATCTTCTTGAGACCACTGGTCAGTGAGGTTCAGGCAGAGAGTTCTGAACTCTGACACAATCAAGCTAAAAATATGTGAAAAACGTGAAATGTTGTCAGTCTTGAGCACCCCTGGACCCAGCCTGGCCACGCGGCCGAGCCAGGAGAGCCCGAGGGCCGGTGAGAAGGAAACCACCGTGACTGAGGCTTTACTACGCAGAAGCTGGATCCCCACAGCATTCATTCCCTTTGTAAATCCCCTTTGCCTTTCATGATTAATAATTCACTTGCAATACTTACAGATGATAATAAAAGGCCTACAAAACTCTGTACGAGGCTGCAAAGACCCATTTAATTAACTAACTTCAAGGAAACTTGTATTATTAAGCAGATGCTATTTATGTCTTCCGTCAGGGATCAGGCCTGCCTCAGTGGGAACTGCCGGCGTGCAAGGCAGGCAGTGCTGCACTACCGTCTGCAACAAAATAAAGTGCTGATGTACCCTGGTTTGCCTGGATTGCACGGCAGGATTTCAGGGACCCCACGGATGCAACGGCCGGTTCTGCCCAAGCCCCAGCGTCCGGCTGGGGTGCGCGGTCCCTTCGGCACAGCCCCTGCGGCCACTCGGACACCCACACCCGGGCGCGCCCTGGCAGAGGCTGCGGGTGCTGCGGGGCGCGCTGGCACTGCAGCCCGTGCGCACGGACCTCCGCCCAGCCGTCAGCCTGCGGTGGAGAACTGACGCCCTGGCCCGGTCCAGCAGGCCGCTGCCTTTCCCCTCCCTGCTCCCAACCGGGCACGGGGCAGCCGGAGGAGGAGGGGAAGGGCACTCTGCGCAGCTGAGGTGGCCCTTCCAGCGGCCAGATGCACACTGCCAGAGCGGAGACGGGAAGCATCCACCCAAAGCACAGCCATGTTCCCTGTCTCTCTGACTCCAAACCAGTTCCCAGGTTTTCATCCCATTTCTGGCTGAATTGGGAGGTTTCCTTCTGCCACTGTGGGTTGAATAAGTGTTGTTCAAAAAACCTTTTCCTCTGCAAAAGCTTCCAGAGCTAGAGAGGGGAGAGCACTCGTCCATCTACTGCTGCAAGGCAGAGCAGACACCTCCGAGCGGGATGCTCCAGCTCAGCTGAGAGCAGGGAGTCCCCGCGGTCTGGTGTCAGCCCGCAGTGATGCTCTGCCTGCTTCGCTCCGCAGCCTAGGGACAGCGGCCGAGCCCATCACAGCTGCCTGGGCAGCCAGCAAAGGCAAGATGCGGGACACTCCGCCCGCAAAACCGCAAGGCAGGAGGCAGGGAAGAGAGGCAAAAGCAGCAACAGACGCTTTAGCATCAGTCCTGCACAGGCAGCAGGTCTCTGCCTGCGGGCTCAGTGGGTGTGTGGGCAGCAGAGCGCTGCCTGCTCTTGCTCTGGTCCGTAAGTTCCCACCCCACTTCTGGGCTCCAGCAGTAAAATGAGGGACGGGGACCTGCAAAAAAGGCAGTGAAGGCGAAGAGCATCAGCAGGGCAGCCCAAGGGCTCCACTGCTTGCCTCTCTTGGCTATGGGTCTCTTCATCAAAGCTTTTCATTTCTTCCTCTGAAATTGTCTTGTCAAGACAGCCTTAGAAACATTCAGCACCATTTGCTCTGCATTTTAGTGGAGAATATTTGGTTTTGTTCACCAACTGTGGCATCAAGACTCAGTGAAGTGACTCTTGGAGCGGAAGGGACCTGGCTGGGAAAGTTTCCTTTCAGCAGAGCAGATGGGGAAAGTCACCTTCCAGAAGTTGGGCGCTGGGTGTGAGCTGTGCTCTGGTCTCTAAAAATAAAAGCAATAAAAGCTCCTTGTGGGGTTGCTAGAACATGTCACCTTGTATAAAAATACCCATGGATTTCACCAGTAGGATGCTAGATACGAAAATGCTGTCAGCTCTGGATTAAGACAGTGCACAAATGTCCATCCACCCTGTTAACCTAATTACCATATGAAATGGCATCGTTACAGTTTGACTCGTCTTACAAAACAGCGCTCGGGAGAGCCACGTCCGCCCAGGCACACTACACACGTCCCAGGAATCCTTGGCATCCCCGGCACAGGGGACGGGACGCCCCGCTCTCTTACCACGTGGAATGACTTGTTTGGCAGCAGCCCAGTGATTCCTACATCCCACCTGAAACCGCGAAGTTTCAGAGATTTGGTCCGGTTTGGGGCCGGCTGGCTGCCTCCTCCCTGGGGGCACCGGGTCAGTGCTCTGCACCTCTGCGGGGGGCTGCTTCACACCTGCACGCCTCGGCCATGCATTTGGATCACTTGGGCCCGGAGAGTCTGGATCCCACTCAGGATGGTCTTCTGGTGCTCCGCCAGCGTGATCCCCAGGCTGAGGACATCTCTGCAAAACGAGCCCCGTGTCAGCCACGAAGAACCAGCCCTACCCGTACCGTGCCCCGACACCAACGGCTCCCAGGCACGGGCAGCGCAGGTTTCAGACTATCAGCCTACTGTGGACCTGCCAGGGTAAGAAATGCCCAATCTGTCGTCCCAGCCAAAGCAGCAGGGACCCTGACAGGGAATCCGGGGTGGCACACGCACGGAGTGAGACGGCAGCCGCCCTGCGCTGCCTGCGTACCGGGTTACTAGTAAATTGCGTTAGATTTGACTCTGCTTTCTGGAAGGGACAGGCAACACTACCCTTGTCAGAAACGAGAGGTTAAAGTCACAAACTCCAGGTTTAAATCTCAGCTTCAAAAATGAGCAACTGAGATGCACAACCCACGCAGCCCAACCCACGCCAGCGAGCTCTTACAGACACATTTTGGAAGATCTGTCCCCTTGTTTAGTGACGCCTGACAACTGCCAAGCAGAGCTCGCTCACGCTGCACCCAGCGACACAGGGTTAGAGCCGGGAAATCAGTTCACTTACTGGGCTGTCATCCTGGCCACCGACTCCAGGTAGCAGTAGCCCGCAGCAGTGAAGTTGTCTTTGTACCTGCCCATTTCTATTGCGTCCAGCCACTCGCCTACGGAGCTGAAAGATGGGAAGGCTGAGAAGGTACGCTCGGTGAGGGGGATGGCCGTGCTGTGGGACCTGCCAACAAGACGGGGCGGTGAGGAGGGAGCAGGGCACGGCACGCCTGAGGTGGGAACCGGCAGGGAAAGCAGAACAACAGGCAGCAAAGCAACAGGGGGTCACCTGGTGCACGTGGAGCTGGGGCACTTCGGGGGCTCCAGGCTCTGCACCATCTTGCTCAGGATGTTGTGGATGTGCGAGAACTTGGGTCTCTGGCTGCGGTCCTTCTGCCAGCAGTCGAGCATGAGCTGGTGGAGGGGCGGCTGGCAGTTCACCGGGGCGGGCAGGCGGAACCCGTCCTCCACAGCCTTCATCACCTGCAGCAGCAGAGGAGGTGAGGGGACAGGGTCAGGTGCTGCGATGCAGATCGCAGGCAACCCCCCGGGACAAGCCGCCCTCCTCACACCCCGCCTGGGGAGCAGCAGCAGCTCCTCCGTGCACCACAGAGCCACCTGCACACCGTTAGCAACGGCGACATCGTCATCTGCCAGTGACTCACGTCCTGGTTGGACATGTCCCAGTAGGGTCTCTCGCCGTAGGACATGACTTCCCACATGACGATGCCAAAGCTCCACACGTCACTGGCCGGACTGAAGTGGTGATACTGGATGGCTTCGGGGGCCGACCACAGCACCAGGCTCTTCCCACGCTGGACGGGCAGAAAGGGAGAGGAGATGTGCTTACACAGCCGTTGCACACTATTCCCGGGTGGCCGTTCGTCGCGCCCTGCCTGGCATGGCAGGGCGGACACCGAGCGAGCCCACGTGCAGGTTTAGTACTAAGAGAAAACTTTTGCTTCAATTTGTTTCTAAATGGCCATGCAACCGTATGCTACATGAGTGCGAGTCCTGAAATATTAATGGGAGAAGAGAATGTCTCTGGGAAGAGCTGGTGGCATTTTATACATTAATATTTAATGAAAGCCATTTCAGAGCTGCGCAAACACACAGTCCCTCCACCCTGGCTTGCTCTCCTGTAGATCGCAATCCCTGTCTCGGCACCTGCAGAGCCCTCTGGATGTGCTAGGGGAAGTAGGTGACAGGCACTGCAGCTAATTGTAATTAACAGTGGGGAGACCTTGACCCCAAAGTCGCAGCCCTGCTGCACCGGGGTGGGAGAAGCCAGGGCTCCTGCCGCGCTCTCCATCCCCCTCGCTCAGCGGCTGCTCCGTGCCCGCTGGCACGCCAGCGCCAGGGCAACTCTGCTCGAGAGCTTTGCAGCACGACAGCCACAGCTGCACCAGAGCTTCGCAGGCAATGCTTGCCACGTCCAGCGAGGTGGGGGGTCACGCTTTGCCAGGGACTCTTTGGGACAGTGGTGCTCTCCCTACGGAGCACACCGAGCGTGCCTCCCTACAGCGTGATAACGGCTGAAGAAGTTTTCCAAGGCTCTTTCTGCCACCCGCCTGCTCAGAGGTGGCACACGACTGCAGCTCGCGGCAGAGCGTGGGCCAAACCATGCAAACAGCCTCTTCCCTCTGGGACGGCCATTCCCTGCACCGGGACACAGGCACCGGGTCCCCACAGGCAGCGCACATCAGCTGCTGCCACCTCGGCGCTGCCCACTGCTCCCTGCAAACAATACGCACCCATTTGATCAAGAAATCTGCTCTTTACGATATTAACGCCCGGTTAATGTGATGCGCTAACAGCCCCAGCTGATACGGGGCGGCTGCAGCGTACCAAATGAAATACATCTTATTACTCTGCAGTCAAAAATGCATTGATGCACCCTGAAGTGAAGGACGCGGGAGGGAGAGCCGGCTCCAGAGAGGGGCTGCGGGGCCTCGGGGGCCCACGGGGTGTGGGGGCAGCCCCCGGCTCCGCACCCAGGGGCTCCCAGGCCGCTTCTCCACAGGCACGCAGGCACTCAGGGGACGCGCCGGCTGGCAGAGCTGACGTGGCGTGCGTGTGAATCAAGCAGGACTTAAATTCTTAATTGAAAGCCATGAATTTCATTACAAGTGATAAAACAGACATAAGGAGCCCTGAGGCTGCCAGAGCTGCCTCCAGCCACCCGCCGCCTCCCCGCCAGTTTGCGCAGACATGCGGCGGGGCTGCGGCCAGAGGAAGAGCGGTGCCGGACGGCTGCTGCGCAGTCCCCTGGCTAAACGCAGTTCATTTCTAGCTGAGAGAAAGAAGCTGTTTAGAGGCAGAGCCCACATTCACACATGAGGAAGGAAATGGGAGCCTAGCAAAAATACTGGGGTTCTGGAGTAAGATTGCTATGTGTCGTATTAACTCCACCTGTGGAAGCTGGCTGCCTTTGCATTCGATCCTTATTCAGCATTCAGAGCAGGCTGCGAACCTCTCCAGTGACGCCAGGCCCCGGCCAAGCGCTCCAGGCCATGGCCACACATTGCAGCCAGGGAGATCCGCCCCTGCGGAGGTTTCGTAGCTGTTCTGTCAGCGTTCTGCTTTTGGGGAATGTTGACAACAGAATTCAGAAATGCAGCTTACCATGGTGGAGAAGATGGTCTCCATCTTATCTTCTTGTGGCCGTCTGAAACCAGTTATTTTGCAAGCCAGGCTGCTGTTCACAAGGACTTTGTGGGCAGCAAGGCTTTTGTGTATGTAACCCATCTCTGCCAGGTACTTCATGCCAGAGGCAATCCCCTGCAGCATGCAAACGAGCTGGGTGGCTGTGAACTGTCCCTCATGTTTCTGTAAAAAAAAAGAGGAGGAAAAGCCAAAGGTGAGCAATGCCCCGTTCAAGGGGGCACCGCCAGCAGAGCCCGAGCGGGTGGCAGACACCGGCAGTTACCACAGGCTCCCACAGCACTCACCCTGAGAAAAGAGTCCAGCACGCCGTTCCCCATGTACTCCATCACTATCATCATGGTGCTCCCTGCACGGACAGACAAGGAGCACTGCGTGAGTCCTGCCCTTTGCTGGGGCAGTTCTAACACCGCAGGTATGAGAAATCCGGGCGCTAACCTCCAGCGTGGCCAGCCCGCGCTGCCTGGCTATTAAGGGAGACGAGGACTTTATCTCAGACAGTTTGCAATGGGCAGTGGGACCAAGGCTTTCCTGTGCTTCCCAGCTGGGAACCCACTGGATCCCAATATCAGATGCTCCTTTTATCAGGACACTGAACCACATCACAAGGGAGGACAGCACCACTTGGTGAAAGCAAATGCAACAGCTCAGCCCAAGACTCAGGACAGAAATACTTCCTTACCTAATAAAAAGGCTAGTTAAAATCAGCACACGTGCTCACGTTTCTTTGGATTTACATGAATATCCATTTAACTACAGTATCCGCAGACTTGTTCAGCGCACGCACTCCCACGAGAGCCAGGAGCAGTCAGAGTCATCTGTTCTACTGACAGAACCTCACTTCAATTTGCTTTTATTAAGAGTGCACAGTTTTGCTGCTAAGCCAGTCCTATTACCTGGACTCATTAGTCTAGCTGTAAGCATTTTATTAATCATCAGAACGCTGAAATAACTAACACATGAGGAAACACCTGATTCCCAGAGAGCAACAGTATTGCACCTCCAGCACCAGGTCATCGCTCCAAAGCAACAGCTTAAGCACGCTGCCTGCACAGGAGCCTCCCTCCACCGCGCGTGGACACGGCCCGGGACCCCCTACCTCTGGTGATGACCCCCTCCAGGCGGATGACGTTGGAGTGATCGAACTGGCCCATGGTGCATGCCTCCGCCAGGAAGGAGCGCTGCTGCTTCTCCGAGCACCCTGCCCGCAGGGTCTGGATGGCCACCGGCAGCTCCCGCTTGCTGGGCAGCTTCAGGCATCCCCGGCAGATTTCTCCAAACTCTCCTGCACGGCAGAGACATGAGTTAAACAGCACCTGCGGCTGTGGTGGGACGTCCCTCACAGCTTCTCTCTAGGGGATGTCTTCTTTGCTTTGGGACCATAGAGCGCGTTCCTGCAGAACGAGTGGTGTGTCTCGCTGTGCAGACAGGCAAGATTTTCCCACCGTTAATCAGAGCATTTGCCAATCCATAAACTCAGAGATGTGCAGAGCTCTGTGTGGCTGCAAGTTTCCCCTGCAGAGTCTGTTCTACCATCTTCCCCCACCTTTGCTGAACACACAACCCTCCGCACAAATTTAGCATCAGCATGTGACACTAAAAACGTGTGACAGTGCAATGGAATTTCTTCTTCCTCTTCCTACACCTCTAAGCCATTCTCTCCACACTGCTCAAGTCCATATTGCACTTTTTCTCACAAAAAGAAGGTTAACCCGCAGCCACCGGGTCCACGCTCCCTGGCCCTGGCCCGTTCTGCTTTCAGCTCGGCACACGCAGGGTGCGCTTCTCGTGGCAGGGTGCGCGGCGGGGCCAGAGGGCTCCTGCGGCCTTTGAGGCAGAGCATCCCGCTCCGCACAGCCACGCGCTTGACAACAGGAGCTACCAAATTCATACCATAAAGGGCCAATACTGGCTTTACAGCAAAAACCGTGTAGCTATGAAAAGCTTTAATGATTTGAAAGCCAGGTCCTTGTTAGGGCAGCAGTAAGACAAATGCAGTCCCAAATTCCTTATATTTAAATGTATTCCTGACTAATTTTTCTTGATTTTTCAAACACCAATTTGCTTCTGAAAGGCAGGTGGGATTAGTCTCAGCCGCTCCACTCGGCAGCTACAAAGATAACCTCCTCTTCTCCTCAGTGTCCTCTTCCCTTCAACACTGTCCTTTAAGCTGGTGGGCAAGCCCTTCCCTCTTCCCTTCCTCCACCCTGTCTTTTTCTGCAGCTGCATTTATCTTTAGGAAAAGAAACGACAAAGAATAATCGTGTTTCCCATGTTCTGGCACACATTAGCGATTTAAGGCTTTAGGGCCCAGTGAGGGGATTTTAATTTGCTTTTAAGTTTTAGGCAGTGAAGTTGATGAAAATCAATAAATCATTAAGTTCACATATTTATAAATAGTTCTCATACTGCTGTCAAACTGCCCCGATGCCGATAATTGCTGATGCTCTCTGGTCCGCGCCTCCCTCGGCTGGCCGTACTTAGTGCCTCAGAAAAACAAACGGGAATGCAAAATCAAGCTCCCGAACAAAATACTCTCCAGCCCCACTCCCATCTCCCCGCCGCAAGGATGTGCCCCCCCGAGGCCAGAGCAAGAGCAAAGGTCTGCAGCGCTGAGAGCGGGCGAGGAGCTGCCTCGGGAGACGCCGGCGAGGCGGGCAGAGCCCGCGGGCAGCGATGGGAGAGCCGGCATGCGCCCACGGCACTGCAGCTCGGGCAGGACCGCAGCAGCAACCTCAGGGCACCACCGTGGCCCTGTGTGCCGGGGGCGAGAGGAGAGCGCTCCGGCTGGGCACAAGCACAGCCCGCGGCACGGCCACCAACCCGCGGCACGGCCACCAACCCGCGGCACGGCCACCGCCCCAGTGCCCGCCGCAGAGGGGCCAGTGAGGAGGAACTTGCCTGTCCCGATGATCCTCTCAATTTTAATGCTAGCGTTATCCAGCTCTTTGGCAAAGAGGTGCACGGCCTGCATGGGGTCTTCACAAGTGTCGGGGTCGATGTACGTCCTCCTGGTTGGTACTTTAACTGCAGGGAAGCAGGAGAGGCACAAAGCGCGTGTGAGAAAGGCTCGGCAGAGTGCCTCCCCCGAGAAGCACTCTCGCAGGTTATCCATCTTCAGGTCTGCCAGCAGGACTAACTTGCCACCTTTTTATACACAAAGCCAAAGACTCAGCTTTAAGGAAATTTAAGGAAATCTTTAAGCAAAGAAAAAAACTCAGTCTCTAGGAAATTTCCTGTGGGATTAAATGAACCTAATCGCTCTGCTCCACTGCCACAACCTCTGGGTCAAAGGAAAGCAGCTCCTTCACCCTCATGCAGCTCCCCCCAGGACTGAGCCTGTCTGTCTCCTGTGCTAATCCTCGAGTATCCCAACCATCTCCGTTCCCAAGACCTCTGTAAGAGATAATTATAATAATGAACAACAGCCATGTTCCAGGTCCCCTCGATTAGCAGCATGGGCAGCAAAATACCACCCACAGGCGGCTACCATCTGCTGCACGGCGAGCACGTCCAGGAGAGCCGTGCGGAACGCGGCTGCAAAGCTCCAGAGGGGACACAGCCGCCTGCTTCCTGGGGCTTCCGCAAAACCCTAACTCACATCTCCTGAAAACAAACAGCCAAAACAACGGCCGAAGCACACCAGCTCTGCCGCTCGCTGGGCCCCTACTAGAGCACTGCCGCGTCTCCTCTCCCTGGGCACGGCAAGGGGGACGAAGGATGCTTTGCACGAGCTGCTTGGCCCGTCCAGAACCAGCGCGTGGGCAAACGGCAGAGCCAGACTGCTCCGGGAAGGGGTCACACCACGCAAGGATTCTCTTCCACCTCGGCTCCATTCGCCTTCCCAAGAGCGGGCGGCTGCTGCGCTCCCCTCGCTCTGCACAGAAAACCTTCGGCAAACCCCCAAGGGCAGCTCAGCAGCGTGAGGCCCTTCAAAGCCAGGTGAAACGGCCAAGCTGCATCTGAGAAGCACGCAGGCTCTACTGCTTCTGAAATGCTTCAGGGAGCAGGAGAGCATGTGCGCGCTTCACAGGCATATGCCAGGAATCAAATAAACTCGTCATTCCTGACATCTGAATTTCCTTTGACAACTGTTGTCTGTAAAATTATTACTGCTCGCTAATCAAGAGTAGCCCCAGAAAACAAAGCCGTATCCTCATGCAGCCGTTTGTGTAAAGCTGACAGAATAATTCATATGCCCCGTGGAAAGCTGAGAGCGTCCCCATTTCCTTCAGCGCGGCAGTGACCTGTGTGCGAGCAGGACGGACACTGCCTTATGAAGCTGCCAAGCCCGCCGTCCCCCGAGAGCCGCGCTGCGCAGAGCCCCTGCTCTGGGATAACACGGGATGACAACACTTCAAAAGCAAGGACTCAGGTCTGCTTTATGGGGAGCTGCGTTATTAACGGCAATAAACACAGGGATCCCCACACAGTCGTACCGGCCACAGTGGCCGGGCGTCACTTACAATGGAAGTACAGCTCCTCGTCCCCGTCCTGGCTGGCTTTGCTGTACCCACACTGCCTGCAACGAGAATGAAGATGCACACCGTTATCTGGGCAGCGGCCTCTCGCTGGCTATAAGAGCCTCAAGAGGCAGCGCTCAGGAACGGTGTCCGGCCCCACAGCAGGAGGAGGCAGCGGGCGGCTCAGCCCAGCTCCCACGCGCTCCCCAGAGCCCCTCCTGCGGGGGCTGCCCCTGCCCCAGCCCCACACCTCCTCGGCCCGTGCCCCGGCTCAGCCGCAGCTCCGCTCACCTCCTCCAGACCATCACGCCGATCACCATGGACACCAGCACCGTCAGCCCCGCGATGGCCACCACCGCGATGATGAGGACGGGGTTCTGCTCGCTGGAGGCCACCGTCACTGCGGGAGGGAAGCAGAGCGGGTCAGCAACGCGCCCTGGGGCGAGACCATGGCATGGGGCAGCCCCGGCCACTGCTCCCAGTGCCGCCCTGCATCCTCCAGCAAGGCTGTGGGACGGTTCACCCACAGCGCCAGGCTACTTTTCACCACACTCACAACAATTCACATTCTGGTTCCGTTTTAAGAGCTCGAGCTGGTGCAATCAGACCAAGGTGCAGAGCAGCGCTGCGGGCACAGATGGAGCAACCCCTGCGCTGCCACACCAGGAGCCTGTTCTGTTGGCGCTGAGGAAAGGTTCCTGTTTATCAGAGGGACATATTAACATTTACAGCTTACAAATAGTTTTCCTTCATCACGTTAATCCCTTCCCTTCCTGCTTTTGCAAACGGGGGTATTAGAAAGCTACATCCTATATAAAATTTTTATTGGCTTCAATTCATTCTGAAAACGTCTTCTGTGTGGCAAACGGATGCAATTTAAAGCCCTGTTAAACACAATCTGTGAGAGCTGTACTGAGCCAGCCGTCTCGGGGCTTTCATTGCTAGCCAGGGTGGGTTATTAAGCTGAAGCCGTACCATCTCTCCAAGCTCTCTGTTAGGCAGTGAAATAAGATGCTTCTGGACTATAGTTATGAATAGAGACTGTGAAAAGGAAAAGCCCCAGCAAACACCACCGATGCTGGCTGACCGTGCTCAGCCAAGAGGCGAACAAGCCAAGCGCCTCATGAGCCAGGACAGCAGCGGGGGTAAGCAGCCATCTCCCGTCCGGGCCACACATCCACGGCCAGCTGGATCTCCAGGCCGGCCTCGCCTCCGCTGCTGCAGCCCGCACGGCCGTCCCGTCTCCGCAGCATCCGCTGTGGGCTGCACAGCTTCACAGACCGGGCAGGATCCACCCTCAGCAGTTGCGCCGGCAGGGACCGATAGCGGCTCCCTGCCGGCACCTCTTTGGCGGCCACACGAAGGGGACCTGGTGAGATCTGTTCCAGCACCAACATCACGCCAAGGCAGAACAACCCCCCACTCACTCTGGCTCTGCTAAGCAATTTCTAGGGCAATATCAGTCAAAGAGCAGAGACTCTGTCCCCAGCCTGCGCATGAGAGAGCTGCCAGAGACCGGCTGCCCTCACGGCTGCGGCGCTGAGAGGAGTGAGGACAGACACCTCCAGGACAGGCAGGCCAGCAGCAGCAGCCTTGTTAAAATCAAATACAAAAATGCAATTAGAAGCAAGTCCTGGGAATGACCGGCTCTAAAATGCAGAGCAGCAGAACCAGAGGAACAGATGCTGCTCCACGAAACCAAGAGCATCTGGGGCAGCAGCAGTGAGCAGCAGCGTCCCCACGACTCAGCTCAGAGCTCCGTGTGTGCAGGTGTATAAGAGGCGACGAGCCTCGCCGACACTTACGCTCTGCCAGCGTCTCCACTTCAATACTAGGGCTGTAGTTTCCGTAGTCCGGTGAGGAGGATGTTCGGATTTGGAAAATATAGAGGGTTCCAGGCTTCAGGTTATTGACCGTCACGGCCGTTGATGTGGTCTTCACAGTTGAGTAACTCTGATCTCTCTGATCCTGTGAAATAATGAGATACCCGAGATCTAGCCGGACTGACAGCTGCGCCACGGAGCAGCACAGCACAGCTGTACCTGCGCCTCACCTCTGGGTCCCATCAGGACAGTCCATCTAAACATAAAACCTTCAACAGAAAGAATACATTTACTAGATGTCTCATTAATAGAAATTACACAGAAAGGTCACATGAAATGGCAGATGGAGCCTGATGATGTGCTATGAAGACAGGCAGAGGACGAGGAGGCGGGGAGCGGCTGTGCCACCCCGCACGGCTCCTCTCCTGCCCCCCTGCCCCGGCGCTGGCGCTCGGCTGCCGGCACCGTCCGGCCCCTTCGCGCTCCCCTGCTGCGGCCGCTCGAGCCCTGGCGCAAATACGCGTGTGTTAACACGTGCTGAGTAACCAGAGCCGGCAGACGTGTTCACCAACAGTCCTGTGCCCTGGGATTTTATTCACTTGCCCAGCGACCTACAGATCCCTCTGCTTCGACTAAGGGAGAGCGGGACGGGCAGCCTCCTCCTGCCGCCGCTGCTGGAGGTGGTGAAGGCAGGGCAGGCTCTGCCCGGCCAGGCGGCCGGTGGGACCGCTGGGCCACTCGCCCCACTCGTGCCACAGCAGCAGTGAAGCTGCACCCTTGCTGTGCCCAGGGACCAGCCCCGAGGAGCGTACTGGCCCCGCGACCCGGCACTGGCGCAGGCAGTGGCTGTTCGTCGCGCTGCTCCCAGGGCCGGGGACATCGCTGGAAAGAGTATTTTCTATTTGATACGTGTTTCCCCTTGAATCTCCATAGTTAAAGTAAGTCTTTAAAGCAAAGATTAGGAAATAACTCGATTTTCATGTCAGCATCAAGAGCCTCATTTCAGTCTATAGTTAGAATTCCCTACCCGAGCAGGACGTTTCCTCATTTCACATACCCTCAGTATCTTGTTGCTGCACCCATTTGCACAGGAATTACTGTCTCGGGCTTCAGCGTTCGCCCTCACCCACAGATTCCTCCTTTCAAATCTATCACATGCTGGAAATCACATTAATATGAATCAGCTTCAAGGTAGCTTGTTTCTAAATACAGAACACCAACATGTCACCTGCACAGTTTGCTTGACATGTAATCAGTTTCATAACGAGCCTGAGCACACGCAGATAAGGTAATTTGCGGAACTGTGTCATAAACTGCATTTATTTTGATTTAGAGCATTGTCCCTGCTCTCTGCCCAGCAGTATCTCTTCTAAAATTCTCAACTCACCGCACCCGTCAAATACAGCAGCTATTTTTACAATTAGGAGACTGTCATAGAAGTGTTTGCTTGTGTCCCCTCCTGTGTGGAAGACCACTCACAGCTCACTGAAGTCACGGGTTCGGTGGCCCTCAGTCCTAACCCAGTGAAGACCACAAGGTCCAACACTTCCCCAGAGAGCAGGCTATGAATACAGGTGTCATCTCGTCACAGATTTAGAGGTCCCGTATGGTTTAGCAGTCCCTGTCTAGCTGGCTAACAGCAAGCACCCAAACCTCAGATTTCTGATGTCCTTGAAAAAAGCCATCCACTGCATTAGAAACAAAAAAAAGGATGAATGAATGAAAATTATTAGCTTTACTCTTTCTCCCAGCGAGATGTCAACATTAGAACTGGATGAAATCTTGCTGCACAGATTGGGGGGGGGGAACCACACTAATTAACATAAATTCTACAAATAATCCAAATTTCCTGTAACTTGCATAAGCAGATTACATAACACTGTCAGAGGAGAAAAGACCCTCTTGTCCCCCATTTGAAGCGCTCCTCTTTCAGCTGCCAGTAAAATCTTCACACCAGCACCGTCCGCGGGCACACACGCCCTCCCTCTCCCTCCGCTCAATCTTCACGCGGCGGATGGCTGACCGTGACTGTCACCGGCGGCACACGCAGCACCGCGCTCCAGAGGGACGGACCCGGCTGGAACGGGAAGCACCGGGGAGTCGGCCGGAGCACGGCCGAGTGCCGAGCCGGCCCCCAGAGCCTACCTTCTCGTAGTACTTGACCTCGTACTCTGTGCCGTTGGGGGTCGGGAAGCCCGGCTCCTGCCACGACAAGGAGACGCTCTTCTGCTCAACTTTATCCGTGCGGATGTCGGTGACAGGAGTCGGCGCTGAAAAAGCAGAGAGGAAAGCAGCCGGTGACCACGATGCTGCCGGGGGCAGAGCATCCCCCCTGCTCCAGCAGCGCACCCCATGCCCTCCCTGCGGCCGGCGGCACCCAAATCCGCCCCCACCAGCCCAGCACAGCCGGACAGAGCCCCGGGGACACGGCCAGTGACACTGCGTGCCACTACACTTTGGTCGCTTCGGTTCTGAACAGCCAAGACAGTGCAACCAGGAGATCACACGTCACAAGGCATTTTATCTCCGTCCTCACATTCATCTTGGCTGCGAGTCCCACGTCAGCACGAACGCGTTCAGTGGTTACTCCACTTCTGCTTCTGCCCTGTGATGGCACAGTAAAAACTTTCACAATTCAAACAGCTGAAGAGCGTATGTGCTGCTCCTGCACATACCAGAGCCCCCTCTCTGAATCAGGACGAACTCCAAGCTGGTGATCATCCAACAGGAGAAGATGGTGGTGAAAATACACCAGCTTTGTAAGCTGTGGGCAGCTAGTAACACTCTGTCCAAAAACAAGCAAAAACCCCTAATTTCACCCTCCACCCACAGTGCCATGGAGGGGTCTGAGCGCCGGCTGCCATCCAGTGCTCTGAACCTGCTGCCAAGGATTTCTGGGAAATGCAAAATACAACCTTTGAGCAGCGGGGCTTGTAGGACACACCAGGGCTTCTCCAGCCGCCCTGGCACAGGCTCTGCCCCACGCCACTGGGAAGAGGAGAGAGCTGCCTGCCCTGCCTGCTGCCAAACGCCGGCTGCGCCGCAGGAGCTGGCTCTTCGTTTCTAGTTAGCACATGCTCCACGCTGAATCTTCCTCCCTGGCATGTGCGCTCCCATTTAGTTCATCTCACCATGCAAGATGCACTTGCCAACTATTCCCATTTTAACCAGGTTTGGCTCCAGGCGAGCCGACTTCTCCAGCACGCGGCAGGCAGCTCGCTGTCCCCAGCTATCCACAGGCTCTCCACCCGACACTGACGCCTTTGCTGTTTGCGGTGGCAGAGGAGGGTCTGACTGCTTTACCCTGCCGCACTTGTCTCTGCTTTCCCAGAGCCTCCTCCGCACCGTCTCCTCCTCTGACCACCTTCTCCTGCCTTCCAGCCGCTGAGCTGCGCTCAGTGCCCGTACGGCTCCCGCGGCTGACGGGCAGCGGCACCGCCTGCACCGGGCTCCCCGCCTGCAGGCAGCATCCCAGCAGCTCTTCCAAAAGCCTCTGCCTCCCGCACCAGCAGAAAGCCAGCGGGACCTGCCAGACTGTCTGCAGCATCTCAGGAGCCGGCCAAGGACGCGGCATCCCCCGACTGCCCCGAGCAAGGCAGCAGCGGCTGCTCGGGATGTGCTGGGACATCGGCGTCTTTGCTGCAGAGGATGCTGTTCAAGACAGATACTAAGTATTTAGTAGGAAAAATAAACTTTGTACCTGGTACCTTGATAAAAGCTTGATTGGAGCCCCTTGTTCTGCTTTGGGTTGATTAGAGAGAAAATGAGGATTGATTAGAGAAACTGGCCTCCCCAGTGGCTGAACATGCCAAGTAAAGTCTTCACAGCTCTCCTGGGGCAGTGCCACAAGCTGTCCTGGTCGGAGGGCAGAAAGTCTCCTCTCTGGATGAGGAGGGAATAGGGAATGGCAAAAAAGCCTCCCATAACGTGGCTCTGAGCTGCCCAGGCTGCTCCCAGCAGCCCCCAGCCTGGCTGCGGCTGGATGGCACAGCCCTGGCACAAGAAGGCCGGTCCCCGCGTCACCCCGGTAAGCACCAGGGGCCAGAACGCACCAGGCTGAAGGGGCTGCAGTCACCGATTCACCCGTTTACACCAGCGGCCCGGCAGCAGGCACAGGGAAAGCTGCACAGGGAAACCGGCAGTTTCTAGCTTGTCCCTCTGCTCCATCACATCAGGACGTTTGCTGGACCCTGACTGTCCCACCGGGACTCCTGTGGAGAGAAACAAGGCCCTGGAAAGTAAACTTAAGTATCTGTGAAATTTTGTATTTATTACTTAGCTCATTAATCTCTGCTGAAGAAAAAAGTCCTCCTGATGTTTTATTCATGATGATTTGCTGCTTGATTCCTTCAGCTCCTGCTGAAGGAGCGGGAGGACCCGAAGGGCACCCGGGAGCCCCAGCGCCGATGCCAGCTCACGGCCCCTGCCGCAGCCTGGCTGCGCGTCACCTGGCACTTCAGAAATCATTCTCAGAGTAAATACCCTGGCCCCAGAGCTGCCTTTAAGGGGATATTGAATTGTCCTCATATAAAGAAGGGGGAGACAGTTCACCGCAGCAGCACGAAGCACGGCAGAAAGGTTATTAACGCTCCAAGCAGGACGCGAGCCCCGGGCGGCCGCACCACAGACCCACAGCACAAACGTGTGCTGAGGTCTGCCTCCTTCTTGGGGTCAAGGTGAGAGACAGGGCTACAGAGACCTGCACGGGCGCCCACGGGGCGAACCTCTCCTGCCCACGGCACCCCGCCAAACACCTCGCAGCTTTCGGACCACCCACAGTTTTTGCCCACACTTTTCGCACAGGGATGCCTGCGATTCCTCCAGCACGGCAATCCCGCGGTGCTGCCATCCTCCTCGCACTGCTCNAACCGCCAGCACCCGCAGCACCCGCAGCACCCGGCTGCAGCAAAGGTTCCCCTCCTCTGCCAGAGACCTTCAACCCTGCCAGTACCAGCAAGAAGTCCTGTGGCCTCTTGTGGCACTTCAAACATCAATAATATGACCAAATTTGCAGCAGTTTGGCACACTTTCGCTCCAAACCCTGCAAATTCCTCCTTATTCCCACTTCAGAGCCAGGTTTAGGCTAGCACAGGCTGTAACGTGGCATTTGCTGTTGGGGAGGGGCGGTGAGAAGGGTTTTCATAGGTAAGAAGCATTTCAACAAGATGAAAAGAAAAAAGCAGAAATATTCTCAACTTCCTTCATCAGTGTCACAAACACACACGAACCCACGTGCACAAACAGAAACGCTCACGGGCACGCTCGCGGCCCTCGTCGCTGGGGCAGTGGGGTAATCCCCACCACGAGCCCGTGGCCTCCGCAGGAGTGCACATCACTGCGTATTTAACGAAATGACAAGTGACACCAGCGGCTGAGGCCAGCCTGACGCTTAACTTGGGTTTTGCTCCTGTAAACTCAGTTAAGTGCTCCTCGCTGTTTTATACGATTCCCATCAATAAAATATCACACAGGTGCCCTCCTGGATCTCTGAATCTAGCAAATGGACTGAAGAAACCTGAACAAGTGGTCCTGACTGTTAAACTCATGAGGAAAAATCACACTCACTTAGTGATGGGCTGTAGAGCAGAACCCATGGTATGTGCCAGAAAAGCAGGCACTACCCTCAGACATGTTTAAAAGGGATTAAAGAAAATCACACAGACTATAAAGCACTTCACACTGTGAAAAAAAAATGTGTTTCCCATCAATATTTTAAGCTCCCCTAACATTGCCTCTATTCTGAAAAAGCAAACATTAAATTATTCACTGCTTTGCCTGATTTTATAAACTCCACTCCGTTGTATGTGGGTTTACGCCTCTTAATTAAGCAGTGTAAAAGCAGAAAAGGCATAAAACCAGCTGCAGGCACCGCGTCCCTCCGCTGAACGACCCGCTGCACCCGCCACCCGGAGGGGGCCCTTAGAGAGGGAGAGCGGCCAGCACAATGCGGGAGTCGATGCCGGGGTGCCTGCAGCCCGCGCAGCGGGAGGAGCCGCGCTGGCGCCCCGCCGCCTGCAGGAACACTCTCCCCGCACATTTCCGAGCTGACAGACACGCAGCAAACACGAGCAGGCCACAACCCGCCTGCTGCTCCCTGCACGGGGCGAGGGGCAATCGGATGGACAGACCGTGCCATTGTCCCCAGACCCCTCTGCCATCCTGCACCACGTGCTGCCCACGCTGGGGACGGCCGCACCGCTGCCCTCCGTCACTGGTTATTAACACCCCGACACACAAACCGCACTGGGCACCGTCCCAGGCTACTCCTGCCCCACGGTCCTTCTTTCCAAACCAGACAAGCAGCCCCATCCGTTACTGCACAGCCCTTCCAGGCCCGGTTCTCGCTGCACGGAGGGCGAAGACCCCACGAGCGCAGACCCTCGCCCCGGGGGCAGCTCGTCCTGTGCCCCCCGGCCGGCGCGGGGCTGGCGGTGCTGCACCAGCGACGCGCACGCGCAGAGCCATCTACTTCAGAGGACCTAATTCAGCACAAACCACTTCCCCATGGTCTTGGGAAGGAGAATGCATTTCGGCACTAGCTGCATTATTAATCTGCAACAGATTTAAAAGCCCTTTAGGATAGGAGCCGATCCCTGCCGGGAATATAAATGACATCGTCCCGGCGTGTACATTTACATAGCCAATGCAGCCCTACTCCTGCAGGTAAACAGCTCCGTTCCCTCCTCAAACACTTTTATTTAGTCCCATGCTGGGGCCAGATTAGAAAAAACACAGTATTAATTTTGCATCCCGCAGACTAAATAGCATCTTTCCTTTTCTCCTGCAAATACAATGAACAACGGCTAATTCCCTCTTGTGACTGCTGAAGGGGAAGGGCAGTGCGAAGGCTGCACTCAGAGCTATATTTAGAGGAGCAGGGATCTGACAGCTAAATAGGGTCTTGTTTCTTTATTTAATTTTTCCCCTGAATCTGCATATCTGCAGCCAGCACTCCCCTGCTGCTGCAAATGACCTCCGAGACCATCGCATCACAGCTGCTGGGGAAGTCACCGCTGCTTCAGGCATCCCCGAAGTCTCCCTTTCTCCGCATCTCCGTCCTCATCAGGCACTTCTGGGATGGGCTCCCATGACGAGGGGCTCCAGGGCTCAGGACTTGCTGGAGACGGCACGCTCCGCAGAGCGGCTCCGCAAGCCGTCCGTGCCAGCCACGGCCCCGCGTCCCGCCTGCACAGGGTCCCCTCCTGTGCACAGCCCTCCTCGCAGCCGGGGGCTCTCTCCCGAGAGGGTTGTTAGAGGCAAACCAGACTGAGAAGCCGTCTCCCCAGGACATGATCTTCTTCCCCTCTTTGGCGATAGGCACAGGTCAGTCGTGACTCCCTCGTTGCCCACAGTGCCAAAGCCAGAGGACCTGCGCCACCGGGGCGCCTGCGGGAGGAGCAGCCCCAGCCTGGCACTGTCCCCGGGAGGGGACACCTTCCGCAGCAACAAACTCAAGTGTTTCATGAAACTTCCCGAGCCTCAGCTGCTCAGCTAATTCTGAGCCACCATCTGCATCCGGAGACTTGACAGCTCGACAAGAGACATTGATTTTGAACAGATTAATCATGCCATATTCTTTAAGCATATTTCAGTTCCTTCAGGAGTACGCAGTGTTGAGTAAGGGGCTGAGGCTCCCGCTTACCCAGAAGAAAAGCCGTATCCCACAGATGAACGGCGAAGGCACGGGTTGGTATCACAGATTTGTCGCTTCACTCCCTACAGAGGACGGGGCACCCGTGGCCCGTCCCCCCCAGCCTCTCGTCCCCCATCCCCTTCAGACCAGGCGAGCAAGCAGCTCCTGAGCACCGGTGCCCCTGCCCTCTGCCCGACACGAGCCTCTGGAGGAACAGCTCGTTATTAGACCTCGTTAAGCTCACCCCTCCCTAGCTTGTACGCTGGCTCAGGAATAGCCTGAGCTCAGGAGACACAAGATCTTCCCAGAGCTAAATCCATCCTTGAACAGCAAAGATCCTAATGAGGAATGACACCTCCACTGAAGAGCAGTCTGCGGCACAGCATCCGCCCAACGGATTCACAGAAATTATTACATGAGGGAAGAGAAAGCAACAACATGCACAAAAACATTTGATCAAATGGTGGGAAAATTATTTATAACAAGATCAAAGTTTAATCTCTTCAGATGAAATTGTTGGCCAATTCCTGCCACGAGGTATGTGAGGATCATCTGTCTCCATTAACTGTGGCTTGGCAAAGGGATTTCATGCAAATTAATAACGTAACCACAGAGGAACAGACAAGGACACAACAAGCCAGAGCTGATTTTCCTTAGGCACAGCTACAACTGAGGAGGGATCAAACCCCTCCGGGCAGCCCGCAGCGCCACCCGCACAGGCGGGCTGGGTGCTCGCTCCCCCTCACATGAGGGAACAGAAATGCGAGACGGAAAGCGGAAGGGGACACTTACAGCAAGAAGTTGTGCCACAGACCGGCATAGAAGAGAGATGAAATCAATATTTTTTGTTTCCAAGGACAGCCAATATTTGAATTACCTATTTTAAGGAGAGGTTTTTGTGAAGGGGCTGAAAACATTGCTTCTTTGAAAGCACTTCTTTGTGATTTGTAAATTCAAACTGCAGCTGGATCACAGAGCAGACCCGTCCCTTCAGAGCCCAGGCTGTCACCACGCTCGCTGCTGGGGGACACAACGGGGCCACGGGCTGCTGCGGCACAGCCAGCTCCTTGCCTCCCCGTAGCACCAACCAAAAGCCCCTCCAGAGTGTTGCAGGTCGGTCTGCATCTCCCCCTCCTGCCTGTGCCGCCGTGCTGCCACCACCGCTGAGTGCCACCGGAGCAAACCAAGAGGAACCGGTGCACTGCCGCAGCGTGGGGCAGGCAGAGCCTGAGGACGGTGCCCACGCCACCTCCAGCCCCCATGTCCTCCCAGCGATGGAGGCACAGAAGCAGCCGCTGAGACGGCTCCCCACACACCCCAGAGGTGACATGTGAGCGTAAGACAGCGCAGGCAACTGTTTTCTTGGTGCAATGGGGGCGAGGCACTGCTCGCCTTCAGTGGTCACGTGTGCTACACGGCAGCCGTACCTGCGAGGCCGGTGGAGACGTTGACCTCGGCGTACTGCTGCCCCGACAGCGGGCTGATGCCTGAGACGCCGTTGACGGCCGCCACGCGGATGGTGTAGTTGACATGAGGCAGCAGGTTCACCAGGGTGACAGTCCGGTCCACGAGCCCTGTCTGCTGCGGCACGAAGCCCACGCCGCTGCCGCACTGCTCGCAGCGGCCCCGCAGAGCTGCCGGGCACCGGCCACACCACAGGCTGTAGGTCAGGTCGCTCCGGCCGCCCGCGTCGGCAGGGGCACTCCACTCCAGGACCAGCGACGACTGCCGCAGGCTGTAGACCAGGTTCCTCGGGGCGGTGGGCGGACCTGGGAGCAGAAGAGGGTCTGTGCACAGGCACTGGGACAGCAGGGCGCTGCCTGGGGGCGACAGTGAACCTACGGGTGCCCTGGGAGCAGCAGCACGGGCACCGGCAGCCGAGCAAGAGAGCATGGCCCCAGGCAGCCACAGCTCGCGGCAGCGCAAGGGGACATGGCCGCAGCGATGCATGCGGCACAGCAGGGACATGGAGGATCCCGCCAGAGGGACATGTTACACACAGCGAGCCACAGCTCACACAGCACGTGAGAAGTACCCAGCCGGAGCGGGCACCTCCCCGGGGCTCGGTGGCCAAGCGGCCGGGTGCCCCGCTGCCGGCCAGACAGTGCCCAGCCGCGCGCGCTCGGGCAAAGTGGGAGGGTTTCTCATCGCTGTGCAGGCAGCTCCACGGCATCCATCACTGGAGTAGCTGGGGTCCAATCCAATTAACTAGAGGCTATTTAATTAAAATCTGTGAACTATATTGACTAAACGACTGTGCCCTAGTTTTACCGGGGAGTTTGCAAGCCCGACCGCGCATCTGTCTCGTCAGATTGCAGCCTCAGCCTGCGAGCTCCGTGGCGCAGACAGAGCCCCTCCATCCCCTCCCCACCACAGCAGTACCCCAGTGCAGACTGGGACCCCCAGGGACATGCGTGCCCAGGCGCAGCTCCCACACGCCTGGACACCGTGCCGCAGGGGACAGCCCCAGCAGGCTCCCGGGCACCCGCCTGCCTCTGCGCTGCAGGACAGACCCAGCGTCTGGATCCCCGTTTCCTCGCCTTACAGAGAGATGCCATTTCAGCGAGACGTACGCGTGCAGGAGGCAGATGGTGGGTCTGACGGGGACCTGGAGTAGTTCTTCTGGCACGAACAGAACGTGGAGGCTTCCTCATGCGTGAAGCTGTGCTCGGGGCAAGGAGAGCAGAGAGCGAGACGGAGGGAAGGCTTGTAAAATCCAGGAAGGCAAGCTGAAAACACAGAGAGAGGGAGTTACGGGAAGAACACCACAAGGTGAATAGGGGACATGTTCCATGACTGCATTTCCCCGTTTCCCGGGACATCCTTTGCCTACCACTGGCCAGCACATACCACCCCCCAAGCTACCTTCCCCGAGCGCCTGCGTGATCCAGGCACCAAGAGATGTGCCTTTGGTTTGACCCAGAATGGACATCTGGGTGCTGTGGCTCTGCACTGACGTCCAGGCTGCGGGACTCTTTCAAGGGGCTGGAGGGATGGTCAGACATCAGCTGGAGCAACGCGGGAAGGGAGCTGGAGGGTCTGGAGGGACATGGGGGACGAGGTGGCTGCAGAAAGGTGTAGGATATGGAGAACGCATGGCTTAGGGTTTAGAGTCAGGTGAGCAGAGCAGAAATGACATGGCAGCCACAGCAAGATGCAGCAACATCCCCAGAAGGGGAGAAATATTGAAAACGGAGAAGTTGTAGACCTCATCAGTCACCAGCGTTTCATATACAAACCCAAGCCACGCGGCCGTGTCACTGGCAGCTACCGCTTTATCAGTGGATTATACAGTAGTCACCACAGGCAGTGAAGTTCAACAACAGCAGTATAAATTTGCTTTTATAGGCCATACACAGGCTTCCCTTATCCCTTGAAAAGTACCGCTGATACACAAACAAGTAATTCACATGCTGGTCAAGGGTTTGCTTGATCTTTACTACAAGCAGCCTACAGGCGATACCCCGAGCAGGACACCCAGCAGCCAGTTCTGCAGGAAAGACTTATCACTTTACAAAAACAACCAAAAAACAGCTGCAAAACTCCATAAAGCAGTTTGCAACAGCTTCAGTTTGACCCTAACACATCTGAAAAGGATGCAGGCTGCAAACAAGCGTGTTGTTGGCGGGCGCGCTGCGCACACCTCCCGCCTGCGCAGTGTCCCCCGGGGCTGGCAGCGCCTCGGCGCGGAGCAGGGACCCCAGCAGGGCCAGCCACAGGGGCAGGAGTTTGTCTCAGCTGGGTTTCAAGCCAAACAGAAGCACTCACGTTTTGCTTGGCTGCTTCATCTTCTTGGTGTTGTGCTGCTGTTGGCCACCCCTTCCCCAGGTCCCTGAATATTTAAACTTAATCACTCGTAAAGTTCCTAGATGAACCGCTCCACTAACACAGTCCCCTCTTATCATTTTTAAGGAGTTGGCTGCTGAGACTGTTCCTTTTAAAGCAGATTATTCCAGTGCACTCTGGTTCATTAATTTTTAGCATGATATAAAACTGGCAGCTACAGCTGTGATCTGAGGACTAAGCACTAGACACAGCACAGGATGGAAAGGATCCTTCCCTGGGATGCTGAAAACGGGTGAACATCTAAAGGGAGATTATTTCATCTACCGCAAGATCTTCAGAAGTTCCGTGCCCTGCAGTCACACACGGGGAGGGAGCGCAGCACCGTGGCTGAGGTTTGTGCTCCCTGCGGCCCCTTCACACGGCAGACAGCAGCTTGGCAGAGCTGCGAGCAGCAACGCACAGCAGATAATTTTGCTCTTCTTACATTACAGATACAGCCTTTCAAGAGCTGCCTCAAAGCCTTGCTCCTTGCCAGACAAGATCTTGCGCTGCCATACCACCCAAGGCAAGCACAGCCGCAGATTTGGCCTCCTCAAGCCCATTCCAGTCTTACCCAAGTAAGGAAGAGAGGCTTTCTTGTATCTGGAATGGAAATTGCAACTTTCCAACTGATGTGGACTCAACGGTACATTTCTATAGCAAAACTGAAGAGTTAAATTGTTAAAATGGAGAATAAAAAAATCCAAAACTTTTAAAAAATGAGGGAACCAAAATTAGCAGGTTATTCCTGGGCCGCTCTTGGCTGAGGTTCCTAGCTGAGCTGGACCAGACAAAGCACTTCCACGCATGCTGCTGTCGCCCAGACGCGAAGTGCAGCCCCACCGGTGGGCTCCGGCCAGCTGAGCTGGTGACCGAGCTGGACACCGGGACCCCGCAGCGGCCACCAGAGAGACATGGGCGTTTGGGCGCTTGTCTGCCTGACCTGCCTGCGATGTCGGCACTGGGTGAGACGGCCCACGTCCCAAAGTCCCCGCTGCTCTCACTGGCTGCCAGGGCAGCCCAGACCCCTTCACCGGCTGCCAGGGTCTGCCCGGCAGCTGCAGCATCCTCTTCTGAGAGCTGCTGCAGGAGGGATTTCTAGGAAACCATGTGTTTCTAGGAAGAAGAATTGACATTTGCTCCTTGATCTTGCAAACTCTCAGCAACAGCTGCTGCCAGGACAGGACTGCCTGCGGTCCTGCATTCACCTCTCCCGTCTCAGTCTGCACGCCCCAATGCCGGACAACGCAGGGACTGGACAAACACAACAGGGAAGTAAGATTAAGACAGCGAGCCACAATGCATAGTAAATGTCATTCCCTACCTAGGGTGCTAGATAAAAGAGGAAAAAACAGCAAATGTTTAAATTACTGCCAAAACAACCAGCTTCCTCCTTATATTTGAGAAACCAAACCAAAACTAATGTTACATCCATATAATGGAGACACTGTTTGCTTCTTCCTTCAGTTAGGCAGCACTGACCACAACACGGGGCAGAAATATCACCAGCCGCCCGCTAAAGACACCGACACCCCACACGCACAGGGCACAGCCGTGTCTGGAGAGCAGAAGCCCACGAGCACATCCCACCACAACGGAGGTGGCAGCCAGATTCCAACAGAGAAACCCAGCGCGAGCGTTGGGCGCTTGGAGGTCTCTGCTGAAAGAGCCCCCGACGGCGAGCACAACAGGCGCTGCGGCCAGCGCAGGAGGCAGAGAGCAGGCAGAGCCCCGGACCCCGCAGTCCCCGCGGGCTGGGGACAAGGTCTGCGCTCCCCCGAACACTCCAGCGTTCCCTCGCGGCTCTGTGGACTCCCAGTGCACGCCCAGAGCCGGCGCTGGTGCCGCCACTGAACCGGCGATTCTCCCAGCGGCTGCAGGACACGGGGAGCCGTGCACCCCGAGAGCGGAGCCGGGACGGGGCTCGGGGGCTTCGGCGCTGCACATCGACTGCCGCCTCTGTCAGCTCCGGCTCATCCCTCCCCGTGGGGAGAAGCCCATCTCGTTACGGCATCAAAGCCCGAACACTGACGCCAGATTCCTGCTCGCACCCTCTGTCAGGCAGAACAGAAAAATCAATCTTGTTTACAAACCTGATGGGACCCGAGCACTAAACCCAGAGCGCAGTGCCGCCAGTCCCGGATTTGAAGGCGAGCCTGACAGTCACATAAAGCTGACATCTTGTCGTAGGGAATTGAACGTTTTCAATTAGAAGCACCTTTTGGGCTGTTCCTCCCCATTTTCCAATAGCTAGAAGCAAGTTTACAGGAGTGCCTGTCAGAAGGTACGGCAGTTAGTAACGGTACGAAACGCCTCAATTTGCATTTCCCAGAAACACCGGCATCACGACCCGCGCGAGCGCGTCCCACGAGGGGCCCGGGCGCAGCTCAGCCGGTGGGCTTACGTGTTAATTTTGTTCTTTGGTTGTCTGAATCTTACACTTGAGAACAAAAGTGCCCTGGCACATGTGATGCATCATGCGCGCATCTCCGTTTCTTTTCTCAGATAAACTCCCACCCTCTCCCACCTCATCCTACGAGTGTTTTTCTTGGTCCCCAGCTGGTTTAGGTGTCCCTGTTATTTCGCAGTGCTCATTTTTGCAGTGGGTATGTGACAGCTCTCAAGAGATCAGGCCATCAATTTATAGAATGAAATTCTCTTTTTTGTACACTATTTTCTATCCTATTGCTTGTCCACCAGTACTACCGCAACTTAATAATTAAATAATAAAATTCAATAATACATTCTCCTAGAGCCAAAGAGAAGCAGCTGGATGGGTCAGACGGATTAATTGCCTCTCTCCAGCTCCATCATCGCTGCCCACACAAGCTACTCCTGCTCACCAGGCGTGCCTTGTTCATCCCTCTGACAGAGAGCGCACATGTTCCCTCCTCGATATAACACTGCATGCACGCACCATCGAAATATTAGCAGAACAAGCGACACGGATTTGTGCGGCAGCCTGGCAGATTACCCCGCAAGATGCACCCACGGGAAGGGTTTCTCTTACCGACCCATCTGCCGCAGCTCCTCGGGCAAGAGCGGACGGCTCTGTCGAGAGGAGAGGGCAACGTCCTCTCTCACGCCCAGTCTGTGCCGCAGGGAGAGCCGGCACAACTGAGGATGCAGAGTTGAAAAATGCACGGTTCCCTACTCTACTGGCACGGGACACCTTTAATTTCCCCTCCCCAGCAGTTCAGACACCTCCATCTCACGGCACCACGAAGCCTGCCAACTAGATGGCTCCCAGGCATCACCGTCCTCTCCAGCCAGGGACTCGGAGTCACAGCTCCGAGGATGCCGAAGCTTTTCCTTCTCCCGCAAGGACCTCAACGTTTTCTAAGCCGGTCAGCTGCGTGCTCAAGTTTTGGCTTAAAAAATGGCAGAAGAGATCCTGATTAATCGGCAAAAGGGCAGCAGAGCTTGAGCGGCTTTATCTTGTTAATCGATGAACAGTGATTAAGAGCGACTCACTGAGTGCAGCAAGTAGGACAACCCAAGCGCAGGGCGCAGGCGGTACAAGCTCCAGGGCTGATCGCGGATGCTGTTCAAGTGAAGCACGGCCAAGATTTTGCATGCAGCAGTAAAATGAAGTTATTAATCACCCGGCAGTATTTACCAGCTGGTCAGCAGCCTTTTACATCAACTGTTCCAGTGATGGGTATCTCGGACAATTAAGTTAACCTTTGTTTTCTTTTTGAAGAATGGAAACATTAACCACACTGACAAGCAGAAACTGGGACAGAGCAACTGTAGGACTTGCACAAAGTCACACAAGACAAACGGGACCAAGAACAGGACTGGGGTCCCTGGAGGTCCCAGCAGCACAATGACCGCACAACCCAAGACAGAAGCTGACCCTTAAGGACTCACAGCTTTCCTCTGCAAACGCTCTGCATGTTGGTTTAAACACACACACAAAGAAAAAAATTGGCTTTTAACCAAATAAGGGCAAACACCGCCCCAGACACATCGCAGGGTCCAGTAAAACCAAAAAAAAAATCCATTTCTTGCAGCTTACAAGTCTCTTCTAATTAAAAAGTGTTCAGCATTTTACAGAGGAAGGGGCCAAGACCTAAGTAAATACTGAAGCTTAGCATAAAATATTAAGAGAATGAGCACAGATGGAAGATTAAATACTAGGCTGAAATTGCTTCATAACATGGATTTAGGAATAAAGCTACTTAACCCAGACAACTTCATGTTAATGTTAACACTAAAATCAGGCAAACCCCATCGAACACACTTTCTGTCCATCTCCGTAGCTGGAAGAACCGTGTGCATGCAGTGTCCCCTTCTCCGCCTCTCCAGTCACGCTGTGCCGCGCCACAGACAGAGAAGGACGCGCCTGAAGATCCCACCCGGGGTGCAGTTCAGGAGGACCATTTCACGGACCGTTTCAGGACGCCACTCTGGGTCTGCACTTCTCAGCGCACCCCCATAAAACCAGTGACAGACCCCGACACGGTCTCCTCTCGCCTTCAGCCACGGTCCCCCTTCCCCACCTGGACCTGGACCTGGACGCGGGAATGGACCACCACGACTCTCGCACCCGGGCCCCGACCCGCACCACCCAACAGAGGTGCCACTTCCGAATGAAAATGTTATTAACGATTCTGCACATGCCAACACAGTTTCTGTTAAGAGTGACCACGGCGAGGCAGGACACCCAGCCGGGGCAGCCCGGCGGCGGGGCGAAGCGTCCGGCACCCACCCGGTGGTGGGGCGGAGGGGAAGGGCAGGGGCCGGCGGCGCAGCTCTGTGCCAGCACGGCCGCGCCAGCGCCTGGCGAAGACCACGGCCGTGTGTCGGCTCCTCTGGGCAGGAGCAGGATAAACCCCTCGCTGGCGGTGTAAGGCGTTCGCTGTCTCAGCGGCGAGCCCCAGCGACGCCCCCGTCGCCACGCTTACCCCTCCGTGCTGTCTGGTGTCATTCCCTCATACTGGAGTTTGCTGGTTTGTTTGCGCCCTCCTCAGCATTTAGCCTCAGTGCTTCTGATGGGTTCTGACTTTTTTTTTCCTCACCAACTGTCTCAGGTCAGCTTGTTGACCCACAAACCTTGCAGATATCTTCGAAGAAAGAAAAAAAAACACGAAGGACAGTGCCTGCATTAGCACTATTGAACTTCTTCATGTTGCTGAACTCCTGCAGATAGCAGAGGAGCCGCGTGCGTGCCTGCATGAATCAATAACGCCCGCAGCTTCACTCAAAACGCCTATACAGTCATTTATAATTAACACTACAACTCGGTTGTCTTCCAAAATCAATTCCTTTCCATTTTTTGTCATGAAATTGTATTTGACAAAGTTCATCTGCTTTTAACGTGTGTTAATTTTCTCTGCTGAAGCAGGCATTCATAAAAATGCTATTTAGGAAAGACAGCAGCTAGGGGAAACACGCAGCCGGCGCCAAGGGGGTGCCGCAGCGAGAGCCATTGCGGCACCCCAGCAGACCGACCGTCCCTCCCGGCGAAGGACAGACGCGGAGCACTGGGCCCCCCCGAGCTCTCAGACTTGCATCTGACCCTCCCCTAGCGGCGGTCAGACTTGTGATTGCAACCCTCAAAATATAGACGGGGGGAAAAATACAAGACAAAACTCTACCCCGTACTTATTACGGCACCAGCTGCGCTGGCGCCCAAACCAGAGAGCACCCCTCCGCGGGCAGGACGGCTCCTCCGGGAGCTCCCGCAGGCAGGTCTGCCCCGTCCCCCGTCCCAGCCCCTCCGCACTCGCGCCTCCCCGGGGTCGCTCTTCCCGGGGTCCTTCCTTCCAACACAGCCGCCCAGTTTTACTCCAGAAATGTCAGTTGTACACCAGCCCCCCGCAGAGCGCCCCACCTCCAGCGGGGCCGGTCTCGGTGCACCTTACCCCGCACAGAGAAGAGATGCGTCTGCTCCGCTGGCGAACGCAACTGGAGGCACACCAAGGTCTGCGCCAGCCCCTCCAGGCACCGAGGGGAAGAAGCCCTCTGCCCCCCGCAACACAGGCCAGGGCACGCACCAGGCACTGCTTCAACACCCGTTTCTCCTGTCTCTGCAAACTC
Source organism: Himantopus leucocephalus (assembly GCA_003993805.1). Taxonomy (NCBI): domain Eukaryota; kingdom Metazoa; phylum Chordata; class Aves; order Charadriiformes; family Recurvirostridae; genus Himantopus; species Himantopus leucocephalus. The sequence continues at coordinate 4,697,782 of RSEF01000023.1, read as the reverse complement.
ACCGTTATCATCGGTCGTATAAAGCAGACAGTTGTTCTCAGCGCGTCTCTCACGGGACCAGGCTAGCCCATCCAGCCCCCATCTATCTTAATTCCATTATCAAGCCAAGCAAGTCACGGGTTATCACGTTCCAAACATTTCATCAATGCTTAAGAGCAGAGGTGCGCAGCAGGAGGGACGGGGCAGCCGTCCCCATGGGGGCATGGTGCGATCAGCATCGGGGCGGGTGCCCCAGAAGGACGGCTGTCAGCGAGCGCACGCGGACAAGGACAAGTTGCCCAAACCCAGGCAGGGCACCTTGCGCAAAACACACCGGCAGAACAAGGATTCGGTGGTGTATTGAGCTGGCAAAAGAGCCTCAACAACAACTGTGCTCCGGTAATAGAGAGGCTCCTGTCTTCCCCTTCCATGCTGGGTTTGCAATCTTGCCTCGTCTTACTGCAAAAACTGTAATCAATACTTCTCAGGCAGAGAGCGGTGCCGTTACAGAGCCCCACTGTGAGGAAGGGAAAGAAATCGTGTCCAATCTCCGCGCCTGTGCGAGAGGGATAAAGTCAGCGCGAGGGAGAGATCAATGCAAGCACTGGATCGGGTCTCCGGTTCCTCTTACCTCGGTGCCTCGCCCGCCAGGACGGGCATTTCAGGCTGCGCCACTGGAGGGAATACAAAGGCAGCCTGTCTTTCCGCAAATTTTTTATTTTTTTCTTTTAATAACTGGTTTTCAATAATACTTCTCAGCAGCCTACAGTCCAACACGTTCCCAGCATCTCTGAAGCCTTTAGGACAATGCTACTCTATAATTTTTGCCCTTGTTAAATAATTTGAAGAGCACTGAAATGAAAACCTATGTCCAGAGGCTAGATCTTTGTGCATCTCCAACAATGAGCTCTTAATAGCTGAAATTAAATTCAGTGATTTAGTCCAGAAGAAAATTAAATACCCAAGAATATTTGGTAAGACAGTCTTGAACTATCTAAAAGAATGCATTTGCTTGAATTCAGCGCTACAGCAGTACTGAACTCATTGCTATTTATGCAGGAACGTTCCTCAAGGACATGCTAAAGCAGGCACATCCACTGAGCCAACTGCAATTTACTGTTGTCTCTTTCGGTTCCCTAATGCATCTACCAAATGATCCCCTGCAAAGGACTGACTGACCTGCGTCTCCAACGCACCCGGCTCCTGCCAAGTGTTTTATCTCATGCAAACTCCCTTCGCCGTGGGCAAGATGCGTTTCCCCCTGTATTTCAAGAGAAAAACCAGCATGTCCATCTAGCAGCCAGGTATCTATAACCTTAAGCCTGACAAGGATTCTGCAAACGAATTGTGATGCTTGTAATTTTCTGAGTAGTTTGCTCTAAAATTAAGTGTCATAGAGTAATTCGTGTCTGGCTCTGCCACAATTTCCATAGCCATAATTATTTCAGACACACTGTGAAACAGTAATATAATATGCAATCCCGAATAATAAATATCTCCAAGCTTGATCATTACTCCAAAAAAAGACTGAAGAGAAAGCATATTTTACATGGGTGTTTCATAAGCATGACTGATGGAGAGCAGCATCCTCCATACGGCATCACGGCTGCCACAGAGGCCGCTGACGGGCTGACGGAGGCGCACGCTCCAAGCTCATTCAGTGCAAAGCTCTCCAGGTCTTCAAACTGTCGCTTTGCCCGGGTCACAAAGGCGCTCCAGCCACGTTCTGCTAGAACACAAGACCCAGGAGGAGAAACCCAAACCGTAGTTCAGAAAGGAAACTGAAGTATAAGTTTCCTCAGTGCTTATTCCTTCAGCGACAGGCACGGATTCACCCCTGTAGCCCCCGCTGGGTGCGCACCCCCCGTTTCCCACCCCACCACCACCCAGCGCAGCCACGGTGCGCCTGGTGCCCGCCCTGACAAGTGCTGCTAAACCTGCGCATCAGTGCCGGCCCCGCGAGCGCAGCGTCTGTCTGCGGGATGCCGGCGGCTGCGTCGGTGATGAAAGTAAAACCTGGTGCTTTGTGCAACTTACCGAATCCCAGGAGAAAAAATAAACTTATTATGCATAATACTCAAGCATCAGTCAGAAGATAAAATAAACTCCAGAAGCACAAACAGGTTTGTAAGCTAATGTATAAAAGATGAAACAAATCAAAAGCCCCGAGAGCTGTACGTTTGGATCCATCTTTTCTGTATTTAAACGGAAAAGCAGACCTTAGGCTTCAGGAAGTATCTTTGCACTAAATGACAAAGTAGTGTAATATATCATTCTGAACTTCTCTAACTTTCAGTTGAACTATTTATTTCCCATCTAAGGACACTGTAGTGACATGATGCCTTGATGGCACACGTGCGATGCGCAGGAAAGCATCTTACCAATGCCACCCCCCACCGCCGCCCTGAACGTTTGCTCGGCAAGAGCAAGCCCTGGCCACGCAGGGCGGCCACGCAGAGCACACGCGTGCTCTGTTCCCAAAACACCTTCCAGAGGGAGACAGCGGCTCAGGAGGTCCCCAGCTCACCCAGTCTTCAGGTGCTTTCCCTCCTCTTTCTCTGCTCCCAGGGAAACGAAGCGGCCAGTTCCCAGACAACCGGAGGGGCCGGGGCTGGCCATGGCGTGGTGCGTCCAGCCCGGCGGCTCTCCCCATGGAGACGGCTCCTCCATGTCCTGCCGAGCCGCAGCAGGAGCACAGCCGCTGGCCCCTCGCAGCAGAGCGACCGATGCACGAGGCGGCCTTGAGACTCACAAGGACACCCGCCTCGCTCGCAGCTTGCCGTCATTAAGAGCAAAACGGTGTCAGGA